>OY748312.1:12129282-12676715 GCA_963556515.1 Nudaria mundana
TAATATCGTGTGTCGTTATCGTGTAATGTAAAAACGCCCATTGCCCTCGGTTTTGTGGACAAAAGTTTGAACCAAAAATGTATGAAATGTGAATGATGTTCATACTTTAAAAAAAGTAATATTTCAAGTCCTTCCTTTTATTTAAAATGCTAAGTTTATTAGAAACAAATAGTCGTTGTTATGAAGCCTTTCGATCGGTGTCGCAAATATTATTTTTTTTACCTTTCCTGGGACACCTTGTATACTAGAATAATCTAATTAGGTACATGTTAACCAAATGTGATAGTACGTATTTATCTATGTAGTGTATAAATGTAAGAAAAGTAAAAATAAAATAGAAATACTACAGTATATTTTATTAGATGATTCTTAATAAATGTTATATTTAAGACTAACTGTTGCCCGCAGCTCCACCTGCCTCTTATAGTTTTCTTGATCCTGATTTCCAAGAAACACAGTCAATACCTAAAAATAGAATATCTTAAATGCCCTCTACAGCGTTTAACAAAGACGTGGCTGCTTCTCAATAAAACGCAAAACACAAATAAGAAATCAACAGTAACAGTAACTAGAGAAGTAAAGTAGATATTTAATATTGTAAACTGTGGTAGTTTAGTTTAAACCCTAACAACACTGCTTAGACTAATGTCATTTGACATTTTGTATATAATTTATCAGTGTGGCAGGCGGTTGATAATTTCGTGCATCCAAAAGTAAATATTTTGTAGTGCTTTTGTAACGGTGCAGATTTTAGAAGTTTTGGTAGATGGCAAAAAGGTCGTTTGTCAAGTCAATAAAAAAGTTGATAGTACGACTCGTCGTGCCGGCAGAGTATGTTATTCGATCTGGGGCCATTACAAAATGCAGACCGAATCTATTTTTATCATGTAAAGTCTGAGGAAGGCTTGAGATAGCGGCTGGAGGAGACTATGGGAGACTGGAGGCGTGCTGCGTAAGGTATGTATTTAGAGTTCCCAGAGTTTCGACGAGTTTTAGCATCTCGCGATGACATGTGCTAAGAGAAAGTTCTTTGTTCTAGGGTTTTTACCATGTGGCACATTGTTGGAAAGAGGTGGGAAGAACGCATAAGCGTATTAATCGCGGATAGCGGTAAGTATTTCGAAACCTGCACGCTAGGCCAACGACAACAGTTGTTAGGTTAGGTTATAATTTCCCACCTGTATTTCAGATAGGGTAAACAACATTCAACAACATGCCATAAGCAGCATGTGCGTAAACAACAATCAATGAATCATTGCCATAGGCAACAGCTACAACAAGCCCATCTTCATCGAATCTACGCCGAATGTTCCCGGCGCCGTCGGTTGTGGCTGCGTGAGAAGGTGATCCCGGCGGTACACCGGGTCCACATGCTCCGCGCCCTTCGACCCAGCTGGTCATCGTCGCGTCGCCAGGATTCTGCGTGGCATCGCAGAAGACTGGACGCGCGACCCGGATCACAGCTAAGTGGGTTTCTTGTAGCACGCCTATCATTAGGGAATCGCTCCCTCCGCCGTCCGTGAGTAGGAACGGGTGTTCCTAGCGGCAGTAGGGCATAGCCCTCCCTCTGCTGATCGCCTACGTGGCATTCTAGTGGATTGCTTGTACTCAGCGACCGAGAAGTCGCTGAGATAAGTACAGCATTTTTCTCACCTGCCTGACATTTCAAGCTATATTAATAGCCTACTTAGTATATAAATCTATAATAATGTTCTAGAGTTATTATTGTTGGTACAGATCGACACAGATGGATAAGTTAATTCTTAAATAGATAAAATATCTCAAGGAGACTACACTGGTTAGTTCCCCATATAGTAATACAATATAAACCTTTTAACCGAGCTCGTACAAGCCCTGGTATTGCATATATAAGATTTTACCTAATGTTCATATGATGTATCTCATTGCGCACCGTCTAACTTCGAACCCTGTCTCATGCGTTTAGCTAGTGTTGATCCTAGTTTATATTTATAGGATAGTAAATGATGTATTCTGGATAAGGTGTGTTTACTTATTTATTTCCTCAAGTCTGTATATGGTAAGTACCTTTATATATATATAGACCTTGTAACACGCGTCCCCCAGTGAAACAGTCCGGGCTGGGATCCCTGTGGGTACTCAAGCGTCCTTTTGGTTCGCCGTATTGAAGAGATTTTGAGAATCACCAGGACGCCGTGAGCAACGGCTGGGTTCATGTGACCACTCTCAACCTCTAGTTCCCTTGAGGCCAGTCGGGCACACACAACGGTTACAAGTGGCTTGGCTAGACCTGGTCACTTGTGGCTTGAAATATCGTTACACTTTCAAAGGAAATAACAGAGCAATCTGTGTAAAGCCGTAAGTTTCTTTAGTATACGTAAATGTGTGTTTATCAACCTATAAAATTACCCATTATATTAATATTTATAGTTGTTTATATTAACCTATAAAATGAAGCATAACGGTTGAATAAAAAAAAGTTATTTGGATTAATTCGCAAAATGAGGGTATGGGGAACATTGGGCACTCATATTGAAGGGAGGTTTGGGCATGGCTAATGCTCTCACGATTACTACGTGATTCCGTATAGCACTTTAGATGTTTCATATTATGTATTTGTTTTACCTTTGAATATATGATTATTTTTGTAATTTCTTTTAGAATAAATGCCGTTTCAATTTAAAAAGAAAAACAAGCGTCGTGAAATTCCTAACAAGATAATCTTACGTGCCATAGACGAAGTTTCAAAAGGAGGAAAAATTAAAACTACTGCAAGTAAATATGGAATTGTTTGAAGATAATGTTATAAATAAAAATCGAAATTTTAATTAATAAAAATAATTTAGTAAGTATTATGTGGCGGGCAATGCCCGAACCTCCCACAGAGGTGCCCAAAGCACACTAAAAGTTTTGCACTTCTAGCTAATCGGAATTATTTGAATTTCGAATATTATATTTTTTTAAACGTTGCAACCTTCTTAGTAATAAAAAAAACAATTGGCGGGAAACATTTGTCAATTGTTTTTATCACACATCAAAGTTCTACGTATGCAACGAAAATGGAATTAAGTCGAAAAGATTTTAGAGCGATGATTTTTTATGATTTTAAAAGTTCTCTCTCTCCGCAAGACTGTACCGCTCGTCTTCAAAATGCTTTTGGGAGAGAAGCACCTTGTTTGAGCACAGTGAGGCGATGGTTTGCTGAATTTGAGAGAGGTCGAGTTTCTTTACATGACGAATTTCGTGAAGGGCGGCCTTCAACTGCCGTCAACGAAAATAATGTGGCTACTGTTAAGCGGTTAATTGAAGAAAACCCGCGGATTACCTATGAGACAATTCGAGGACTATTGGGAATTGGTATGAGTCAAATCCAGAAAATTTTACACGATGAATTGAGAGTTCGGAAACTTTGTTGTCGTTGGACCCCTCATGAACTGATAGCGGAGTAGAAGCGGGCTCGCGTGGAATGGTGCTCACAGATGCTACTGAAGTATGACCACGGACATTCTAATGCTGTTTATGACGTTGTCACAGGAGACGAAACGTGGATTTATTGTTTTGAACCCGAAAAAAAACAGCAATCTTGTGAATTGGTGTTTGAAAATGAGAACAAGCCAACAAAAGTGAGACAGGCGCGAAACGTTGGTAAAAAAATGATCGCGTTTTTTTCTCAGCTACGAGTCCCATCTGTACAATTCCACTTGAAGATCAAAAGATTGTTAATGCCGAGTGGTATTCTACCATATGTTTACCCAGGATGTTAGAAAAAGATCGCGAAAGACGACCCAAAAGCCGCGTTCTCCTACACCATGACAACGCTTCTTCACACACGGCCAACAAAACAAAGTCATTTTTAGCTTTCGAAAAAGTACACTCGTCACCCATCCTGCGCATAGCCCCGACCTAGCACTCTGTGTTTTCTGTATTTTCCCCAAAATCATAAATTTGATGAGAGGTTTCACTTTTACCAACTCCGAAGAGGCAGTGTACAGCAGAGCAGCCTCCTGTTTTAAAAAATGGTTCGATCGCATGAAAAAATGTTTAAAATGTAAAGGAGAGTATTTTGAAAAGCAATAAACATAATATTTTGCTTTTAACATGTTGTTTTTTTAAGTTACGCAAAACTCAGTCGCGCCGCGAACGTCTTGTCGCACGGATGCGTGAGACCAATCATGGCCTCCAAATTGTTAAAATGTTGTAGTTGCAATATAGTTATTAACGAGGTTCTAGCCTTTGTAAGTAATAAAATCGATGTGATGAACGAAGAAAGTATTAGCCAAATTTGTGTAAGTGCTTTTTCGGACGATGATATTCACAGTGCAAAAAATCTTCTATCCGCTTCATTGCCCGCAGACAAGCGCAAGAAGACAAGGAAGAGAGACGGAAAAAAGCTTCGTGAAATTGATGACATCATATGCATACTGAAGGAAACCGATCCTGAGATCTTACCGGTTTTTGTTGCCCGTGATCTACACCGGTTACCGCCGGTACTTTTTGATCACGTTGACGTTACCAGGATCCTAAAGGACCTGATGCGGATGCAACAAGAGATTAATGTGATCAAAGAACGGTATGCCACCCAGGAAAACTTAGATACCGTTAGATTTAATCTTGAAAATCTTAAAAAGGCGTCGTTAGTGAACAATTTTGGTAGTACCCCCTGTAACATAAATTTCAAACGCGGTGGCTTTTTGTTGGACAGTCACGATGGTTACTGCAGCGGTCCTAGGGGACTTGAATATATGGGTGCAGATCATGATGCACCAGGTGTTTTGGCTGATGAGGAGCATACGGAATCCAATGTCCAGAAAAATGATCTATCATTTCCAAAAAATGAGGGTAGACATAAAAGTTGTTGTGTGACTAATGTGGTGCATGATACCGGTACTCGTCGGACAATGGACAGCGATAATAATAATACGTCCGAGCCGTTGACTCACCGGCAATCAGCTGTGGCCGACGTTTCTAGCGAGCCGAGAAACACGGTCGCTAAGAACGTAAACGAACACGCACTAGGTGAAAAGAAATCATTAGCCGATGTTGTTCGCGTCGGAGATTGGAAACAACCTAAAGAAGACAAAGAATGGACCCTAGTGCAGAGAAAACGTTTGAGAAACCGCTTTGCTGCTAGCAGAGGGAAGGCAGTTTTAAGCTCAGGTGCGAGTTTCAAAGCCGCGGATATTAAAATTCCCATTTACATTTATAACGTGGCAAAGGATGTGCCCGTGTGTGATATACAATCTTATATTGCGAGTAAAACCGATGTTGTTGTATACTTGGAAAAAATGACAATGAAAATACCTAAATCGTACGATGCGTACAAGGTACTGGTATCGAAGCATGAATTAGAAACTTTTCTAAATGATGATTTCTGGCCGGTGGGAGTCGCATATCGTCGTTTTGTCGACTTCAAGAAGAGAAGATTTGGTAAACATATGGAAAATAATTAGTACGGGTGTCTTTTTACATTTCCTATGAATTACGCAAAACTTGTAACATTTAATTGTAAAGGTGTTGTTAGATCAGTGGAATGTATTAGAAAATTATGTGAAACAGCTGACATTGTAGCACTTCAGGAAACATGGCTTTTTTCGCACGATATTCCATTCCTGGGCAGCATAAGCGACAAGTTCGCGTTCACTGGCAAGTCTGCCATGGACACTTCAGCTGGTGTGCACCGTGGCCGACCCCACGGGGGTGTGGCAGTGTTATGGAGGAGGTCTGCGTTTCGCTCAGTGTCGGTGTTACAGTGTACTAGTGATCGCATAGCGGCAATTAAAGTTGAGTCGGGTGGTTGTTCTGTGTTGATTGTAACTGTGTACATGCCTACAGACTCGAACGATAACTTAGTGGAATTCACGGAATGTCTAGGCGAAATTAACTCAATAATTGAAAATAGTGGTATAGAATCAGTGTATGTGTTAGGGGACTTCAATGCCCATCCCGGTGAGTTATTTGCAAAACAATTATTGGACTTTTGTACGGAACAGTGTTTGTCATGTGTTGATTTTGATATGCTGCCGAATGATACATACACTTTTGTGAGTGACGTGCATGGTTGTTGTCGGTGGCTCGACCACTGTTTGGTTACGAGCGCCGCGCGTTCAACTGTCGATCATGTGACCGTTTTATACGATAACTACTGGTCCGATCATTATCCCTTGCAGTTGACTTGCAATATTTATTTAATTACACCTAAAATTGTAATGTCTAGTGTGTGTATAAATAAAGTAGTATGGGGAGAGAGGAAAGCTAGTCAAATTGATTTATATCATGCCTACTGTCACTCTCGGCTAAGGGACATTACCTTCCCTGATGAATTTGCTTCGTGTTCTGATAAAATGTGTAATTGTTGTAGTCATAAGTGTTTAATTAATAATATGTATAAAGATATAGTTAAAATACTTACGGACGCCTGCTCAACTTACATTTCGTTTTTAAGTCCGGGCCGGCGTAAACCTATAGTCGGTTGGAATAGACATGTGAGGGACGCTCACGGTAAGGCTCGGCAGTGTTATCAGAGTTGGGTATTGTGCGGTAGACAGCGCCCTGGACGGCTGTACAATGAAATGACTGAGTCTAGGCGTTTATTTAAGGCAAAATTGAAATGGTGTCAAAATAATCAACAACAAATTAAGATGGACATAATAGCACGACACCATTTCAATAATGATTTTTCACAATTTTGGAAGTCAACGAACAAGTTGAATCTGAAACCGAGCCGGCCCGTGAGCGTCGAAGGTGTGCACGAGTCGGGAGATATTGCCAGATTATTTCGGCAGCAGTTTAGCGTTGAACCGCCTACGAGGCATGCCCGACCTGAACTGCTGTCGGGGTCTGGCGGTGGTGCAGCGCCGGGAGCTGTCAATGTCAAGTTCACTGCAAAGGATGTAGCTAAGGTTATTAAATCTATGCAGAGAGGTAAGTCTCCAGGGCATGACAGCCTCAGTATTGAGCACCTACGTTACGCGGGGGTACACTTGCCTAGGGTCCTGGCCTTGTTATTTAATCTGTGTGTTAGTCACTCTTTCCTGCCTGACGATCTCATGTACACTATTGTTGTACCGATTGTAAAGAACAAGACCGGCGATGTCTCGGACAGGTCTAATTATAGGCCTATCTCACTAGCCACGGTTATGGGAAAGGTATTGGACAGTTTGCTTGATGGCCACTTAAAAAATCATATACAACTGCAAGACGGTCAGTTCGGCTTTCGGACTGGATTGTCGACAGATAGTGCGATCCTGTGTCTCAAGCAGACTGTACAATATTATACCGCGCGTAAAACACCTGTATACGCGTGTTTCCTGGACCTTTCCCGCGCTTTCGACATGGTCTCATATGACCTACTGTGGACAAAAATGCGTCGGGATACTAGTCTGCCTAGTGATGTTATAGCTATATTTGAGTACTGGTATAATAATCAGAAAAACACGGTTAGGTGGGCGGATAGTAAATCTGACGAGTACACATTAGGGTGTGGGGTGAGGCAGGGGGGGTTGACTTCACCGAAGTTGTTTAATTTGTATATGGACCGCCTGATTGGGGAGCTGAGCAGCGCTGGGATCGGATGTCATATAGACGGAGCCTGCATTAATAATATTAGCTATGCGGATGACATGGTGCTGCTCAGCCCTTCAATCGGTGCGTTGCGCAAGCTGCTTCGTATTTGTGAAGGGTATGCGGAGGCCTATGGGCTCAGATACAATGTGAAGAAAAGTGAGTTTATGGTTTTTAAAGCACCAAAAAAAAATACACGGAGGTACCACATGTCTCACTCTATGGCACACCATTAAACAGGGTCACGCACTTCAAGTATCTGGGTCACTGGGTCACCGAAGACCTTAAAGATGATATAGATGTAGAAAGGGAACGTAGGGCGTTGTCTGTGCGTTGCAACATGGTAGCTCGTAGATTCGCGCGCTGCACTAAGGAAGTTAAGGTCACCCTATTTCGGGCATTCTGCCAGACCTTCTACACGTGCAGTTTATGGGCCCAATATACGCGGAGGACATACGACGCCCTACGTGTCCAATATAATAACGCGTTCAGGATGTTGATGGGGCTGCCGCGGCGCTGCAGCGCAAGTGGCATGTTCGCGGAGGCGCACGTTGACGGATTTCATGCGATTATTCGTAAACGCTGTGCCTCAATGATGACGCGCGTGCGCGGCAGCTCCAACACCATCCTGGCCACGTGCGCGGGCCGGTGGGACTCAGTGCTGATGGCGCACTGGATAGGTCTCCACGCAAGAGCAGGCGCCTGATGGCCATTACTGGGTACCTACTTAATGTTTATTTTGATTTTACTAACACTAGGCTAAGAACATTGTTACTAACAAAATGGACTATGTCTGAAATAAATGGTTATTTATTTAAAACTTATAGTGTGACCTACGTATAACGATTCTTAGCAATAATTTGAGCCAAAGATGTGCCATTCATATAGGAAATAAAAAGTTGATTTTATTAAGAAATAACAGTTTTATTGTGATTTAAGTAAAAAAGTGACCAATGTTCCCCTACCTCTCCTATATTTATAATTTATTTTAGTTGTAGGTAAAATTTGTCAAGTTTAATCTTGTTACTAACAAAATGTGCGAAATAAACGAAGAATTTAATTACGCAAAACTAGAGTTTTATTAAAATTCACAATTCCAAAAAAAAAAAACCTATCAATACATTAGCTCTGTCCAGCGGAGTTGAGCGGTACTAATAGTTGAGCTCCATCTAGCGAGCCAGATGTGAAACAGAACAGCGTCATCTCTGGATGGGTGTAGACAGGCTTTAAAGCGTTTTAACTATTTTTTCCGAGACCGAGACGATTTTGGACATAGTCACTTTTTAGAGTGCCTGGTGACGGCAATAAGTTTGCCCGGCAATTAGCTTAATTTGGGCTAGATGACGTTGTGTGAGAATGTCTAAAAATATTTATTATACTATATTATTATTTCCCTCTATTACGTGGGACTAACAAAATTACTGGCAAAGTATGGGTGTGTGATACACCTCTGCCTACCCCTTCGGGGATATAGGCGTGATATGCGTGTGTGTGTGTGTGTGTAACTATTTTGAAACCTGAGTGGCGTATCTATCTCGGTATAAAAAAAAATAAAGACATGCAGTTTCGAGGGGTTATGCTCCGCCGACAGTCCTTCTGTCCGTCTTCTGCTTTGTCCCAAAAGGCTCGCTCCAGAAAGATTTTCTTTTATTTTATTTATCATTTAAACTATTTACATAGTTACAAATTGTAGATGAGCATTACAGAAACCTACGCGGTTTATAACTGTAGTGAATTGTTGATTATTTAATATTGTTTAACAAAGTCAGGTAAACTCAGTTGATATCATATACCCAATAATTATACTCGACGTGATGTGATTCGATGAATGTATTTGATTTGTATGGAAGTAAGTCGGTTGATTCAAAATGTTATTCACTTACGTTAGTCTATGAAGTTCGAACAGATTCATTTCGTTCACTTTTGAACGAAATGAATATATGTGAATGTGTTGTTATGGGTGGGATGACAGAGACAGACGTGGAATATAAATGAGTGTAAATTCATATCAAAAAATATTGTAATATACCTACTTATGAAAGTGATGCAAATATGTTGGTTATTACGAAATGAGCTAAGTTTTAATTCGCGTGAGTCTGGATTGTGAGTGTTCTTCACATAACTTATACTCGTTCATCATAATTCACCGAGCCTTTTCCCAACTCAGTTGGGGTCGGCTTTCCAGTCTAACTGCGACTCGGCTGAACTTCAATATTTTCCGTGAAGCGACTCGTTATTCTACATTATTTTATAAGTGTACCTACGAGTAAAAAATACATGCTTCAATGCTTTCATCATATTAGAGATGTTATAAAGTGGTTTTTTAACTTACGTTTAACTCTTTGGGGTACAAGACTGTCTAAACTTTGCATGGATTGTGTATTTACTAAGCCGACCAAATTATTAAATATATTTTTTTGTTGGGGTACCTCCCCTATATAGGTCTACCTGGGGTAGACGCAAGAAAAAAACGAAAAGTGGGGATCGTTTTTTTCTTGCGTCTACCCCATTATGTGGGGAATAATTTTTGATTTAAGTATTCGTTTGTTAGATGAATTCTACTTTAAAGCATTCAACGAATTTCACCAATCCATCGGTGAATACCGCATCAAAATCCGTTTCGTAGATCTAAAGATCGAAGCATACATACGGACGGAGCCACTCTGTCTTAATTGACCGAGCGAGCGAAGCGTCTCAGTTTCAACTCGAGGACTGTCCGATGTGGCGTTGTTGGTCTGTATGTATGTGTGTCAGTTCCGGTCTACAGGCCGCATTTTTCAGCCGATTTTCATGAAATTTGGCACAAGTGTTCTTTGTTGCAAGGCGCAACGTTTGTCGAAGGGATTTTTCGATTGGGGGGAAAATGGGGGAGAAATGGGGGGAAAATGGGGAAGTACAAAAATTGTTGCTATTTCTTTCCTTCTCTTTTTTTTTCTATTTCTTTGGTGCGCATGTAAAGTCAGCCACCAGACCACGTCCCAAAAGGATGTTAGGGACCCGAAAATATCACGAGGTCTACAGTTCGCAGAACTACTAGTATGTAGTGATGATAGAGATTGACATTGCCATACAGCGTATTTAGGTAACGAAACAGGAACTGGGCGGTAGGAAGTTCTAATGTATCAGAATAAGCTGCCATTTTCAGAAATCCTTGGAATAAGGGAACGTTACCTGAATTTTAAATACCTATGAGGGCTTTTCCGTTAAATTATACACTTGATAAAAGTAATAATTACCAACAAAGATTAATACTTACGTGGAAATTTCTTCGCAGGTTTCTTTCTAACTTGTAGAATCACTTCAAGTCAGAAACAACAACAACTAGAATATATAATTTATAAATGTACTTTTATTACATAAATAATTCCAACAGATGATATCTTATTTGGGTTTTGCGTTTTACTGAGAAGCAGCCACGTCTTTATTAAAAGTTATCGATTTATTGATGAAAAGAATTTTGGCCTGCTATCAGAGCTGTAAAGGGCATTTAAGATACTCTATTCTATATACAGAGTATTTATATCCTATTGGTCAGTTTTCAGGGTTCCGAAGTCTTGAAGGTCTTTTCTAAATCTACAAACGCTATTGCCACCGCATTTGGCACTCAATTCTTTGTTTTCTCTATTTGTTTGAAGAACCCTATCTAACTTGCAAAGCTTGTGATATCGTTGAATATTCTTAGGTGTAATGAAAACACTAGCTGTATGTTACATACCTTATGTTTCTCGATGGTCATGCGTATGTGTGATGGCTGGAGTGACAGAAAATGTGCTAGAAGTAATTAATACAGATTTGATACTATGTTTCATTTAAAAAATTAATACATAGTTCTCATTGTTAAAAGATATCTTTGACTGCTTCGGTGGCGTGGTAGGTAGTGCATCCGCTTTCGACGCCGGAGTCTCGGGTTCGATTCCCAGGAGGGACAAACTTTGTGTGACGACAGATTCGTTTGTACCGAAGTCTAGGTGTATGTATAATATGTATGTATTTACAAAAAAACATGTATAACTATAAGTATTTATATCAGTTTATTTAGTATTCATATCACAAGCTCTGCTTAGTTTGAGACTAGATGGCGTTGTGAGAATTGTCCATATTTATTACAATGAAATATTTATTATTATTTATATGTAAATGACAGAGACAGTTTTACAAGATTTAACCCTAATAAAGAACGAGTTTCAGTCAATTGGCTTAGAACTGAACCCGAATAAATGTGAGATTTTGATATCTGAAAACACAGATAAATTAACAACTATCTCCAATTTCTACTGTTTGGCCCCAACATAAAAGTTTTGGACAAAACTTCTATACGCCTCCGGGGGTCCCCGATTTTAGAAGAGGGCTTTTCCACTTTTATCGAGGAAAAAATTCAAAATTTTGATCTGGTTATTGATAGTCTATGTAATATCAGTATTCATTCAGCTTTCACTATTCTTCGTTTTTGTCTTTTCGTACCCAAATTTACACATGCCCTCCAGAAAAATTTAGAAATTTTGGGCAGACTAGACAACTTAATACAAAATTCTTTGTGTAAAATTTTAAATGTAAATATTAATGACCGAGCCTGGGTCCAAGCGTCTCTTCCAGTTCGCTTGGGCGGGCTAGGTATTCGTAAAGTCATAGATGTCAGTCTGCCAGCATTTTTGTCGTCGGTCCATAGAACCGAAGAATTAGTCAGGAAAATTTTGTCAAATACACTGATTGATTCCGAGGTTCGATGCAAGACCGATGCCATAAATGCTTGGAGGATGTCTTGCCCCGACACTGACCTGCCCTCACGCCTAGGCTCACAGCGACTGTGGGATTTGCCGTTCTGTAAATTGAGAATTAATACACTAATTGACACTTCTGTCAATATTTCAGAACGTGCACGCCTACTAGCTGTTGGAGAATAGAAGTCAGGGTTATGGATCCAGGCGCTCCCATCGCCCAACATCGGTACAATGTTGGACGACACAACCTTCCGCATTGCCACTTGCCTTCGGCTGGGTACACCTTGTGTATCCCCGCATCATTGCACCTGTGGAGTAGCCGTCGATAATCTGGGACACCATGACCTTTCTTGTAACAGAACCGCAGGTCGTATACCTCGGCACGCTATTCTAAACGACATAATTCGTAGGGCTCTTTCCACCGCAGGTCTTCCGGCCGTACGTGAACCAAATGGTTTAGCACGAAGCGATGGAAAGAGACCGGACGGTATGTCGTTGCTACCGTGGAAGATGGGAAGGCCTTTGGTGTGGGACGCTACATGAGTTGACACCTTAGCACCTCCACACCTTCCAAGCACATCCGGATGTACCGGCGCTGCTGCTGCATCGGCTGAAGGCCTTAAACGGCGTAAATATGCTAACCTAGCAGGTGATTACATATTTGAACCGTTTGGGGTTGAGACACTGGGGTCATGGGGTCCGAGTGCTCGCCGCCTCTATAGAGACATTGCTAAACGCCTAATCGATGCTTCTCAGGACCAGAAGGCTGGCTATTTTCTGGCCCAAATAATAAGTATCGCCATCCAACGTGGCAACACAGCCAGCATTCTGGGAACCTTCCCAGTCGGCAACGACGCGGAGGATTTTTTAAACGATATTTTGTAATGTAAATATTTTTATAAACTTAAAACTAACGGGTCTTTTACGCGATTATTGAGATATATACATACCTCTTTAGTACCGGACGTTTCGGCCCTGTTACAAGAGCCGTGGTCACGGGTGGACTATAAATATTTTTAGTATATAATTATGTATATTTTGTACATTTTAATTCTTATTGTAAATAAACACATTATTAAAAGACGAACAATTTGAGAATGATAGGAAGACTTATCTTATTCTTATACTTTTTTGTTTTGTTTTTGAACACGGCCCTTAAACTAGGCTACACCTGTATCTTAGGAGCAGTTATCAGCGACGGGTTGTACATTATGTTGTCTTCGTGTGGCGCGTTAACAAAAATCTAAAAATCTACTTATAATAATAAACTTATGATAATTGAGCGATGGCAAACATGTTTACCTGAATGATGATGTTCCATACTGAGAAACGGAAATATCTTCCTGTTTCAAGTATTGAACATCCATTCATAGGTTTACGCAGATATTAAATACTTGAAACAAGAAGGTATTTACGTTTCTCAGTATCAGATATCACAGAGTTTTTGCTATCGAAGATGTCATGTGATAAATGTATTTTCACTATAATTTCCTAAATAGTCGGAAACGCCCAGGACTGTATATGGCTGTGCCATAGCGGCTGGCACGTAAGATTTTGTTGCCTTTCATCAACATTTCATGGCAAGGCAAAGGGTTTAAATTTTTTTCAAAATTACAATAGAGCTGTTACTTTTTATTAAATTCGTTCGGCCATTTTAGACATAAGCTTGCCCCCTATTAGGTACGTGGGACTATAAAATACTGGCAAATTGTGCAGATTACTGCTGGAGTAGAAAGGGAGTGTAAGTTCTACTAACGATGTTTATCGTAGAAAATTTAAAAAAATTGTTTCTTACTTTAAAAAAATCGAAATTCTCTTTAACATATTGTTAAATTTCGTATTTCTTTTTCGAGAACTACAAGTAGAAAGAAAGAAGAATATAAAGAAAGAAAAAACATTGGAATCACAAAATCATTTTAGACCTGTGGTTATTTTTAAACGAAAGTAACAATGCTTTATATCTAAAACTATTTTGTAGAAAGTGTGTAGATAAGTACAATCATAGTAATTTAAATTCAAAACCTATTACATACCGTAACTAACAAACTAGTTTTAAATGACATTGACTTTATATGATACTTAATATGTATAAACTGTAGACAATTAGCTAGTATTATTTTTAAATGTCTGCCTTATCGACCATGTCCGGGTGTCCTGGGTAAGGATAACCCGGGGCACCGGCGGCCTTTGACTAACTATGCCGCCTCTGTCAGACGTTGGGTATGGTGGTATACCACTTTGGGGTCGCGTTTTATCCTGCGTCAGTGAGTGAAGGCGTGTGTGGGCTGATACCACACAGCACGCAACCCTTCTGGCCTGCTTCTGTAAATAAGGTGGGTTACCAAACCCGCCGTCCTCAGGCCCTAATAATGGAGGTTCGAAGTCCTACGCGTAGAGCAATATATCATCTCCATCATCATTTCAGCCCCTTTGAACCCCACTGCTGGGTATACGCCTCCCCCAAAGAAGGGGGAATTTGGCCGACATATACCACGCTGGCTCCCTATTGTGGGATCAGCAAAATTTCTGGCTTGATTTTATCTTGTTGATTCTTTCAGGAATACCGGAGTTTTTGGCTGTCTGTTTGTTAGTTCTGGTTATTCTCTAACCTACGGAACTTTCACTGGCAGATAGCTAGCGTTTTTTAGTAACTAAGACTACATAACCTTTCTTTTAACCCAAGTCAACGCATAAAGATAGTGTGAAAGAGACAGCATAATTTACGTTGAACGTGTGCAAATGAGAAGGGTGAATTCGTAGTTTCATATAGTCCTCATCTCAATATTGAGATTAAAAGTGATGCTTCGCTTGGCGCAAATTATTACAGGTACGGTTAGCAAAAGCAATTCTATTTTTTTTTCCGCTTATTTTCACGTAGCTAATTTCCCGAGGTATTTTATTTTTGTACGTGGTGAAATCCATTTACGCACTTCGTCGTCGGGGGATACCTGGCCGGTTTCGTGTGGGACACCCAGGGACTATTATTATTATTAATTATTAAAGTCTTTATTTCCATGATTTACAAAACATATTTTTTATATATACTGCACAAAAACACATATACTTTTCCACTGTTATAATTTTACTTGCACTGACCGGTTTCACCTCACGGCATCATCAGAGATTTATACAAAATATATTTTAAATTCACTTAAAAAATATCGTACTACATATTCATACTGACATCAAAACACTAGTATCATAAATAATTATATGGGGGTATATGAAAATAAATTTAAATGATAACACCACCACTTCTAAATTTACCCCGAAAAGTGGGAGAATAAGTCCTAAGAAAATGTCTACTTAGATGTTTTAAAAAATATTTGTTACATGTCTAAAATTACTTTAAATGTCAACTGCCAAATTGTCAAATTATTAAATGTCAACTGCTAAATTGTCAAAATTATTAAATGTCAACTGCCAAATTGTCAAAATTATTAAATGTCAAAACTTACATTTCTAGTCCCACCCCAGTGAATTAAATTGTATATATTGCTGTGAAAAAGGTAGGAAAATGAACGCCCTCGAGACCCTCGAAATAAATAGATTATTAAATACCAATAGTAAAGCGATACTGAATCAACAACTTGATTTAAGCCGGTCACCGTTGTTACAGTATTATAAGTAGTGACATCTACATATCTATATTTGAGTAGCTGACATTCGAATTATATAATTGACATTGTATTTTATTTTATTCTATTTATCTATTATACATATGCAAAATTATTTATTTATTCTAGTCTACACTAATAAATTATATAATAAATAATATTTTTATTTCAATACTTAGTCCAATAATTTCAGCTACTTATTATGTCCTATTATATTATATTATATATTTTATATGTCAGTCACGGTCCCGTTATGGGTATAGGCCTCCTCCAACTGTCGCCAAATGTCTCTCTGTCTTGCCTTTTCCTTCCAGTCTTTTCCACCCACTCCATTTATCTCATGTACCCAACGTTCTCCAGGTCTCCCTCTGATTCTCTTTCCATCAGGGCCCTCCCAGTCTGTAGCCTTGGTTGTCCATCTATCGTCTACCATACGTGCTATATGGCCAGTCCACCTCCACTACAAGCGCTTTGCGTGTTGTCCCACATCTATTATTTTTGTTCTATTACGTATTTCTTCACTACGCTGTCTATTCACCGACCTGACACCAAGTATGCTCCTCTCCATAGCCCGTTGACACGTGTGGATTTTTGTATTTGTGTAGTTATTGAATATCCAAGTCTGAGCTCCGTAAGACAAACATGGCAAAATGCACGAGTCCATGACTTTCTTTTTTAATGATAGTGGTAATTGTGACTTTAAAATTTCTTTAAAACTCCAGTATTTTTTCCATGTGTTACTGACTCTACGGTCTATTTCATCAGAGTGTCTAGTTGCTTCAAATGATATCTGTTTACCTAGGTATGTGTAGCTCTCCACGTATTCAATGGGTATTTGGTTCACCTGTATCGGGGTTTTTGTGCTATTAGAAGCCACTTTTGTCTTTATGGTATTCATTCGTAATCCCACACTTTGGCTGTAGCATTTCCTCTAGTTGTAGTAAGTGACGTCTGAGAAAAAAGGATGATATCGTCCGCAAATCTTAGATTAATGAGGTATTTGTTATCTATTCTTATTCCTTTTTTGGCCCAATTGAGGTCTTTCATAATGTGTTGTAGGACAGCTATAAATAATTTTGGTGATATTGGGTCGCCCTGTTTTACTCCTCTTCGTATTTCGATTATAGGCCCCAGTCGGTCCAGCTTGACTCTACTTGTGCTTCTACTGTATATATCCTTCCCTGGTGTTCAAGAGTCGGCCAAATTATGTCGTGAGAGATAGAGTCAAAAGCTTTTTCGTAATCAACATATGCTAGGTATAGAGGGTGGTTGAATTCTTGGAACTTTTCTATTATCTGATTCAGTGTATGGATATGATCGATGGTTGAGTACCGTCTGTGGAAACCAGCCTGTTCTATTGGTTGACTTTCCTCTAAAATTGGTGTTATTCTTTTTTCTATGCACGCAGAAAACAGCTTGTACATGGTTGGAAGTAAACTAATCGGTCTATAGTTGTTTATATCTGTGGGACTTCCTTTTTTTATACAGTAGAGTGATTCTTGACTCACCCCAGCTTGTTGGCACTACTTGTTGCTCCAAGATTTTGTTAAATAGTACTGTAAGAGGGTGAACAAGTATTGACTTTCCTATGACCAAGGCTTCGTTGGGAATACCATCACAGCCTGGGCTCTTATCTTTCTTTAGACTCTTTAATCTGATAAGTATTTCTTCCCTAGTAAACGGTAAGACTGTGGTCTCTATGTCTTGGTATGTATCATATCTGCTGTCAGTTAGGTTGGATGTACAATTGTGTTCTTGATATAGCATTTTATAGAAATCCGTAGCAACATTCACCAAATCTTGTCTTGTTTGGGTTTCACACGGCCTTTTGTGAGAATCAAGAGCCTGTATCCATGTTTTTTCGTTATATAATTGTTTATATCCTCTTTTTTGACTTCCTGATGTCATCAAACTTTGCTCTATAACTTTTATTCTGTAGTTTTTGTAGTCTATTTTCAGCATTTTGTTGGAGGTTTTATAGTGCTTTGTAAGTTCTTCTATGTCTTTTCTGTTCTTTCCTGGTTTGTTCTGTAATGTACTTCGTTTCATTAGTAAGCTAGTCCACCGGATAAAGACAAAAAAGAGGCAAAATTCGGAAAGCGTGATGTAGTTCTGCATTTTTGGTATGTTGTATGGGTCTGTTAGAGTAGTGTGAATTCAAATTTGCAACTTCGAGAAATATGTGGAAAATGAGAAAATCAAGAAATATTTCGAAATTTTGGCACTTTTCACTACTTACTCTCCAGGGCCAAAACTATGATTTTTTTGTGAACCATGTTTTCTACAACCATAAACTGTATTAATTTACCTACAATTTAAGCCTAATTGAAGCTCTATTGACCCCACAGGAGCCAAGCTATGGCATTTCGAAGATGACCAATTTCTCTCGAAAATTTAAATTTACTGTTTTTACTTACTTATTTCGCAAAATATTGGCAAAACCGCTTGCCCTACGAAGAAAGGTTACATAAAATACATTGTTGTAGGGTGACATGTTCAAAAATGAAACACTAAAAGTTCTGAGAGTCGTAACTCAGTTATTTATAACCATAAAGTTACAATTTTGTACACAGAGGTCGAGAATTTAATTGACTAACGAACTGTGTGCTCAGTTTTTCTCAAATAGTTATAGAAAATCTACCAATGTTTTTTTTTTTAAATGAGAAATGTTTCATTGTGTCTATGGGTGTGTACACAAAAAAACACCGTATGTTCATCAATGAAACAGTAAAATTATTGTTGAAATTTCACTTAATTTAGAAAGAAAAACCAATTAAATATTATTAAATAGATTTATTTATTATTACAAATAAATAATATTACCCAGAGATATTATGGTCACCCGACGACGGTGAGTGAACGCGAAGACTGAAAATGCCTACCTACCTGCGCGCTTTAACACGTGCTGTGTAGGTTTAAACTGCAAACAGACGTTTCTATATGAAAAGATATTTAAAGAGATAACTAATTACCAAAGTAATTCCACTTTAATTTATCTAGGTATGTACAATGAATCAATCCTAGTACACAATGAAACAGTTTCATTGTGTCCATGTTGAAACGTTTCATCGTGGACCACCTCGGGTTTTGCTAAAAAACCTCAAAAAAAGCACTAAATATGAACTCTTTGGTTTTCAAAGTAGGCTACAAGAATCTTAGATATATGCTTATGCATACGTAATACAATAAAATAACGAATTGTAGTACACATAAGACTAGGGAAAAATCAAAGTAAAAAAAAAGTTTACTTTTTTAGATGAAAATTGCAAATATGCTCCGCAAACATGCTTCCGCCACGAAGTGCGGCGCCTGACTAGGTCAGTGGGGGCGCTCATTAAGAGCTACTTGCACACTGATTTGCACGGTTTGGTAATGTCGCATTTTTTAAATATGGCGATGTTTCATTGTGTACACTTGTTTCATTGTTGAACATGTGACCCTACACTTATTTAGCAGTTATTAGAGCCCAAAACGAAGTCTGTGAGACTCACAGTTCACTCACAATGTCAAAAAAACGAAAAGAAGGCCAGGATCATTGGAAATTAGACCGGAATCTTAAAAGGGACGATGGGAAAGGTCATTTCCGGTCATCGTAGTGGGAGACGTAGACCTACTTGTTCTCCTCTGTGGGTTGGGTTCTAACATACAGAACCTGCGCTTTCAGAACGTGGACGTAACAGAAATGAGACCGGGTGCATCTTAGGTACGGAATCTTGTTTTGGGGCAACTCTGTTAATAAGGATGAGGTTTTTAAAGCTCAAAAAAGCTGTTTAAGAGCGATGTTTAAATTGCACAATCGTGATAGTTGTAGGCCGTATTTTAAACAATAAAAAATTTTGACGTTACCTTCATTATACATTTATGAAATGGCTATTTTTGTAAAGACAAATCCTAACCTCTTTGAAAGCATGGGAGATGGAGTCGTAATAGAAGGCAAAATACATCCAATAGACTTTGCATACGTAAAGCCAATACAACGTTGTTGCACAAAAGTGTTATCTGTATTAGCCAGTCATATACAATAAGATATCGAATGAGCTGAAGCGACTTAATATAAATTTATTTAAAAAGCGTCTTCATGAGTTCTTGATTAATGAGTGCTACTATGCAATAAAGGATTTTCTTACAGTGGCGAGGTGATGCACTGACTGTTAACATCACATTGACATTGCTTAATATATATTTGTATTTAATTATATTTGACATTACTTTCAATTTAATTTAATTTTTTGACATTATATATTGTTCAAATGTCTTATTATTGTAATTATTATTATTATTTTTTTTATGCATGCCTAATAGGTAGATCAAAGAGCTCCAAATTATTATTATGTAAAACCCCACCACCTTTGATCAGCTAATAAATGATTTGATTTGATTTGATTTGAGATTTGAAATTCAGTATACCACTAGCGCGTTCAACCGAGGAGAAGTTGAAATACCCAATGGATTTGAACTGTTTATACAAGCTTTTACTGGGTGTTTAGTGTAGTTGTTTAAAAGCTGAAATGCTCGGCTCTTTGTTTGAATTGCGGAGGAAAGTCGTGTAATAATGTCGCGTTGATTTCTGCTAACGACGACAGTGATGATTCAGAGGAAGATGAAAAAGGATTTCTTCCTCAGAATGATGAAGAAGCAGAAGAAGAAGAACACGAGCGCGTTCTTTTTCATCTTCCTCAAAATGAAAACCATCCTGATGAAAGGGAATCCCGACCAAACAAAAAACGTAGATTGACTAAGAACAGTTCTTAGTCAATTTGCCTAGCTAGAACTTAGATTCGAAAACAAACTTCTAACCAGATTATTATAAATGACCTCTATCGCCGCTTACAACATTCCTTTCTAATTTCCAATATATATTTTACCCTTTTGCCTATATTACACATTTTACCTTCTTTTCGTTTTTTGACATTGTGAGTGAACTGTTAGTTTCAGAGACTTCGTTTTGGGCTCTAATAGAAGCTAAATAAGTGTACAACAATGTATTTTCAGTAGCCTTTCTTCGTAGGGCAAGTGGTTTAGCCAATGTTTCGCAAAATAAGTGAGTAAAAATAGAAAATTTTAATTTTCGAGAAAATTGGTCATCTTTGAAATGCCATAACTTGGCTCCTATGGGGTCAATAGAGCTGGAATTAAGCTTAAATTGTAGGTAATTTAATACAGTTTATGGTTGTAGAAAACATGGTTCACAAAAAATTCATAGTTTTGGCCCTGGAGAGTAAGTAGTGAAAAAAGTGCCAAAATTTCGAAGTATTTCTCGATTTATTTTTGTATTTCAAAGCAATCAGTTTGCTTAAACTATTCTTAAAATATTAAGAAAGAAATTATAAATTGATCACAAAAACTGATGTCATCGGCGGGACTCGAACCCACGGTCATTCCCTAACAGGGGGAGTGCTCTGACCAACTGAGCTACGATGACCACTACCGACGACATCGAATTTTTGCTTCATATCATATTCATAATTTCTACATCGCGCTATTAAGGTTAGCTTTGGATCCACCATTTGGCAAGAAGCAACTTGTTTGAGCACCGTGAGGCGATGGTTTGCTGAATTAGAGAGAGGTCGAGTTTCTTTACATGACGAATTTCGTGAAGGGCGGCCTTCAACTGCCGTCAACGAAAATAGTGTGGCTACTGTTAAGCGGTTAATTGAAGAAAACCCGCGGATTACCTATGAGACAATTCGAGGACTATTGGGGATTGGTATGAGTAAAATCCAGAAAATTTTACACGAAGAATTGAAAGTTCGGAAACTTTGTTGTCGTTGGATCCCTCATGAACAGATAGCGGAGCAGAAGCGGGCTCGCCTGGAATGGTGCTCATAGATGCTACTGAAGTACGACCACGGACATTCTAATGCTGTTTATGACATTGTCACAGGAGACGAAACGTGGATTTATTGTTTTGAACCCGAAAAAAAACAGCAATCTTGTGAATAGGTGTTTGAAAATGAGAACAAGCCAACAAAAGTGAGGCAGGCGAGAAACGTTGGTAAAAAAATTTTTTCTCAGCTGCGGGTCCCATCTGTGTACCATTCCACTTGAAAATCAAAAGAGTGTTAATGCCGAGTGGTATTCCACCATTTGTTTACCCAGGGTGTTATAAAAAGTTCGCGAAAGACGACCCAAAAGCCGCGGTCTCCTGCATCATGACAACGCTTCTTCACACACGGCCAACAAAACAAAGTCATTTTTAGCTTCCGAAAAAGTACAACTCGTCACCCATCCTGCGCATAGCCCCGACCTAGCACCCTGTGATTTCTGTATTTTCCCCAAAATCAAAGATTTGATGAGAGGTTTCACTTTTACCAACTCCGAAGAGGCAGTGTAGCGTTCAATCAGCACATAGAAAACATACCTTCAGATCTGTGGTCCTCCTGTTTTAAAAAATGGTTCGATCGAATGAAAAAATGTTTAAAATGTAAAGAAGAGTATTTTGAAAAGCAATAAACATAATATTTTGGTTTTAACATGTTGTTTTTTTAAGTTACGCAAAAGTTATAGTGTGACCTACGTATTTAAGCTGCTCTGGATTGAGGACTCTATTTTTCGATAGTATGAATTAATGGTGTCATTATCTTCCCAGTATATCTCTTCACTTTTGCTTTCAAGGTGTTTGCATATAACAATTGGTTACTCTCCGAGGAGAGGGCATGGTTCCTTATGAAGGTGGATCTATATTTCTTTGTTATGAGATTGATTGTACCTCTCACGAGTCTATGATCACTGGGAAAGATATTTTTGTTGAGAACTTCTATGTTTGTGAAGAGATTTGGGCTATCGCTGACAATGTAGTCTATTTGATTTCTATACTGTTTGTCTGGAGTAATCCAAGTCCATATTTTTTTTCCTTTTTTTTTTATAGGTGGTATTCATTATTGTCAGTTTATGTTGTAAAGCAAATTGTACCAATCTCTCACCTCTGTCGTTTCTTTTCCCGTAGCAGCAGGGCCCCATAACAGTGTCCTCCCCCGACTTCCTCTGTCCGATCTTAGCGTTTAGGTCACCTATCAAGATAACTCGTCCAGTTGCTAGAGTCTGGGCGCTCTCAATTTGATAGTAAAAAATATCAATATCTTCTTCTAATGCGTTCGATGTTGGTGCATATACTCGGATTAGTGATAACTTTACTGTCTCAAAGGTAGGTTAAGAAGGCAAACCCTGTCTGAGACCCCAGTATAATTTTCTATGTTCCTTTTGTATTTAGATTTTGTAAGAAAGCCAATACCGTAGTATCCCTTCCTTTGACCAGTATAACAGAAAATATGGTTCTCGTCTTCCATTATGTTATCACCATCTCTTCTAACCTCGGAAAGCCCAATTATGTCATAGTTTATATTTGTTAAGGCATGTTCAAGTAAATTTTTTCTTTGTGGGGTTGATAGATATTGTACCTACGTTGTATGTGCATATGTATAGTTTTTGTTTTTGACATATTGAAAGGTTGTAGTCTTTATCTCCCTCGGGGACCAGCCGTATTGGGAGATTTTTGAGTAGAGGGCCCAAATTTGGTTGCTATATATTGTTATCTTTGTGCTGTGTCTCCATTTGACTATGCAATATATCTGTTCGATTGTAGATTAGTTTTGGCTTCTGAAGTATATAATCTTTTTGTTTGTTGGTTTATTTTTCTTTGATGCTTGTTTATTGACGTGATGGACTGTGGGACTGTTGGAGACTGGTGTCTCTGGCGATTCAGATCCTTTCCTTTTGTTTCTACTAACTACAATAAGTTTGTCATATTTAATAAAGGCAGTATTAACCCTCTCTTTCTTTTTCCAACTGTACTTGTAGGTCCCTGCGCCTTTCAAGAACCTCCATTGGATAGTCCTCTTTTATATAATAAGTGGTATCTTGTAAAAGCTCCTAATTTTTTAGTAGTTTCACTTTAAGTCCCGTTGTGGTAAACGTTATCACTACCGGTCTCACTTTCTCGGTTTTCTTTCATAGCCTCCTGACAGACTCAATGTTGTTACAGTCTCACACGTTATTTTAAAGTAGTTGATTATTATGCTTAGTATAGTTTCTTCTAGTTCATGATAGCACGTTTCACGCTCTTCTAATCCGAACAATACCAGGTTTTTGCGCCTACTATGTCGTTCCAGATTGCATATTTTTGTATTTTGTTCCTCTAATTTTTTCTCTAGAAGTTCGTTTCTTTGTTCCAATGTATGAAATTTCTCGTTTATGTATTTTTGATGTCTTCCTTCATTTCTAACATGTCTTGCTTTTGTTGTTTTAAATCTTGTTGCATGTTTAATAACATAAGTTTTATTTCCTCCATTGTTTACGTAGAAAGTGACAGGTCTGACAGGTCGGTGTGTTTACGCTACCACTAGCGCCCTCTGTAGTGTCTCGGTGTAAAACTATTGATTAGGTTTTTGCTACGTTCGTGTGTAAGCGTTGTCAACGGTAGCTACCAAATGGCAGGCCTCGGAACTGTACTAAAGTTACTGAACAACGTCAATAGATGTCGCTACTAGTTTTCAATAATAATTTTGATAAATTTTGATGTTTTGAATTATTGAGTTTGATTTTCGAGGTCATGAATTGTTCACAATATAATGTTTTAGCATTTTTCACTGCATTATTTTGCTTATTTCTTCAGCACTGTCGCGTTATAAGACGTATATAGACATTTTTGTTATATTCATGTTTTCTAGTGGGTACGTTGAGAAGTTTTAACTGATCGTATTTTGAACTTTTTGCCCGACATTTACTAGTTTTGAAATGAAATCTATTTATTATTCGGTTAAAACACTTCACTGTTCGTATATTTTATCACTTTTCTTCAGTCAGTTATGCGAATTTTTATTTTTAAAATAGATTTTACTACGAGCACGATCTTGACAGCGTCACTGTAGCGCCACCAGGGACTATACTACCCACTAATTAAACCATCATGGTATTTTACCAGAAAGGCTGAAACATTATAATGTATTTTGTTTACGCAACAAGGAGGGAGACTTCCACCACAAACCCTGTTAAGGTTTCAAAGCGTCATGTTTAAAAACAATGAAAAACGTGAGATGAAATCCGTTATAAAGTGTTTTATTAAGCTGAAATAGATAATCAACGGCGACCTGGCAAAGAGAAGCAGGGCTTAAGGCACACCGCGGGTGACTATAACCTAGTCTACACGAAACCAGCAAACCCAAAACTCAAGGGGTGTTCCAACTTCCTCACGAGCGATAGGTCCTATATTATTGAGCGATAGGTCCTCCCAACCCACCGCTTTCGGCCATTGCGGGAGCACAGTTAACTGAAGCGCCACTAGGACCCCTCCCCCGGCCGTCATCACTTCGCTAGTATGTTCCCCTAAACGTGAGCCCATCCTCGTCGACCATAGTACACTGGCGACAATGGATGCAGTCGGGCAATGGGGGGCAACTGTCTGTCGGGTATTGGCCGTAACAGTGCTTACATCTCTCATTGCCCACGGTGCACCGGCCCCTCGACTACCGGGTGCATTTTATATATCCTATGCTTCTATTTCATTATGTAATTTCTTAATTAGTGTACAATATTCTTTTTTATTACAGCTGGGAAAAGCATAGCTGTAGGTATTAAGTTATTTCATTTCTGCTAACGGTACAAAGAAAGAACTCTCTTCAGTGTGTAACGTAGCACTGTGGGCGACGTTTTTGCACATTGTACAGACCTCTGACACAGACACCTTTTTATATAAAGACGTCAAAGATATAAAATATTCAAAGTCTCATGATATTATGCAAAAGACCACAAAAGTGTGGAAGAGAGAAGTCGTCATCATTTGAACACCACCTATGAGTAATAAAAGTAGATGATACGTGGGCGGCACAGCACGCCGCCCATTCTCAAGGTCTGGTTCTGTAAGTACGATGGGACACCATCTCGCCGCCCTCAGGCTTAGATTATGGAGGCCGAATGTCTTATGGAACGTGGCCGTGTCCTGCAGCGACCAGTTTATGCTCGAAGGAGGCCGCCGAGAGGGAGAGTACCTTCCCCGCTGAGTTCCGAAGTCAGCAGCCCGGGCGCCGCAGACTCATCTCCAGCAGACCAGCAATTGCTGGGACGCTATCACCTCCAGTCGCTCTCTTACTCCAAGGGCAAGTGAGCGAGCCGCGGGTCTTGAAGGCCCGCCATCCCAAGTATTAGCCGCAACGTACCTGAGTATTGGCCGCAACAGTACATCTCCCCTGGTTGGGTATCGTGGGAGATGTACTGCTCCGTTGCCCAGGGTGCACCGGCCCCTCGCCTACCATCAAAGTCAAGGGGCACACTAGGAGGTTCTCGACAGTTGCACCCCACCTATATTCATCAGTTAAACCAGATGTTATTATATAACCACCAATTTTGGCACTCCAAACTCAAAATTGACAATCGGATCGAACACATTATTGAAGTTTATTTAAGGAACAACGATATCAATCATATGAGCACAATAGTTGAAAACAAAAGACTGGTTTTATCTGGTGTGCAAGTTTTATAGCCAGCGAGAGTTATTGCAGCTGGCGACACTTGCACTTGTGCCATTAATATTGCAGGAAAGTCGTCACTACTATTTGTTTACGAATCGAGTTTTCGATCTCGACAGTCGAAAATACTGAACGAATATCTTACTTGGGAATTCTGCATTTTTTATAGCCGCGGCCGCCACATTGCCCATAGCCGGGCCCCGACTCGGGAGAATTTAGAATTTGCCCATGGCGCCGTCGGACTTTGGCCACCTATGCGGCCTCTGTGAAAGGGCCGGTCTTTTACGAGTCATCACACGGCGCGCTCTAGTAACATAAATATCTGCCCTCTTTTATACCAATTCAAAAAAAAAGTACAGGAAATAATTCCCCTGATGGATAGTTTCCGACGATCCTTTCTCGGTCTATTATTTAAATATGGAATAACCTTGCATGAACCCAATTGATCAGAAACGTCATGTAGTCTCAAAATGAACTGTGCTTGTACTATTGACATTAGTAGTGGTCAGTTTGAAATATGAATTTGCCGAAACTTTTAACGTTTGGTATACAGCAATTGATTTGTATTGAAGTAAGTAATCGGACAATATACCATGATACATTCACAGATAAAAGAATAGGAAAATGGGTGCATAGGGTCTCACTAAGATTTTAGAGGTCCTCACTTGCACGGCCGTAGACTCGCGCCCTATTACATGGCACCAACAAAGTTACTGGCGAAATGTGGACTGTTTTTAGTGCTAAAGAATGGTAGGCAAATAATTTTGTATGAACCCTGGCCGGTATAGCCGGTATACATGGGGCACACTAAAAATTTTGCACTTCTAGCTAATCGGAATTTTCAATTAACCGCTTAACAGTAGAATCGTGTATTTCGTTCGTGATCGAACTCCTCCTAAACGACTGGACAGATCTTTTTGAAATTTGGCAAGGTCATAGACCATCACCGTGAGTACATATATCTAAATTCATAAAGATCGGTCCAGTCGTTTAGGAGTTCAACCCGGATCGACAAACTCAGCTCAATTATTGCAACAGCAGAATGCATTGCATACCTAGTAGGGATAGAGTCCGGAACCCTAGAAAGGTTGGTCTTGAACTGGATTCAGACCAATAACAGTTTTCTTACAGGAGGATCCAGCGCAAGACGAGTGTGGCGTGTAGGCAAGCTAAACGAAGCACCTCGTTTTTTTCTTTTTTTAATCCCGCGGCCTAAGGCCGCGGCCGCTCTAACGTCCGTTGCAGGGCGCCTCTGGTTACAAGCAGATATTTCCAGTGGCGCCCGGCGGATTTTGACTACCTCTGTGGTCTCTGCGGGGATTTGGTCGGGATGAGAATCCCGCGTCGTTGGGGTAGGGTTTTATCCCGCGTCAGTGAGTGAATTTGGTTGCGTGCTATGGGGCAAAGGCCCCGCAGCACGCAACCCTTCTAGCCTGCTTCTGTAAGGACGGCGGGTGGCGATCCCGCCGTCGTCAGGCCCCGATCATGGAGGTCGATGGTCTTGGGCGTAGATGAGTCTGCGGCGCCCTCGCCGCTGACTACGGAACTCGGCGGGGAGGGTACGCTCCCTCTCCCTCTCGGCCGCCTCCTTCGCGAGCATGACTTGCGTGAGACCGCGAGTGGAGTGCGGTATCGTCGTCGGAAACCTCGCAGTGTTGACACCGGGGTGTGACCTCACGATGGATGCGAAACAGATAGCTACCGAAGCATCCATGCCCGGTATCTGCGGCATCTGCGTCGCACGGTACGTGAGGTCACCATGCCGCCTCTGCAGCCACTCGTCCATGATCGGTCTCACCGCCGCGATGACGGTAGTTCTCCACTTTGGTTGCTCAAGTCGCACCCTCCAAGTCTCCATGAGATCCTGGCGGAGTTGGGACCGCTGTTCCTCGATTTCTCGAGTCGCAGGCCTGTGGACCCTCTCCAGCGCCTCCTTGTGCCATTGAAACAATGACGCAAGGGCTCTCGCTTCCAGGTCCCATGGAGGGGTCCCGGCTAGGAGACATGCAGCCTCTCCGGAGATCGTGCGGTACCCCCGTATGGTTTTGACGGCCAAGGTTCGCAGTGGTCTGTTTAACAGAGTCGCGTTCACCCTGACCGCAGATCTATACGCCCATACGGGAGCCCCGTATAAGGCCATACTCCGCACGATCCCTAGGTACAGTCTCCTGCAGGAGGCGTTGGGTCCCTTTAGGTTAGGCATGAGTCGCGAAAGTGCGACTGATGCCCCCGTCACTTTGGGGACCAAACTTCGGAAATGTGGTCCGAAGTTCCATCGGCTATCAAGTACGATCCCTAGGTACTTCATCGAGGGCTTGATGCCGATGCTAACGCCTCCTACATTTATGCTGGAACCTTCAGGTGGACCGTTCCGAGGTCCGTGAAAACAGAGAACCTCGGACTTGTGCAGGGCCACCTCCAGTCCCAGCCGCCGTATCCGACCCACGACCTGAGCAACTCCCGTCGTGACCCTGAGTGCTGCCTCCTGATGCGTTGCACCCCGTGCCGTGACGAGGGTATCGTCGGCGTAGCACGTCACGCCGACGCCCTCAGGCAACGCACCTCGCAGGACCCAGTCGTAGCCGATGTTCCACAGAAGCGGTCCTAGTACCGACCCCTACGGAACACTGCACGACACATCTCGCCGAGCTGGCCCGAGCCAGCTAGGGTAAGCTATGGCCCTCTCCGAAAGGTAAGCCCCGACTATATGACGGAGGTAGAGAGGCGTTTCGTGATACACGAGCGCCTCCCTAACGCAGTTCCATGGCAAGGTGTTGAAAGCGTTGGCGATGTCAAGAGACACCGCCACCACCACCTTGTCCTGCGAGACAGCTTCCTCCGTCAGGCTCCTCACACGCATGATCGCGTTCACGGTGGAGCGTCCCCGACGGAAACCGAACTGGTTATCCGCCAGGTCTGGCCCTACACTCGTGAGATGCTCGACGAGGCGTTCCGCGATAATTCGCTCAAAGAGCTTACACACCTCGTCGAGAACGAAGCACCTCTGACGTCATTTATATACGAGACGTTTAAATCATACGAGAAGGAGGTTCTAGTCCCTTCTACAACGTTTATTAGACTACCTATTTATAAAACATCTAGAAACATATAAATGTAAAGAGGTGTTATTATACCTACATACTTAAACTACTAATGCACTAACTATGATGTAATAGCGCACAATTAAAATTAAGATTCTATGTAAAATTTTATTGTACAATTATTATTACGAAATAAATTTATTATTATTATTATTTACAAGCTTCTACCAGTTTCTACTTGCACATGCGCTATAAGCCATACCTCCTTATATATGTTGCGATAATATATTCTAAAAGATAACTTTGAAACTTCATATTCTTACAAATGTGCCGAAACGCCGGGAACATTCAATTATGTTATCGTAAATACGAACATCCGTATCCTGAAATGAACGTCCTCTTTCAAAGGGAAGCGCAATAATTTTTCACTAGGAAGACAAAAAGTATTGGCCGTATGTTACACCGTACTGTAGTATAGTGCCATGGAATATTCAAAGTAACGCATAATTATGAACGTCATTAAGACTGATTCTAAATTATCACTGCCAGATTCGCAAAGCAATAGGTAGAGCCTGTGAGTAAGAATCTGACAAGTATCCTCAAGGCCACTCTTTTCAATCGCCAATAAGTAAAATCAAAATTGTTAAAGAATGTACAAATTATATACTAAAACCTTTCTCTAGAACCACTCTATCCATTAGTGAAAACCGCATCAAAATGTGTTGCGTGTTTTAAAAATCTAAGCATACATAGGGACGGACAGACAGCGGAAGTGATTTTGTTTTTACCCGACTGCGTCAGCGTGGGAGATACAAAGTGAGTCCCGCCTGCTTATAGTTACATATCTGGTGAAGTACAGTTTTTTTTTTTATGTAATTATTTATTTTTATATACTATGAATGTACTTTAAAAGTAAATAGCCAGATTTTCCATGTTTTTGTTTCATTTAAACGGCAACGTTGAGTATAAGTATAAATAAAAATAAATCACAGTTCACTTGTCTCGCTAAAACTTTGAAATAGCTGGACCAATTTGGTTAATTTTGGTCTTAACATATTATTTGTACAGTACCCGGCGATAAATATTGCACATCGACCTTTGGAAAGAGACAATCGGCTTCGTAGAGCGTTATCTCTGTCGCACAAAATAAAAACAGTCCGGTATCTATTAGGAGCTGTTAAAACAATTATGATTTGCTTCTTTTAATAATTCATTTTATTCTTTGTACACCAATTTTTCTATATGTGTTGGCTTTAGGTTCGGGTAAAATAAGAAAACATGTTCACATTATGACTGACAAAACTTGGCATAGGTAGTGTGCGACAGAGATAATGCTCTACGAAGCCGAAATTAGCCGATTGTCTCTTTCCAAGTCGATGTGCAATATTTATCACCGGGTACTGTACCAACTTAGGGAAGGTTTAAAAGGTTAATTTGAGGCGTTACTAAGTTCGCCGGGATAGCTAGTAGGTTATACTTTTGATTGTTGGTACCTATTTGATGCACTTAGTAAAATAAAGGGAGATATAAATAAATAAAATAAATAAATAAATAAAATGTAAGTAAATAGTGTAAAATAACGCCTTTAATATTTCCGTAAGGCGAAACCGGTAAGGTAGTAATAAAATAAATCCAGTAAAATACGTGTACAAGTGAGTTTGTTTCATAATGTAGTTTATTTCAAGTTACACTTCGGTGTAAATGTAGCTCGTAAAAAAAGCGGTACATCTCGGATATATGACGGGCATGCAAATGCGTGCCGATCATTCGTCAAACAATATGTACGCCGAATGCCGTAACAAGCGTGTGCTATATTAAATCGCGTAAACGGGTGCAGGTATGTACAGATTTATCGTATACAGCCAAATTACCGTCATATATTGCACAGTGGGTTGGAACGAAACATGTTTGGGCCAAATTTGGAATTAATTGAAAAAAAAAATCTATTTAGTCAATACACGAAATGGGGACGCTCTGTCTGCGCACGTGTTTCTCCCCACATACAACATGCCACTATCGATAAAATTGTGTGCTGTGAGAGTGGCCATCCATCGCCAGAATTCTTACCCAAAAAAATATACAGTGTAATACAGAGGACACACTAGAAGACCACATGGAGGGAACAGTCGATCAAATAGTCGATAGACAACTTTACTAACAGGGAGACTTGATTTTGATTTTAAAAACAATTTAACTGCATAGATTTTAGAAAATTTACCAGTCTAAACCGGGAATCTAACCGATCAAATGGTCAAAAAAACATGTTGTTTTACAACACAACATGTGATGAGGCGAGACGAATAGCACGCAGTGGGGAAAGCCCTATCCCTGAAAATAAAAAGGGCAGAGGAAGCCCACAGGCCACGTGGTGGCTTCTAAGGACTTGGAGAGGGCTCAAATTGACGACCAAACAACCCATGATAAATTGTGTTGACGCCTTAAAACGAGGAGGGCCGACTCCAAATGAAATGACAAAAGGCACGGCGGAAGAAGAAGAAGAATTGATAGGCTCCATAGGAGGAATTATTTTTATTTATTTATTATTAGACATATTACAATTTTTTTAGTTGCACATTGCCCCACAAAACCGTGTTCTCAGTTTGTCTATAGGATCGAGCCTCCGTACATTATACTAATATTAACAATATTAACAACCTACAATATTAACAATAATAATATTGTAGGTTGTTAAAAACTAAGCTAAATAACAGAAGTAAGTAATTAATACAATCTTGCACTTCTCATATTAACATATTACGCATAGGTACAAACATACATATTTATTTCCAAGTACAAAAGAAGTAAAGACATTAAATATTATCATTTTAAGACACAAAATAAATAATGCTCACGCGTATTTAAAGTAAAATTAATAAATCTAACTAAGTACTTTGCAATATTCCGCCACATGCAAATTACCCAGCTTTTTCGTCCAGAATGAACAAATTCAACACAGTGTATTTAAAGATCTAAGCATACATACACGGAAGCGAAATTGTTTTATATTATACTTATATTATAATGGTACTGTCTTTTATTATAAATTTTAAGAAAGACACTTAGGCCTATAATTTTGTGTACCTCAATATTAAGCTATCTGTCATAAGGTGTATTTCCATGAAAAAAAACCTCACCGTATTTTAGTACGAGTATGTAGCTACTGATGTCAGAATGTAGAGCTACAACTAAATATCAATATCAATACATGTAATAAAATTGTAAGTGGTCGATGTCTGTACATCGAAGATATAATAGAGAAACTGTTGTAGGGGCGCTTTATGAAAACAATAGTACCCAAAACAATGGTTTTTAGATTTTTTGTCTGTTTGTCTGTGTGTCTGTTTGTCTCTTTGTTTGAATGTTTGAACATGCTAATCTCAGAAACGGCTTAACCGATTTGAATGCGGTTTTTAGTAATGTGTTGTGGTTTATTCAACTTAACATTTAAGGTTTGTTTTATTTCAATCGGTTCATAAATAAAAAGTTATGTCGATCTAAAGTACCACGCAGGCGGAGCTGCAGGCAACAGCTAGTAATATACACGTTGATTTTATTACCGTCAGCACTACGCAAGGGTTCGCTTTCGGAATAATTTTTGAACCAACTGGCAGCATTACTTTGAAAAACAAACACATTTTTTTTAGAAATCTAAAAAAAAATATTTAGTTTCTAGATATCAAATGAGAACCCGTTGTAGTGGACTCACTCTCTTAAATACTTAAGTTTTACAACGATAGTTACGGTACAGTTCGTTTTCATTCAACAATGCGCTGGCACAAAGTAAGCGTACGCCGCCGCCGGCCCCCACCTCAGCATACCCCTCCGAATCCTCCTAGCGGCGGCGGTGCGACGCGCCGACACTGCGGGCTGCGGCTCGCCTGTCCAGTAGACCTCGTGACAGCGCCGGTGTCTGTTGCGTAATCGTGTGTGTCAGTGAGTAAAATGAGTCGTCAGTACGAATATTCGAACGTGGAGTATCTAGCAATGGTACAATTGTATGCCATTGCTAACCACAACCTACAAGAGGCTAGGCGATTGTACTCCCAGCCGGAGCACTTAAATGCGTTACGGCTACGAGGAGTCAGTGATCCTCAAGTGCCGACACGCGGGACCATCTTGGCTGCAACCCAGCGCTTACTCGACCACGGACAGTTCCGGACACCGTTACATGCACAAGCGCGAGGACGTTTGAATGATTATTCCCAAATGGAAGTCATCAAACCCGCGAAGAACTACGCAGTGCGATAGTGGACGCTTTTGATATTGTGAAAAGTGATAGAGACACATCGAACAAGTTGAAAGACAATCAATTAACACGTGCACGTTTGTGTATCGAAAGGAATGGACTCCATATCGAGCAGTTACTTCGGTACAGAGAACTGTAAATTAGTGTAAATAAACTGTAAATAGGTATGTAAGTTTGATTTTATTTGTAAATAGCTCCAATTTTTTAAATACGCCTGAAATACCTCCTCGCAGTCAGTTGTAGTTCAGTGTATTTTTATTATTATTATTACATAGTTCAAAAGTCATTAAGTCGCTATTGTTCATAATAAAGTAGGTATTACAGACGGTCGTAAGCTCGTGTAAAGTACGAAGGAGAAATTGGAGTGTGTATTTAATGTTCAAGTAGGTATGTTTCGTAGTGATACTGGCCATATTGCCTGCGAGGGGTCATTGCTCCCTAACACATGATTTGCGCGGTACTTAGAAGCGCTCGAAGGATGGATGTGTGTGTGCGAGACGTGCAGCCTTGACCCTGGCGAGAGCGCCGCGCCCGTCCGCGTCAATTCATCAATGAAATATCGTACTGCTACTAATGTTAAACTTGATCGAGTGAGAAGAATTACAGAAATGACAATTTTTTTTATTATTATCAGTACAGTAATTTAGATGTTAAAAAAGGAATCCAAATATTATTCCGAGAGCGAACCCTTTCGACTGCTGACGATGATAAAATCAGCGTGTATATAATTTTACAATATGAATCACAAAAACTATAGTCTCGGGCTGGACTCGAATCAGCGACTGATCCACTATTTATTGTATTGTGCTACAATACAATAAACTTCATTCATGACGAAAAATTCGAATTACGATTTGAAACGTTGACATTAGGCCATAGGTAGCCCTGTAGCACCGGTGATGGCAAACATTTAGATGGAACACATTGAAGATTCACGACATGCAGTTAGCACAGGTGAAACTGTGGAAGCGATATGTGGATGATGTCTTCTGTATTATGAGAGTGGGCCCAATAGTAGTAGAACAATTTTTAAGCCAATTGAACTCCATACACCGGAACATCCGGTTTACTCATGAAATGGAGTTGAACAGATCATTGGCTTTTCTCGATGTCAAAGTAACAGTGAGAGAGAGTGGTTCTCTCGGACACACTGTGTACCGCAAACCCACACACACGGACAAGTACCCGAATGCCGGGTTCACATCATCATCCGCGACGCTTGAGATCCGTTGCGGTGTCGCTGGTAAGTCGAGCCTATGATCTTTGCGACCCTGAACACTTACAAAAAGAGCTCGCTCATGTTCAGGAAGTGTTGAAGCAGAACGGGTATCAGGGACATACACAACACCGTGAAAGGAACAAGGTACAACCCTTGAGAGTAAGCAGAGCACCAGCATTTATGCCGTACGTGAAAGGAGTGACGGACAAAATTGGAACAGTACTACAAAGATACTGCATTAATACTGTATATAGGCCACACTCCAAAGTCGTAAACCACCTGCGAACCCCTAAAGATACCATTCCTCTACAGACACCGGGTGTCTATAAGGTAGACTGCAGCTGTGGTAGTTCATACATCGGACAGACCAAACGTACTATCGCTGAGAGGGTCAAAGAACACATCATAGCTGTAAAAAACCGCCAAATAAACAAGTCTGCGATTGTTGGAATCGGGTCCCAACCACTGGATTGAACTCCACAAGCCACAAGTCCTATCGACTGACGGACACTATTACTCCAGGATAGTGCGGAAAGCCGTCGAAATAAAAAAGTATCCCAACTTTAACCGGGAAGATGGATATCGACTATCTACCTCGTGGAATCCGGTGATCAGCAAATGTACTCGCCACCTCACCGAACGCCCGCTTGCTGATACTATCAGTGTGGTATGCCGTACTGGCTCTCCGAACACAATAGTTAGTGGCGACGAAGTGAGGGTAGTTGAACAAACCCGCACTTCACGAAGACGACGATGAGCTGAAGCCAGTCCACCCGTGACCACGGCTCTTGTAACAGGGCCGAAACGTCGGGTAATAAAGAGGTATGTATATATCTCAATAATCGCGTAAAAGACCCGTTAGTCTTCAGTTTATAAACCGTACTATTAAATAAAACCGGCGAAGTCGGAGTTGAACTTGCGCGTACGGGGTTCCGTACCAAAATGGCAAAAAAATCACGTTTGTTGTATGGGAGCCCTCTTAAACACACACACACACACACATATCACGCCTATATTACCGAAGGGTAGGTAGAGATGCATAACACACCTACAATTTTCCAGTATTTTTAGTCCCACGTCATAGGTGGCAAGCCTATTGCCGACACCGGGCACTCTAGAAAGTGGGTTATGTCCAAAATGGCCGAATTAATTTAATAAAATAAGCAGCTATATTGTAATTTTGAAAAACAAAAAATTTAAACCCGTTGCCTTGCGATGAAATGTTAATGAAAGGCAAAGATATTACGTGCCAGCCGCTGTGGCATAGCCAATTAAAGTCCTGTATGTCTCGGACTCATCCTAAGCGTCTCAGACTCAAATATGTATTATATTCTGTTTTTTAAATTTAATTAAATCATCTGTGTGTTTAAATACATTATCTGTGAAAATTTCAACTTTCGTACTTCAACAGTTCACTAGATACATCCTGGTGACCCACGGACGGACAGCGGAGTCTTAGTAATAGGGTTCCCGTTTTACCCTGGGGGTACGGAACCCTAAAAAATAAAAGGTTATTGTATGATTCAGATTTTCTATGAGAGTTTCTGTAAATCTGTAACAAACTATTTAGTCATTATATATAATAAACTTTTTAGTCATTATAGTACAGTCTACTAGCAATAACAGGCTAAGGTATGTCAACCATACCGCCTTTTTCTTGATCTTAATATTTTAAGAATAATTTAAGCAAACTCATTGCTTTAAAATACAAACATATAGGTCGATACTATAAAGAAACTCACTTTCACAGTTCGTTTCCTTAAAACCTACTCGTGTTATTGAGCGGAGCGAAGCGGAGCTCAATCTTAGGCGACAAATGTTAATCGTTTGTGTGCCAACTCCTCCGAAACGTCTCGACCGATTTTGACCAAATTTGGCATGCTGGTCGACATCATACCCGGGAGTGCATATCTCTCAAATCATGAAAATAGAGCTGACCACGGAGGAATAATCACCGAAAATGTCCTGGACATCACCGAAAAACTAGATGATTAAATGGTTGCCATGGAAACACGTGCTTCAACAATGAAAATAGATTTTGTTTTCATTCGATTAATTAATTTAAGGGTTCGATTCTGATTCTGATATGTCATAAAAAACATTTGCTCCGCTCAACATTTGCAATTAGCAGCATGCATTGCATACCTAGTAATACCCCTCTTTTGAAAATGTACTAATGGCAAGGATGCGCTGGAGAGGCTGGCGCCCAACGTGGGGCTCAACGTTACACATACAACCTAAACATAACACATAACACACATAACCTAACATAACATACACACACACACATAACCTAACATAACATAACATAACATAAACCTACGCTTCCAAAGGTTTGGATGGATATGAATTGTTGTATGTGTAACGTTGAGTCCCACGTTGGGCGCCACTGTAACGTTGAAGAGATAGTTACTTCCCGTTAGGAGGTTGCATGATAGATAGATAGAAATAATAACAATTAGTCACAGATTAGTAAGTATATTGTAATTAAGACATGAGACACAAAATATTAATTATTCCAAAATACAGGATTTTACCTAGTCTGGAGGCAGTTTAGTGTACCTAGTTATAGATGACTTGCTCAAATATTATAGTATGTCAAAACAATGGGGTAAGATGTTGATTTTTTTATATAATTGCACTAATTTCGTTAAATAGAAGACATTATAAACGTTGACATATGTTTCACCTACTCACGAGGCATTTTCAAGACTGTCTCAAAGAGAACTGCTGCTCTCTCTGAGACAGAGAAAAAATTCAACATCCCACCCCATTGTTTTATCATGGATTTTCGCCAGGTAACTCCTGATTCCATTCAATATTGTAATATGTTTTGTGAAAGTGCTTTTTGTGAAATAAATGTATTTATTTATTTATTTATTTATTTAAGATTGATATACTAGGGTTACAAAGATAGATCAGGGTCCGTGGTCCTCGTACCTGAGTTGTGCTGGTGGTTGAGAGAGGCTGGTAGAATGTTGCACGCCGTATTTATACAGCGCCGCGGTGAGGAAGACGCGCGGATATGACGGCGATGAGGCAGTGAACGACGTGTAGGCACGTCATCGTCAATAGGTCTCTAAGTTATGAACGTGGGTAGTTAATACTGTTTGAGTAGTACTTAGTAGGAAAGCATTTGAAACAATCTTATGGTACGATACATTTAAACGGGTATAATAATTACTAGTATTAACTCAAAACATGAATAAGCGGATAAATGGAATGACCATTGTTACATTTAAAACATATACGTAAAACTCAAAATATTGTAACGAACAGAAAATGTAAATCATATTTTCATCAAACAATTCAATCCAGCACAGGGACTCGTAATAAATATTAAAACTTTCATGGAAAACGTGAATAAAAGAACCCATCTGGCAACCCTGTAAGCCGAGTAGTTTGAAAACGACGAACAATTTTTTAATTTTCATTTTTATACAGCAACACTTGCTTTGCCCGTGTCGAAATTTGTAATTCGAATTTGTGAGTCGCCAACACGATGAAAAAAGTAACGGTTTATTTTGAATCTGTGTGAATTGTTTTTTTTTTGTTTTTATCTTTAAAGGTCCACATTCACTATGAAACCATTTGGTTTTCGCAACCATCATTTGTCAAAATTGACGGGCCAATATTCCATTTTTGATGGTTGTCGAAACAGTTTGAGATTCACAGATAACTATATACTATGTAGTTGAGATATATGGATCCCTTTGGTATAAAGTCTTGTTTGTGTGTGTGTGTGTATCCGTGGGGTTATCCTTCGGAAAGCGTAGAGAGCAAGGCGGTGCAAAAAGCCCATGCTACTTAGTAGCGTGTGTATCTGCACCTTTACATCAAATAGGAATGAATAACAAGACCTGTCAATTGTCAGGCATGTCAAGACAACCTTACAGAGTACAGATAGCAACCACCCCACGTAATAGGGTTCAGTAAAAGTTACATAAAATAGACCACGACCTTTTATTTTCACGACTCTCAATGGTTTGAGGGTTAAGTTTGTTTCCACTGTCAATCCTACAAACAATAATACTAAATGCCGAAGTATTTTTTAAAGAGTATGTATATTAGCAACTAAAAATCGTGTCTCCGTGGCGTAGTCGGTTGATTCAAGAATCAAGAATCAAAGAATCAATTTCATTTATTCAGTTTAGGCACATAAAGAGCACATATTAATGTAAAAAAATTACAATTTTATGTCAACCAATATTATAAAAATACTAAGTTAATTAAGTACATAAATAACCATTTGAAAATGATTCTTTCGCTGGTTCGGTAAGTTGGTTCTCCTGAGAAGATACCAGTAAGAAACTCAGGTAGATTATCCATTTTCTTTTTTAATTGTGTCTAATTTGTATTGTACGAGTGGCTAACAACAGCAGATTAGGGTGACTATGCATTTTTATCATTAAGATATTCGTCTACATTATAATAGCCTTTCTTCATCAAACGTTTATGTACGGATTGTAACGATTGTATGTATTACCTGCGTAAGATTGCTTCCTAAGAGGTCAATCTCCGGGTCCGGTTAAATATATCTATGATCTGCAAATATTTACTTCTTTAAACTTTCGCGTTTTGTATACATTATAAACTTAAGACTAACGGGTCTTTTACGCGATTACTGATATATATACATACCTCTTTATTACCCGACGTTTCGGCCCTGTTACAAGAGCCGTGGTCACGGGTGGACTGACCCGTGACCACGGCTCTTGTAACAGGGTAATAAAGAGGTATGTATATATATCAATAATCGCGTAAAAGACCCGTTAGTCTTAAGTTTATAACTGCAAATATTTGTTAGAGTTTGGGTGTGTTTCTGAGGACGTGGTCGAATTAGACCACGAATACTTGGGACCGGGATCCCAGTTGCGTGATTTTTATTTCTGAATCGGTCAACTGGGAGCGAATACCTAATTAACATTAATTTACAGTTAACTGAAAAGAAATCTCTAAATATGTATGGCTATAATTGTCCCGATTGACATAGGCTTCTTTTTAACCCGGTAATGTGTTCCCGGGGGAATTAGGAGCAAATTAAATCACGCGAGCGGAGCTGCGGTAATCAGTTAGTATGTTAACTATACCTATTAATATTATAAAGAAGAAAGATTTGTTTGTTTGAAGCAAAAAGGCCTGTAACTACTAATCCAATTTTAAAAATTCGTTCACTTACATCTAGCTACATTATCCCTGAGTAACATAGGCTAATTTTTATCCCGGTAATGTGTACAAGAACCGGGTACAAGAACACTACATCACGTGAAAGGAGCCGAGGCGATCAGCTAGTCCATAATATGAACAGTGGAAACGCACCTTCAGCTGTCAAGTATTTGACGTGTTCGGATTTCGCGTCTTTACGATCGACAATTTGAGAGCATAAAAGTGTCCCTTTCCTTACTTAAACTTATCGTCCTCTGCAGAGCATTAAGGCTTTGTCAAACAGAACGCGTTATTATCGCGCTTCAGGGCGCTAACCTAACGCGACGCTATGACGCCGAGCTGTGTTGTACTGCGATGCTGATGTATCGCCAAACAGAGCGCCAGCGCTAGCATTACGCAGCGCTCTGTCGCGGCGTTAGGACGCTTTAACGTCTGGCGTTGTAATTTTTTAGAGTTTTTATTTTAGCGTCGGCGTGAATGTATGTTAATTAATGCATATGTCCGAAAATTTGATAGAATTAGTTAGAAAGTACCCATTATAAATAAATACGATGATATTCTCCCAAATCATTCCTCTTTTTATTGATGTCGTGCACCCACACTCTTTTTCTCTGTGACCGTGATAGAGCATAATAAAGTTAATAATTCTTCCTCATTAGAATCACTCGACATCTCAAACATGTAACGAACAAAATTTTCACACTCTGCTATCGATCTGTAGTGCTCTGGCGAATGGTATGTCGCGTAGGAGCGTAGGGCTAATCTTTTAGTGTGACATGAAAATAGCGCGACGTTAAAACGCGACGCTTACGCGGCGGCGCTAATAACTTCTTCTGTTGGGCAAATTTTTTTATTTATTTATTTATTTCAGGCAACAAATAGAAAAGTTACAGTTGGTTTAAACTTATTCTACGGCCCATAGATAAATACCTTAAAACTAAGAATATGTACATATAGATATTACAAAATGTATATTAGTAATAGAATCTTAAGACTATTGTTAGTACCTACACACTTCACTATCGCACTTCGGTCTTTTTGCGTACCAGTGGTAGCGATCCGCGGAAGCGACAGAACACCACGCCCTGTGGCCAGAAGGTTTCCTCCATGACGAGGCTCAGTCTAGTGTTGGGCACTCGCACCACGAACGACAGGAAACTGACGTTACGGCTCGCCTCCAACAGCTGCACTCTCGGCGTGAAGTTGGCCTTCTTGCGCACGTACTGTCCGATGTCATCCGCCTTAGTGGTGTAGTGTAGGCGGGAGACATACACGGGTGTACTCGGTATTGCGGCCTGCAGCGCTGGGCTGGACTGCGCTGCATCGGTGCCGCAACGGTTCACTTTGGTTCGTGATCGGCGCTTCCTTTGCACTGTCACGAAACCATCAGTAGCCACATCCGGTACCTTCTGTGGTAGTGGCTTCGGTGGAGCGGTTGTTGCGCCGATGGTGACGAAACTTTGTCGTTTCATGGGGGCTGTAGGTACGGGCAGCGGAGCGGGGCGCGGGGTTCGCGCGGCCTTACAGGTAGGGGCCGCGGGGGCGGGTGCAGTGCGGGGCATTGAGCGCTCAGCACTCGATGACGGCGACAAAACTGCTGACGCGTAACTCGCATTGAGGTCAGCTTCACGACGCATGTTTATGTTGGCGTTAGGTGGTGACCTAGATACCGCTGTAGACTCGCGCAAAGTAATAAGTTCTTTACGCAAACTCACAACGATATCCTCGGTCGTTGCCAACCTCGTCTGGACGTCCGCCAAGCTCGCCTTTAAGGACACTATGTCCTTTAAAAGGCAGGTAACGTCGACGTGGTTGAATGTGACCGGAGGAAGCTTCGGTAAGTCCTGGGCCACAAACGTAGGCACGTCGTCGGGATCGGTTGCCTTAAGCAGCGTGATGATGTCTTGTATGCTTTTTGTTGTCCCGTCACGCCTGCGGGACACCATCTGGTTGCTTTTATTGAGCACGCTGTACAGTAGCCGCTTAGAGGCAGCTATCTCTTCCTGGCTGAAACTCGACGAACAGATCTGGATAGCCGACAGCTCGTCCATCACATCCAGCTTCTGTTGCAGGAACGCCAGTAACTCATTTGGGACGAGTTGCGAACTCATCGCGATACGTGCAACGGCTGACGCCGCGCTACACTATTACGAGTAGGTATTAGTCAGCACACGCGTCCGCATCAAAACGCGGCCCAAACAAGACTGAAAGCCAAAGCCTTTATACCCTCAGATCAGCCATCTATAGATAGATGGCGAGTGTAGATGTTTGTGTTCCATTAGTGGCACCACATTACATTGAGACACGTCAAAAACAAGATCTCAGAACATTAACTACAAATAATATTTATTCCCATTAAAAACAAATTAAAATTAAAATTAAACATAACTGAAACTGATCTAAGTTTTAGTTTGTGTTGCAAGATGTATTTGCCTTTTCATTTGTATCACTACTAAGCTAAAATGTAGGAAATCCCAAAACATAAAAAAGCTGAGTTCACATAAAGCGCTGCAGCACAACAATTTCCCCCGCCGGGCGCCACTCTTCCACCGGGCGCCACTGGAAATACCTTCTGTGTATGAACCAGAGACACCCAGCAATGGACGTAAGAGCGCCCGCGGCCTTGGAATTAAAAAGAATATCACAACAATTTTGTATGTCATCATAATCATCATAACATAGTGCAAAACAAAGTCGTCCGTTCTTTATGTATGCGTAGATCTTTAAAACTACTTAACGGATTTTGATGCAGTTATCACCAATAGATAGAGTGGTTCTCGAGGAAGGGTTTTGTGTACTATATATTTGTCAAGCGGGTGAAGCCGCGGGCGTCCGCTGGCGTTTACTTTTTGACCGAACAAGCGTAGCGAGCGAATCGTCTACTTTTCGAGATTGGATATGTGTGTTCCGGGATAGCAGCCACAGTTTGTGTCTGATATTCACGAAACTTGGCACAAGTGTTCCTTGATTTAATTTTGTTTTTAGTCGTGAGCTTTTAGGATTAAGAGGAAAATCAATCTTCATGAAACAAGTATTCATTTACGAGAAAAATATTTGTAGTGTTTTTTTTTATTGGGGAGGGGGGGATTGGGGGAGCTAATCTTAAAAAATGTTTTAATGTTTCCGAGGTCTACTGTTCGACCACTAGTGTAATAATTAAAAAAAATAACTCTCAAAATTTACTGTTCCTTAATTTAGTCGGTCACAAATAGCGATATCGTATTGCAGGTGGCAACTAGGATGCAGTATAATTCACTCTACGTGAGCAGCAAATTCGCGTACATAGCACGATATTGGTAGTCAGTAGTGACGTAGAAATATACGGAACCATTTTGTGTAAAGCTTATCATGAAGCTATCAAAGTTATGCAAAATATCACTATAAATGTAAATAATTTTATTTAATTACAATAATAGTGACACAAAAAAGAAAATTAATAGTAGATGAACATACTATTTACACTTACTAATAACTATACAATACACACTAAAATCTACACTATATACAGGCGTCAAAGAACAACTGGCAATGTTCCCAGAAGGCTGACAGCATTGCCACGTTGTATGGCAATGCTAATTCTTTGAGCTAAAAAGTAACCAGGCTTCTGGTGTTGAGAAGAGTCGATCATGAGATTCGAGATGGTTTTAAACTGTAAATAATATAACTGTAATAAGAAAATAGAACTGTATGTGACAAAATAACATAGCCAAATAAACCTCTCACTGCAAAATTATTCTGATCGCATGTTTTACTAGGTATTCGCTGGAACGGGGGCGGTTACATCAAAATAATAAAGGCTGAGCTGGCGGAATCTTAACCTAACCCTACCTAACCTAAGCTAAAAAAATAATAATAAAAAAAAACACTTTTCAACAATGGCGCGAGCCAACAATTAACTTTCGCGCTTTTCTTAAACAAATTTCGCGCGCGAGGCAACAATCCAAGTTTTAGTACTGTCAAAGGTATGTTTCTAACTTGTTAATTTTTGATTTTGTTTGGTTAATAACTCAAAAAAACTATAAGAGCCACCAAAAACTATACAGCAAACCACAGGCTTATGTCATATCTTTTTGCCAAATTTCAAGTTGATAGGTTAAGAGATGCGCCTGCTACTTATCGTGTCGCATACATTCTTGATTGAGCCCATCGTTGTGAAGAGTAAGCTCCGTCTTAGTAAAGTTATTTAAAAAATCATTCCCGAAAAAAACTATGTAATATATTTTTCATCTCTCATGCTCTGAAAGTAGGTCATTGCTTACCTGATATGCGGGTTGAAAGTGATACATTTCGCCCCTAGGGCGGTAAAGTAAAAAAAAATCATCAGCATATCTTGAGGCGATGGCATAAAACGTATACAGCCAAAGTTCGACAGTCAATGCAACATTCTGGTTATTGAATGATCATAAACAAAAAAAGAGTTGGGTTACAATAAAATAAAACGTAAATAGCACAAACAATTATTATTTGGACAGTTATACCGAGATTCGCTCCGACCAAACCTGACTAAATCGACCGCCGTAACGCGTACCTAAAATCATAAAAAATACTCTATAGCGCATCCTAAAATATGTGCCTAAGAAAATAACTGAAGTAATTAAGAAAACTGAAGACCATTTTGTATGGAAAAATATAACTAATGACAAGGCGGTATGACCAAGACTTGCCTGCCCTGAAAAAAGTGCGAATGAAAAACAAAAATTTAAAAAAAGGCGGGAAGTACAATACTTGATACGTGATCAATCGCTATTGTTATATTTAACTCTGCGAAAAAATAATGCTATTATATTTTCTAAAGTTTTTAACATCTTACTTACCATTGCTTTGTCATGGATTTTCGCCAGGTAACGCCTGTTTCCATCCAATAATTGTTATATTTGTTTTATTTAACTTTTATTTGCTTTCCTCGTATTCGAAATGAAAAGTAGAGTGTTTAACTCAGGTGAAAACACCCATTTCTGCCTCGAACTATTGGCTTAAAATATCTCGTCAGAAATTGGATGCTTTCTTCCCTTGGCTAACAATCTACTATAGTATACTTACCTGCCTCGGGGGCGCTGTGCGTGTATGAAACTGCTGTCCCTGACGTCCCGGATTCAATTCCCGGGTGGAATCAAATATATGTGTGATACAATACAATACAATAAACTTTATTGTACACCAATACAAAAATAACATAATAAAAACAATCCATATTGAATATGTACAAATGGCGGCCTTATCACTAAACAGTAATATCTTACAGGCAACCTTTGGATGGAAAGATAGAAAGAATAGAATTTAAGAAAAAGGGGGTAGACATTGGTGTAAATGAACGACATAAATAGATTTTTGGCACAAAAGTACTATTTAGTATATACATAGTAAATAGAAGAAACAAGGTAGAATTAGATAGATATTCTGTATACCATTACACACAAATACATACAAACATACACAATAAGTACATACAAATACATAGTACCTATATATAACTATATACACAATATATACCATATCATTATACTTACATAAATACCGATGTATGGCTCTATAGGAGACATGATAGTAAGGTAAATAACAACATACATGAGACAGGAGTTTTTAAACACGTCTAAGAATAAGAACTCAAGAAATGATCTTTGACCATTTTCTTGAAAATAGGCAGCGATTGTGCACGCCTGATAGCTACAGGCAGGGAGTTCCACAGACGGACAGCCTGCATGCTCCGGCATTGCTAGCACCAGTGTCTCCGATGACCGCAAGGATCTCGAATGTGTGTCATTCAGGAACGTGAAGCGTTCTTTTAAATAAGTTGGGGTACATGGATTGAACAGAATATTGTAGAGGACGGAGAGAATGTGAGTATTCCGGCGAAGGCGAATTGGAAGCCACTTGAGCTTAGTACGATATTCGGATACATGGTCATATTTGCGCAAGCCAAATATGAACCTGATACATAGATTCTGGAGGCGCTCAAGTTTATTAAGTTACTCCTCTGTGACGTTGAGATAACTGACATCTGAGTAGTCGAGAATGGGAAGAAGGATAGACTGCGCTAGTGCAATTTTGGTGGCTATTGGTAAAAACTTGCACAACCGACGTAAGGAACCCATAGATGCAAAAAGCTTGCGACTCACCTCGCATATTTGTGGAGCCCATGACAAAGTGTTGTCCACCAGAACACCAAGATTTCTGACACTGGTACTTATAGGTAAAGTTATACCGTCAAATATAATGTCAGGCAGCGCAGCACAATCAACCCGAGCTATCATCCTGGAGCTGCCAACAACGATGACCTGGGTTTTGGAGGGATTTACGTTCAGTCCATATCGCTTGCTCCACTCGCAGATTTGCACCAAGTCATCATTGATGATGGAGAATGCTTCACTCAGCTCCTCCACAGGTGCTTGCATGTAAATTTGCAAATGTGATCCACATGTTCGTTTCGTGTATATTTAGTATTTAGAAATATATAAGAATGTTTCTCAAAATAATTATTTAGAGAAGGAAAACTCGACACAAAACCGTATACCAACCCATCTGGCCAGTGTAGTATAATGTAGACTGAATTCCTTCCTCTTTAAAGGAGCAGCAGTGGTTGTCAAAGAGCTGAGATGATTATGATGACCTACTTACTTAAGCATATATTATATATTTACCATACCCCTTGACGACGCAGATATGCTGTATCAATTGTTGATCCGTATGTTTCCACGTTAAATGACGAGTAGAGGTTACTTCGCGAACCGTAAATTTAGGCGCAATTCGTACGAATAGGTAACCGGTAATTTACGGTTGTCAAACGTTAAACCGACGCGGCAGCTGATGTAGACATTCTACTGCACTATTATTTATTATAATAATAGATATACGTAGGTCACACTATAAGTTTTGCGTAACTTAAAAAACAACATGTTAAAACCAAAATATTATGTTTATTGCTTTTCAAAATACTCTCCTTTACATTTTAAAAATTTTTTCATGCGATCGAACCTTTTTTTAAAACAGGAGGACCACAGATCTGACTGCATGTTTTCTACGTGCTGATATAATAATTAGTAAAGATTCCAAACAAGCGAAGCTGTGTGTAAGCTAGTCTTAATTATTTAAATCCCATAATCTAACCTCAACAATACCGTACATGGTACTCATGCCATGTTTTCGACAATAGTACCAATTATACAGCCCTTATACCACCCCATAAATAACTGGAACAGCCTCTATATGTCAACTTCAATTAAAAACGATACGGGAACAAGTGTACGGTACAATGTTGAATTTTGTACTGGTAATACCAGCAATTTTATACAGTAGGTAGGAAACTACTATATTTAGCAAGTAATCCTTAGCGTATATGAGTAATATGTTTCCTTGTTAAAAAAGTATTTAAAGAAAAATAAACATTTTATTATTAGTTTGTTATTAAAATAGTTCTAATGCACATAGATTTACGAAATTCTATGATTTTTTTTTTTTTTTGTTTTGTCTTTGTTTCTTTTTGGTTTTGTCCAGAATTGTGTACAATCCAGTATTTGTACTTACAACACTGTAAGATTTCTAAAACTATCGCGTTTTGAGTAATAAAAATATACTAGTTATCCCAGCGAACTTTGTATCGCCTCAAAAAAAAAAAATATATATATATATATATATATATATACCGGGTGTTACGTAAGGGTTATATCAACCCGAAGCCAGCACCTTCAGCTGGTCGACCAGAACCCGTTTCGATATGTAGAGACCGCCACAGAAGAAAAAAAAAGTTCATAAAAAAAAATATTATTACCGAATAAAATAGGTACACACTTGCTTAACAACACTAGAACTAAAATCAGCTGCTTCGGTCATCGACATCAAAATAGGTACAAATAATGCGCGCCTGTGAAAAGCCTTCCGTCTCACTCCTGGTAGGAACATTTTGTCTCTGTTTCGCATCAAGCGATGCCGTACGAAGCGCTCCGTCAGCGTCGGTCGGCGTTTGAAGTTTCCTAGAATTTTATTTAAAATCATTTAGCAAGGTCACAGGTCAGTTCAGTTGCATTCATTGCTTTGTGCAGTGAGGTAGCTAAATAGTTGTTTAGTGTGTTAATTTGTGAGTTGTGTCAAGTTGTGTGTGATAGTGATTGTGTTGTGTAGTAATGGCTGTAACGAAGAGTATTACGAGATGATGCTTTGTGTAGGAGCATCAGAAGGCAATTTGAGCGCTGCTCGGGAGTTGTACCGTGAGCGTTGATACCTAAAAATACTGTGTACTGTCGTGTGCATAATTACTTACTATTTGTAATTATTTCATTATTTTTATATCTTGTTTGTTTACATATCTTTGAGTGACATGATATGTCATGTCATTACTGATTTATTTTTTTATTCTACTTTTGGCAATCGGTTTGTTGATTTTTAAACTCCTTTCTCCGTTGTTGTCTAGTTGTCCAGTTGTCTAGTTGTAGCTACGTCAAGCCGTAGCGTTGGGACACGTTTGTTTTGATTTGAAATCTTTTTAAAATTTTTGATGAACTTTTTTTTTCTTCTTTGGTGGTCGCCATATATCGAAACGGGTTATGGTCGACCAGCTGATGATGGTGGCTTCGGGTTGATATAACCCATTCGTAACACCCTGTATATATATAGGTATATAAAATATAAAAAAAAAATATTTCATGCAAATGTATGTAAATTGAAAAACGCGACAGACGACAAATTGTCGTATTAAATATATATAGATGTCAAAAATTGACACAGCAATCGACTTTAAACTACCGAAATGGGACCAATTTAATAGTTCGGAATGGGACCACTCGGGAAGTAGTAGCTATCTGGGTGTACTCCGTGCACCCTGTTCACACATTTCTTTATTTACTCTTCATTCGAATCTCGATCTCGATCCGTTTAGTTTATTTAAATGTGTCAACAGGTGCACCGAGTACAGATGAAAATGATTGTTCATTATAAAAGACACAAACCTCAAATGTACCAGGAATACATAACATAAGAGCCTTCAAGATTTTAAAATTCTTTTAAATTCAGTGAAAACCAATTGAATGTTTGAACTCATTATTCTGAAAAAGTACCAGGCGATCATAAAAATAAAACAATATAAAATTAAAATAATTTTAGTTTTAATATTTTATAAAGCTAGCTATAATATAAATATTATTTTTCAACTTAAGTGTACAATTTCGGCTATATTGCGAATCTGCTATTTTGAGAATCTGCTATTTTGAGAATCTCATATTTTGAGAATCTCATATTTTGTGAATCTGATATTATGCGAATAAGGGGCTAAAAGCTAATCGAAAATGAAGTTTACGCATAACGCGAGCTAGGTAAACTGAGTATCAGACACATCCAGCGTAAAGCCTTATGCTAGAAATATTTTGAAAAAAGCCGAGCTGAGTTTCTTGAGGGCTCTTCTCAGTCTCGTTGCATTTTGGAACCCTCGGTAGAGTCACACCAACTTCTGACGAATCTAAATAATTTTCTGAAAATTTCAAAGATAATAAACGTTATTTTATTTTATTTTATTTTATTTTATACGTTACAACATAAGAGCCTTCAAGATTTTAAATTCTTTTAAATTCAGTGAAAACCGATTGAATGTATGAACTCATTATTCTCAAAAAGTACCAGGCGATCATAAAAATAAAACAATTTAAAATTTAAATATTTTTTATTTAAATAATGTCAGCGGTAAAAGTAGTATAAAATTATATGGAACAAATGGGACAAAAATCGTATATTGTAAGGTTGCATAAGTTCCAAGTGGAACTGGCTTCATGAGTTCCATGAAGCTGAACGAACTGGGAATAATCAGTTTTTTTCAGTCGTAGATGTTAATATCACATCACTATTAGTCGGTGGTACCGTTTAACTTTAAAAGACCCACGGTACCACCAGGGGTATGGCCAGGGGTGCCGTGGGTCTGAAGTGTTTTTTACGGGGTATTTTGTAACATCCTGAATATAATATCATTTGGGGTTAAGAGTTGAGTTAAGAAAGCGCTAAAAGACTAAATCTCAGTTGGTCTGGTTATTATTTGGTCTTAATAGCTGTTGTCCTGTATCGAAGTAAGTCTAACTAGCGTTATGCCTACTTCTACTTTTGGTTAGGCATAACGCGAGCTAGGTAAACTGAGTATCAGACACATCCAGCGTAAAGCTGAAAACGCCCAATTTGAATGTCTTTCGATCAACACCGAATGTGAGCAGATACCATCTTCTAGATCGCAGTTAGATATTTATATTTAGGTATTTATGTTAGTTTTAAGTAATTTTAGAAGTCTAAAGAGTTTTAGTAAAAAGAAAATATTGTTGTTGTATGAATAATAAGAACTAGGTATGCAATGCATACTGCTGTTGCAGAAAACTGAGCGAAGTTTTAAATTTTCGAACGACAACCATTGTTTTTTCGGTGATTATTCCTCGATGGTATGTTCGATTTTCAATTGTTCTAAACCACCCTCACGCCACACGTTATCACTGTGGTAAGTTTGAAGGAGATCGGTTCAGGCGTTTAGGAGGAGTATGTGGACAAATGAAATACATGAGCCGCCTAACATTGAGCTTCGCTCAATAAGTTGTATTAAAGACGAGCGCCTCTCACCATCAAACACAATAGTTAGGCGAGATGCTTATGTACTTAAACTAGATTTTTATTATATGAATAAATGATTAAATAATAATAATAATATGTCTTTGCCAAGTAAAAACATTAAAAAGAAGCAGTAAAGTTGAGAACCTCCTACGTTTTTGGAGTCAATAACAAGAGACTCCTCTAACCAAAATTGACGTAGCAGTGATTCTCTTCGCCCCCTGTGGCCATAAGGAAGTGTCTCAAAAGACTCAAACAATATGAAATTAAACAAGTAAAGCAGAAGATTAATATTGCTTTAAACAACAGATTACATTAATCACGGAATGTTGCATCTTGGATGTGGTTGTTTTGTTATTGAACCCAGCATCCCTATAACCATGGCAGTTTCCTATTGAGTTATATTACAGATTACCAAACGCGCGCGGCTTCGCACGCTTGACAAATTATAAACTAAAAACCTTCCTCGAGAACCACTCTATCCATTGGTGAAATCCGCATCCAAATCTGCTGCGTAGTTTTAAAGATCTTGGCATATATAAAGACGAAAGCGATTTGGTTTTATAATATGTAGTGATGAAAAGACGTTTCAGTAAATTACTAGCATTCCTATAATAACCTATATAACTATAAATAACTAATACCCAATAAATTAAACCCTATATCTCGTCAGTATAACGATCTGGCAAAGAACAACGTAGATCTAAGTATATTTGCTTCTAAAATTACAACATAATTATATATTAAATCACTCAATACTATTCAATTTAGGGTGATATTTATAAAGCTTAACTTAGCCTAATGGCTAGGTAATGGTTAAGTACTTTAACTTGAAACAAAATTTACATTTAAAATGTGATCTTCGTCTTTGTCTTAGCTTAAGCTAAGCCAAGTCTAAGCTCACAAAAACGGTGACTTACGAAAAAATCCGAAATAACTACTTACCTAATAAAAATAATGTCCTCAAATATATTTACCATATTCTTTTTTCCTTTTTATTATTATTATAAAGTTATGTTACAGTTTATCTGATATAAATGGCAAATAACAACCATGTATTCAGAATTTATCTTGAGCTCAGCCAAGTCAGACTATAAATTCCAAGTCAAAGATTGTACTTAGCATTATGCTTGGTTAAGATATTGCTTAGTTAAGTCCAAGCACGCTTTATAAATCTCACCCAACTTTGTTAATTTAAGCTCAGGAGATTGTTAAACGATTAGATAGCGTCTTGACGCTTGACATTATGTTAAATTGTATTACTTATTATTATTTGACTAAGGGTGATCTTTTCTTGGTTTCTCCGTTTACACAAAGTTTTGGATTGCAATTCAGACTTAAAACCTTATAATTTTATTTTTAGCATTAACTCAATTGTGTTTTGTGTGGAACACTAATGTTTGTTACGTTAATGTTAATGTTGTTATATTTTTATGTAAATTATGTATGTATTTGGAAAAATTTAAGTTTTTTTTAGTAGTTGTCTAGATTTATTTATTTATTTACAAATCATTGCAAACATGGGTACACATCTGATGTAGATGTTACAGCAGTAATTTATAGATTCACCATGTTTTACCATAACACTAGACATGCAATTTTAGTAGGTGGCTCAATCGAGAGCAAAATTTCTGGATACATAATCTTACCATATCAAGTACATCATAAAATGTCCATAGCACAAGTTTAAAACTTAGTTTGGGCTAGATGACGTTGTGTCAGATTTTCCAAAATATATTAAAAAAATATACCACATCCTCCGATTCATGTATTCATGATCTTCCAAAAATGTGCCAACCGTCATTTGCAGCCGCTCTTATTCTCACTGCACAGAGTTTATATTTGCTAGATATATTCTCCATTGTTTCGACGGTTCCCAGTTATTTACGTGTTGAAGTTAACAGACGATTCGTGCTTGGCCCTTTGTCTTAAGACGTTGCGCGAGACTTGATGGATGCCGTTTCTCGTCACTAAATTAGTGGCAGCGTTCTGTTATTTTTGTTCATTAAAGAATATTAATTTTATAAATTAATTTGTTGACTGTTTTGTGATCTAAGGATAGGTCGTTCATCATTATCCACCGAGCCTTTTCCCAACTGAGGTCGGTTTTCCAGTCTAACTGCGATGCGGCTGAAGTTCGAAAATTTCCGTAGAGCGACTGCCATCTGACCTTCACAACCCATGGGCGATATCGAAGTTCTTCAGCTAGACAAGTCAGATTTTGATTTAGGGCTCCAAATATCCGTTACACTTTCACAGATGTTCGTATGACAACCGAGATCGACGGCTTAACATGCTCTCGGAGACACGGATAGGTCTCAATGTGTTGGATATGGTCACCCATCCCAAGAGCGGCCTGGCTAGATGTTGCTTAACCTTTGCAATGTGCTAAGCTACTCGAGTAACACTAGACCACGAGCCCACAATAGATTTGTAATAATTCCAAATTACCACCTTTTCACTAAATAAGTATACCTAATTGTATTATTTTAACTAAGTATGCGCTACATAGCCTATATTTTAAACGTTCGTTTCTCTGCCGAATGTTAGTGGCCTGGAACGCCTTACTTGCGCACTTGTTTCATCCTACATACAACCCTGAGTTTTTCAAGAAGTTCGTGAAGAGGCACATCACTAGGTCGTCAAGTTAAGAGCCACTTTTAAAAGGATTGTGTTCTATGAGAGTCGCCCACAATCGCCAGACGTCGCCACGGCTTCCCGTCAGGAAAGCGGCGTAAATTTGACGAACCTAAAATTTTTGGTAACAGTTGTCAAAAAAACCTTCCGGGTTTGTTCTGTGACTATGAAATTCCACTTCCTAGGATCCTGGTACACTTGTTTCGCTTCTTCAACTTTCATGACTATTTTCATGCACACTGTGCGGTTACAGATACTCTTAACCAGACCTTTGTCAAAACATCTCCGATTTGCTCGAAGTAGGGTACGTTCGCATAGGTTTACACTTACCTACCAATATGTCTGTCTGTTTCGTCAATCTCCTTTCATCCATCCTTTCTAGGTCGACAAATTGACGCCGTCCGTCTGATGGTAACCTGTGGCGACGTCTGGCGATTGTGGGCGGCTCTCATAGTACACAATCCTATTAAAAGTGGCTCTTAACTTGACGACCTAGTGATGTCTCTTTACGCCCCTCCTGAAAAACTCAGGGTTGTATGTAGGATGAAACAAGTACGCAGGAAAGGGGTTCCAGGCCACTAACATTCGGCCGAGAAATGAAGGCTAAGGCGTTTAAAATGTAGGCTAAGTGGCGCATACTTACTTGAAAATAATACCAAAAGGTATACTTATTTATTGAAAAGGTGGTAACAGAAATACTATAGAGAGTGGTCCTCAATTTGACGACCTAGTGATGTGCCTCTCCACGCTTCGCTGAAAAAAAGAAAGAGTTTAATAAGAAATCTAAGACTTTTAAATACAAAACTGTGACGTAGTAAGTCATTATAAAAGCAGTTTGGTTTAAATCTCATTAATACTTCTGCACAATGGGTGAAGATCGACTATTAGCTAGTTGGCGAAAGGCCAAATGCGGAGTTTTATTGGCTCCGTTGAATTTTCAACGCGAATTATTGCCAGGCGATAGATATTCGGTGGTTGATTAAGACTGTGGAGTCGCATTGCTTGTAGATTTATTAAATGAATCGGTGGCGTGGTCGGTAGTGCATCGGCTTTCGACTCCGGAGTGTCGGGTCGAACCAGATATTTGTGCGATCCACAAATGTTTGTTTCGGAGTTTGGGTGTTTTCTATGTAAATTATGTATTTATTTAGAAATACATAAGTATGTTTATCAGTTATCTAGATTCTATAGCACAAGCTTATAGCTTAGTTTGGGCTAGATAACGTTGTGTGAAAGTGTCCGAAAAAAAACAAATACTGAGCGAGGCGTCTATTTCAAGATTTCATGACGATAATATTCTGGACAATTCTGCTGTACCTATGTGTGTGTAGTGTAGTATTTATTTTGAAGTAGGTATTTTGAAGTGGGACAGCTGACGGGAAAAATTTTTGATAAAACTTTTCCAGGGCTGGATTCAGGAATGAAAAGCAGCCAAAAATAGCACATTTTTCCTATTAATCATTCAGAAAAAAAAAAGTTAAAAGAGCATAATTTAACCCATGAAAATAAAAAAATTACATGCATCCCAAGTGGTATGTACCTACTACGGTCAATTTATTTATTGGATCTCAACGAAACTTGGCACAAGTGTATTTTTGTTTTATTTATTTTTTTTAGTTGAGATAAAATGAGAGTAAAAACAATGTTTTTAATGTTCGCGAGGTCTATACTGTTCGACCATTAGTATAGTATCCATACTAATACTTGACAGATAACCCGTGTGACCGAGTGGTTAGTGACACTGCCTATAGTTAACTTTAACTCGGATCATGAAATAAATTAAATAAAAAGTAAGAATTGTAAATATCCATACAGATAAATAAAATTGAAATGTCTGTGTGTATTTTCAAATTACCAGCTTTTTACTTAATGCATACGATAGTATACACGATACTGTGATGCAAAATGCAATTTTTTTATTTTTTGTCTGGCTGTCTGTCCGTCTGTCTGTCTAGCTGTCTGTCTATTTGTTTCCGCTAATCTTTGGAACGGGTGAACCTATTTTAACGGGACCTTCTCTGGCAGACAGTTGATGTATTAAGGTATAATATAGGCTACTTTTTATCTCGGGAATGTGTTTCCGCGGGAATTGGGAACCATAAAACTATTTCACGCGTACGAAGCCGCGGGCGTCCGCTTGTGTTATGTATAATAGATATATTATGAGAATCACCCACAATTGCTCCCATTGCCAGATGTTACCTCGGCATTCCACCAGGGGGCGGCGCGGCGGCGTCAATTTAGTGTACCTAGTATAAAAGAAAAGTAAATTCTCACCTAAGTTTTGCCAGTCTAAATACCGTTAATAGATATTTTAGATTTTTGTACGTCAATCACAGGCGCGGATCCAGACCTTAAAAAGGGTGGCATGGCCAGTCCAAAATCGGCCAAGTGTGAGTCGGAATATGAACTCGCTTGTGATCGATACATAAAGCATATTGTTTACAAAAGTTTTTTTTTTCGTTGTGTTTTATTATGTTTCGAATATTGTAAGGTTGCAAAAGTTCCAAGTGGAACTGGCTTCATGGAACTACTAGGAATAATCCGTCAGTGTAGGTCGGTCGGACCATGTTTTCTTAAGAAATGTAAGACTTCATAGTCCGACTGCTTAATCGAACCAACAGGAAAAAAGTTCACGTGGTCCGATTTGTCGGACAAAGCAGTCAGACCACGCGTTCAGAGGGTTATTTTCAAACCTGCGACTATAGTGTCATCACTATATGTGGAAGCTGGTTTTTGGAAAGTAACACTGATCACTCTTAATTAATGATTGTAAACTAAGTAGCTGTAAGCTTTCTTTAGAAATAAAATAAATTAATAAATAATAAAACAAATGACGCTTTGACCAAGATTTTGTTTAGTGTATAGTTCAACGTAGCAAAAACCCTGGTGTTATGCTGTTAACACTGATAATCCAATATTAATTAACGTATAAATTCACAGACAAAAGTTATTTTTTATTTCAACTTCACAATGTAAGGCCTCCTCTTCATAATCGCCGAGCATGATCGTTGATCGTGCGGTCGTCAATCGGCACGTTCATCGTGCAAGCATCTACATTATCCTCTGTATAGATTGCCCAATGCCCAGTATAAGTTGGCGTGTGGCAAAAAACCTAATTAATTTACTTGTATGAGGTAAATGTTCCGAGTTCTTTGATTTAGACGTGTCTTAATGTAATGTGGCGCCGCCATTTTAATGCCATCTTTTACTGAGCAACCTGTATAAAATGTCAAACAACAAGCGTCAAGATTCAAGATGGACGTTGAATGTGTCAATTTATTAAAAAAAAATGAGAAAAATAAGATGGTAGAGTGTGACCATTGATGATCTAACTAACTGAATCTGAGATCGAAATTTAGAGTCACTTTTTTTTCCAACGTGTGGAGTGCGGTGTTGTCGTCAGAAACCTCGCAGTGTTGACACCTTGGTGTGACCTCACGATGGATGCGAAACAGATAGCTACCGAAGCATCCATGCCCGGTAACCACCTGCGTCCACGATACGTGAGGTCACAATGCTGCCTCTGCAGCCAATCGTCCATGATCGGTCTCACCGCCGCGATGATGGTGGTACCCCACTTGGGTTGCTCAAGTCGCACCCTCCATGACTCCATGAAATCCTGGCGGAGCTGGGACCGCTGGTCCTCGATTTCTCGAGACGCAGGCCTGTGATCCCGCTCCAGCGCCTCCTTGCGCCATTGGAACAATGACGCAAGGGCTCTCGCTTCCAGGTCCCATGGAGGGGTTCCGGCTAGGAGACATGCAGCCTCTCCGGAGATCATGCGGTACCCCCCTATTGTTTTGACGGCCAAGGTCCTCAACGGTCTATTAAGGAGCGTTGAGTTGTTGGCCGTCAACCTCGCCGCCCATACGGGAGCCCCATATAGGGCCATACTCCGCACGATCCCCAGGTACAGTCTCCTGCAGGAGGCGTTGGGTCCCTTTAGGTTGGGCATCAGTCGCGAAAGCGCGACCGATCCCTGCGTCATCTTGGAGACCAAATTTCGGAAATGTGGTCCAAGGTTCCATCGGCTATCAAGTACGATCCCTAGGTACTTCATCGAGGGCTTGATGCCGATGCTAACGCCTCCCACATTTATGCTGGAACCTTCAGGTGGACCGTTCCGAGGTCTGTGAAAACACAGAACCTCGGACTTGTGCAAGGCCACCTCCAGTCCAACCCGCCGTATCCGACCCACGACTTGAGCAACACCCGTCGTGACCTTGAGTGCTGCCTCCTGGTACGTTGCTCCCCGGGCCGTGATGAGGGTATCGTTGCCGTAGCATGTTACGCCGACGCCCTCAGGCAACGCACCCCGCAGCACCCAGTCGTAGCTGATGTTCCACAGAAGCGGTCCCAGTACCGACCCCTGTGGAACACCGCACGACACATCCCGCCGAGCTGGCCCGAGCCAGCTGGGGAAAGCTATGGCCCTCTCCGAGAGATAGGCCCCGACAATACGACATTTAGAGTCACTAGAACTCATTGTTTAACTAGTTTACAAAATCTAGATTTATTTCATTCACAGCGTACAGATTTATTATTCCGCCGAATTATGGTTTTTCACAGATTCCCAAAAACTACTTTTTAAATGTAGGTATGTATTGAATGTAATTGACGCGAAAGATTATTTAAACGATATTTTGTAAAATATATTAGACCGTATTTAACTCTCGTGTCACAGTGTTTGTTGCCCAACTCCTCCTAAACAGCTAGACCGATTTATGATCTTTTTTGTGCATTTTTCTATAGGTCTGAGAGTCAGGTCATGAACCATTTTTTATGAGACAACCTACATAATTTAGGTACTAAATTTTTAAATATTAATACCTATGTTATAGGTTTTTAAGTTCTTTTTTTGGCAAATTGTAATTTATTTTGGCTCTAGGAATTAGTGATAGTTTTTAAATGCGTTACCACGCGCTACACATATCGAATAAATAGGTCGGGCTGTATTACTTTCCTGGCACCTACCTATTGTACCTATGATAGATGAAAAGTGTGTAGGTACCTGGTACAGTTTTAATAAACGACCGATATTTTTGTGTTAGTTATACCCGCCTACTGCTCAAAAGGTCGCAGGATCGATCCCTGCACAAACAGACAAACTAACAGTTACTAAGGCATATTAAAACTTGAGTGGTATTCGCAGCCGCTGCCTGTGGGTAGAAATACATACTAGATAATACCTACTATTTTCCTCTTAAACCTGCCATATTTAAGTAGGTAGATCCGTACTACACCTTTTTTTTATTTACAACTTTAGTTAGTACTAGCGGGAGCTCGCGGCTTTGCCCGCTTGACAAATACTATAATAAAAACCTTTCTCCTATCCATTCTATCCATTGGTGAAAACCGCATCAAAATCCGTTGCGTAGTTTTAAAGATCTAAGCATACATACGGACGGAAGTGACTTTGTTTTATAATATGGATTATGTAGTAATAGGTAGATACATACGCACGTGGGCAATGCTTTACCACATACCACACCCTTTGATGGGTGTCTGAAAACCGACAATTCGCGGGTCGTAAGTCTATCTGTTAATGTCTGTGATCAGCCATTCACAGACGATGATCGGCCTGTACAGCGAAATATGCCCTCTACACAATCGTACTCGTAAGTAATCGTCTGTAATCGCGATAATGTAGAGAAATAAATTATGCACGGGTCGAAGGCGATCACAGGCGATGATCGGCGAGTACGGAAAAGTATGCCGTCTACATAATCGAACTCGCGTGTAATCGTCTGTAATCGGCGATTATAGAGAGGAGCCTTAACGTGTACTGAATACAACACACCACAATCACGAACAACACGAAACACGAGCTTATACTTTTTTTAAACTAGATTCCTGCGTACTGCGTACATACTTTCGAAGTTTTGACTTTCGTACTAATAACGACGTTGATTTGGTAAAACGAGAAAACAGATATTAATATTGTCTATGCGGGATATTGGTGCGTTGCGAATCACGCTCGATTATTTTATTTTTTTTCTAAATCCAGAGTTAATCTCAATAGCGTGAAAGTGTGACGTAATTTTCTGTATGAAGGTGGTGGGCCGATACTGCCCACCACGTTGGATCCGCGCATCACTGGCTTACCATAGAGAATACTATTATGTATTTTTTAAGACCCGTAAAAATACAGGTCTTAAAAATACATTACAATACCTAAAAATAATAATAGGTAAAAATATCCTATGATCACAAATAAACTGATTGATTGATTAATTAATCAAAAAAGTAATTTTAATAAATTAATTCGAATAAATATTTATCACATAACGTCTCTATTCCTTTCCGTATTTCCATTGTTTGAAGTGTAGGTAATTAAAATTGGTGCGATATTAGTTCTCACCTGGGTGGTAGCGGGGTGGGGTAGGTATTACGTGACTCCATGGCAATTGAGATTTCTTGGTCACTCTGATTTGACTTACAACAGACAAAATCATGTGTTTATCCCCGAAGGGGTAGACAGAAGCGTTGGATACCCCCACCATGTCGCCATATACTTTGTTGGTTCCTATTCGACCGGGTTTTTATCTTGGGCTGTAAATCTTGTCAATTCGCCTGTCAAACAGAAGTTTGTGTCACAGTTGTGTGTACGCTGCGGTCAAATATAAAATTTTCGTAGTTTTTACTTTCTGTCGATAAAAAATGACGTTGCGAGCGAAGCTAAAGTCTAATCAAATCTAATCAAAAATGTTTGTTAATATATATTATAAAATTATCACTTATTAACGTCAGCATATAAGAATTTACATTTAAAGCCAGATTCGCAATGCAATGGGTGGAGCTAAAAAAAATTCTCACACAGGGGATTCTGAGACAACAAAGTTCTTCCAGTTCCTCAGCGAGATGGCTGATGATGCGCAGGTGCGGTTCCCGAACGCTGATCTAGTGTTTCTGGGGGACTTCAATGGCCATCACATTGAATGGCTGGGCCCTCAGGACTGATCAAGTGGGTAGGGCCGCCCACGCGTTCGCTCTCTCCCGCGGTCTGGCCCAGATGGTATGCGGGATCACCCGGATACCAGACAGGTCAGACCACGTGCCCGCTCTGCTGGATCTACTGCTGACGAGTCGCCCAGCCCAGTACAGTGTTTCGGTAGGAGCCCCATTGGGTAGTTCCAACCACTGTGTGGCTCACGCTGGTATGATGGTGTCACCTCCAACACGTGCTGTAGAAACGGCACGACGTCTATGGCACTACTCGTCAGCGGATTGGGACGGTCTACGCAATTATTATGCGTTCGTCCCCTGGAGCCAGCGCTGATTTGTAGGAAAGGCTTTCACTGATGTCGCCAGTATCCGCAGATCCCGTCCCTGGTTCGGGCGACATTGTGCCAAAGCTGTTCGACAAAAACAGTCGGCATATCGCGCCTGGATCAAGGCCCGGGCTGTGCGCGACCCAAACGTGGGCCACCTCAAAGCAGCGTACAACCGGGCCACAAAATCCAGCAAGAGGGCCTTTAAGAGGGCGGATGCTCAGGAGCTCACTTCCCATCCCACGGGCAGCCGTGGATTCTGGCAACTGGCCAAAGCCGTGCAATCTAACTTTTGTCAGCCCTCGCTGCCACCGCTGCTTTACCCAGATGGAACACTGGCTCACAAAGCCCAAGAGAAAGCGGATATGCTCGCAGACCTCTTTGCGGCTAATTCCCGGGTCGACGACCGTGGCCTGCAGCCCCCCGCCATCGCCAACTGTGGCCACACTGTGCCTGACATTGTACTCAGGCAATGCGATGCACGGGCAGTGCTGCGATCACTCGACACGCGGAAAGCCAGTGGCCCTGACGGCATTCCAGCGGTGGTACTACGGAACTGCGCAGCTGAGTTGTCTCCTGTACTAACTCGTCTGTACCGCCTGTCTTACTCCACAGGAATCGTGCCGGAGGTCTGGAAGGAGGCGAACGTACCACCGATCCACAAGAAAGGGGATCGGTCTTATCCAGGCAACTATCGACCCATAGCTGTCACCTCAGTCATCTGCAAGGTGTTTGAGCTCATCATCAACAAGCAGCTCATGCGATACCTCGAAGATCACTCGCTAATTAATGATCGGCTATACGGCTGCAGGCCAAAACGATCAACAGGTGATCTTCTGGCATTCGTAACGCATGTCTGGGGCGAGGCTATGGAAAGGCACGGCGAGTCCTTGGCGATTAGCCTGGACATCGCCAAAGCCTTCGATAGAGTCTGGCATGCTTCGCTCCTTTCCAAGCTTCCGGCATATGGTCTACCTCCTCAACTGTGCAGCTGGATGGCCAGCTTTCTGAACGAACGCCGAATGTGGGTCCACTGCGATGGCCAGGCTAATCGCTTTTTGCAAGTGAATGCCGGGCTGCCGCAGGGGTCCGTGCTGTCACCAACACTCTTCGTTTTGCATATCAATGATATTCTATTACTCGGGATTCATTGTTATGCAGATGACAGCACATTGCACGGGAGCTACCGGGCTCGTCCGGCGGCGGGGCGGTCGGAGATTGAGGAGGATAGACAACAACTCGTGGCTGATCTCGACAGGAACCTCGACTGTATCTCTTTAGGGGTACCGAGAACCTTGGCGAGTTCAATGCCCGCAAAACACAGGCGTGTGCATTTACAGCTAAGAGATCCCCTTTCCTTCCCCTACCCTCTCTTCAGGATGCATTATTACCAATGAAGGACAACCTTGACATCCTTGGCATAGACGTTCGTCGAGAGCTCAATAATAAAAACTACATCGAAAGATGTATAGGGCTAACTTCGCGGATACTAGGAATACTGAATAAGGTAAAGCGATTCTTTACACCGCACCAGAGGTGTCTGCTGTACAAGATGCAGATTAGACCCTGCGTCGAATACTGCTCTCACCTCTGGGACGGCTCCGCGAAGTATTTGCTGGACGCTCTCGACGCTATGCAGCCACGGGCTATCCGTATTATAGATTGTCCGGAGGTAAAGGGAAGCATTAAACCTCTAGCTCAGCGCCGAACAATAGCTTCCTTGGCCGCATTCTACCGTATTTACCACGGCGAGTGTTCTGAAGAGCTCTTCAATCTGATCCCACCCTCTTCCTTCCGATCCCGAACAACGCGTGCCGGGCAGAGATACCACTCCCACACAGTGGATAGCATTTTCGCGAGAACCGAGCGTTTTAAACGTTCGTTTCTCTGCCGAACGATAGTGGCCTGGAACGCCCTGCCTGTGCACGTGTTTCCTCCCACATATAACCCTGGGTTCTTTAATCGGAGCGTGAAGAGGCACATCAGTAGGTCGTCAAGTTGAGGGCCACTCTCTATAGTATTGTGCGCTGTGAGAGTGGCCCACAATCACTAGACGTCGTCACGACTTACCACCAGGTGGGCGGCGTCAATTTTGCAAACCCAAAATAAAGAAAAGAAAAAAGAAAAAAAGAACCTGGCAATAAAATCTTCCGGCCACTCTTTTCCAATCATCAGTACTGGTTCACACTATTAGCACAAGTGATGCAGTAGAGGCATCAACTCAAAAAAAGGATAACATCAGGGTAATTTTTTTGGTGCATGCCTGGTCACGTAGTGCCCGTGACCAGGCATGCACCAAAAAATTAAATAAAAATTATATGAGTGGTGCTAGTACCCGTAACTTACAATTGAACAAAAACGAGATAAGTCTAAACATGCAAACTGTGAATTAAGTAAGACAGAGTGGACAATTTTTCCTGCAGAAGACTGTACATGGGGATCGTGCGGTGTATGGCCCTATACGGGGCTCCCGTATGAGCGGAGAGATTGGCGGTCAAGAAGAACGTGACTCTGATCTGGAGGGACTGCATGTCTCTTAGCCGGGACCCCTCTATGGGACCTGGAAGCGAGGAATATTTATTCCAATGGCTCAAGGAGGCGCTGGAGCGGACCCACAGGTCTGCGTATCTAAATAAAATTCTTTGGTGTGACATGCTATGCTATTCTACGACGTCATTTTTTACGATTGTATTTCGATATGGACGAAATAGAAGACATATTTTTGTCTCAAACTATAGATAGTGGTATATACCCACATTTCGTCAATTATTGTAACATGAGACGAGTTTATTAAAGTCGGGTACTGTTGCCAACTTGGATAGCCATAGAATAGGCTTGTGTCCCAAATTTCAAAAATTGATTTTATCTGTAGTTTTGAATCTATATAGTCACAAAAATGTATCATTTTGATTTAAAACAATCATTTACATAGTTTATTTTGCGATCTAAAAAATTTATTTAAATTGGCAACGAAAACGCTCCAATCTGTCATGGCGCCTTGGGTGATGTCACACGTTGCGAAACGAATTAAAATGTGTTTGACGAAGTTATCCTGAACAAAAAACGAACTAAGTTCGCAGCAGCGATTAAGCCATAAATTTGTCGTCTAATCGTAATATAAATATTCAAGCGCAAGATCGCTTATTAGTTATAGTTTTTTCACGACCAAAAGATTAAAAGCACCGTGAATATCATGGCGCTTACGCGTTTCCTTCAACGTATTCCAAGAACATGTTACTTGTAAGGATTATACACTATAGACTGGACACGCATAGCTTTTTACCTACGACGGAACGGAGATGGTATATGGGTTTGGGGTGAGAGGATGTTTGTGCAAATACATGTTGCCATTTTTCTCCAAAACTACTGGTCGGATTTTGATGCAGTTTTTAGTTATGGGTTCAGGTTTGATTGATGCATGTTCTTAGATAAATGTTACGATGACAACTCACCAGGGGGCGCTGCAGCGAAAATTATTTGTGAAAAGCAATATTGCCAATTTTCTCAAAAACTAATAGTCCGATTTTGATGCAGTTTTCAGTTATAGATTTGAGTTAGATTGGTACAGGTTTCTAGATAGATGTTACGGTGACAACTCATCAGGTGATCAACAGTGATCAACTCTCTACAGCTAATATTATTTGTGATGAAAATCAATTTTAATGCGGCTTTTTTTAGGAATGGATTTGTAGTTGATTAGTGAGGGTTCTTAAATAGGTGTAACGACAGCAACTTACTAGAAGGCGCTACATATCTATGCTCTTTAAGAAGTTTAAAATAAAAATCAAAATTAAAAATTTTGAAAAAACCCACGACGATTAAAAAGCAATTGAAAAAAAGATAAAATAATTTAAAAACCTCCAAAAAGTTAAAAATAAATTGTGTTGGTTAGCCCTTTAACTTTGATATAGGTGCCTAGCAATATTTTGATTCAAGCGTTGTCTCGAAATGCACATCGAAATAATGCGCCAAAACTGCGTTTTGTTCAATCTACTTTTGTTAGATTTATAATAATTTAACTTTATAAAAAATTAACAAAAATTCGTAAATTAATAAAAACGTACGAACAATTAAATTACACAAAAACACAGACACAACTTGAACAAGAAGTCAGCTCTTCATACATACTTACTCTATGGGCGCTTTCACATTACACGATATCGTGGATTTTATCGAATTTTATCGTGGCGATATCGCATTTGCTACCTACCAAAGGGATGATGCTAGTTAATTACAAATAACCCTGTATATGCTATTCTAGCTTCAACCCTCGGCTTCGCCAAATTAAAATATACACTTTCGCATCCTTATATTAATATGGTGTTTTATCTGGATCCTAATAACGCTAAGAGGAAATGTCTTTGAGATGCATGAAAACATACATACTAATAAGTGACTTAGCTTGTAGTGTTTATTGGTACTTTTTACTATTAGTCTACTTGAGCCAACTTTTAATTCAGAAAGGCCCGTTAACCATGGCAATTTCAATTGTATTTCAATGATTAACATACTATACAATTTTATTTAAAAAGTTGATATTATTTTATCCTAAGTCTGTTTCGTTTTCATAATTTTTTTATTTAATTACTGCATGATACTAACGCTTGCTTTAAAATAACAAGGTTTGTGTGCTTATTGGTTTATGGTTTCGCTACAGGCAATGTAAAAGAAACTCAAGTGATGAAGGAGTAACGGAAACAGTTGAGTATGACCATGCAAAATGTCATGACGAAGGAGCAAGACCCACGAAAGTCCTGGTCGATGCCGCTGAGAACTACGACATATTAATTGAATTTATAAAGATGGTATTTCCTTCTTTTCTTTTGTTTCATTTCTCTCTACACTAAATCCCAAGTACGAAGTCGCAAGCAGAACCTAGTGTAAAATAAGGGTCTCCCTTGTTTGACCGAAAGGAATTGGCAAATGTTCACTTTCCAAAAAATTTTTCGCATAATTTCATTTCATAAATTATTACTTAGCAAAAAATATATTCACAAAAACTTTTAACGCAAACCTAATGTTTTGGAAATGAACGTTTAAACTATAACTTGTTTATCAACTAGTACAACTTTTAATATTTTTTATTTAATCAAATATTTCAGTTGAAATAACTGTTTTTACGCAAAATCAAATAAGCCAAATATTTAGTACAGTCAGTCTTCAATTCTCCCTTTCCTATTCAGTCAAATGCTTCAATGACAAAAATGTGTTAGAGAAATTAACACCATACACACACACACACACACTAACACAACACACTTCTAAATAGTTCAGTTCCGGGTAACCTACTAAAAACAATCTTTTTTTTCTATTAATTCAAGTTGTTTCTAGTGCAGGAGGTCACAGTTTTAACCTAACCTAACCTACTCTTTTTGATTACTTCCCATATTTTTTGTCTTAACAAATCATTTCACCATACGTTTATTGTCTGAAGAATGTTTACTGTACTAAATCATTTGATTACTTTACTTATATTGACCAAATTAAAATATGCGTACTAAAATCATTCGAAATATTGCAATGGTAATAAAAAAGGTTGCTAAAATTTGTTTAGGTAATGAAATTTTATCAAAATCTTTTCGGCAAAACGGCAGGCACCCGTAAAATAAACTATGTACTGAGTTTTAATTTAATACCAAAAAAATCATAAATGTATGATATTTTTTTTTCAAACTAACTACACTGGAACTATAATGTTCACTTGAACGGATCAAGATATATTAGTTTGATTATACCACGCCAGCGCTTCACACACAGTTACACTCGTGTCGCGCTGCTTCTGTGTGGGTTTGATTTACCTAAAGTTAACATCGCGCTCTAGGCGTACACGCTCTTAATGCAAACCTAATATGAACCTTTGAATATTAATAAAATACTAAGTATTATTTGTATGTGTTACCTGCAATCGGTCGGTGCCAAGCCTGAGGTGACTGAGCGTGATACTTATTTTTTTGTAAATACATAGATATTATATATTTGGTCGCGTTTATACCCAAGATTCGCAGTCGACTTCCCAAAAACTTTAATATTACCGGTGACAGTTGGACGTTTTTCTATAAGTAGGTCTGGGGGCTATATCCTGGTAATACAACATCAATAACCCCCCCCCCCCCCCACAGGTTTCTATGTTGCAGTTTAAATATGTAAAATTTTAGTAGACTAGGTACACTAAATTGAGCGAGATAACAGATGCGAACAGGTGACGAATCATATGCTCATATGCTTTGATTAATCACAGGTGAAATCACGGTGACTCCTTGTGTAGTCACGATATCATCACGATATCGTCACGATATCGCCACGATAAAATGCACGATATCGTGGCAGTGTGAAAGCGCCCTATGCTGTGAGAGCGCAACCTGTAACGTCATATTTTCTGATTGGTGTTTGATGTCACGTGACCGAATGCCTAATTTTTCCAAACTTATTTTCTAAAAATAATAGTAATCTTTATTCTGTCTACTAATTTATATTACTTTTTGTTGTCTATTCATTGGAAATAGTCATAAGAAACATACACCAATCCGATTTATTCTTAGTGCACACAAGCCTATTGTAGTTAAATATTATAGAGATATTTCACTATATCAAATCTGATAGCAATTAATATCAGATACGTAATAAACGCCTCGGAAGATTTTCATTTGCTAAATACCATCCGAATTCCATATGCTCAGCAATTGAATAGAGATAAAGGAAAGGAATCAGGTCTAAACAAATATTTAATGCTTTTGCGGACATCCTTTAGGCCTTTTATGTTTAACTAGCTAATTGCCACTGATTTAGTTTACTCGTTCCCGGTTTCCGTGGGAACACATTACCGGGATAAATAGTAGCCTATGTTACTCAGGGTGAATGTAGCTTTCCAATGGTGAAAGAATTTTTGAAATCGGCACAGTAGTTTTTGAGTTTATTCATTACTTTATAATAGTAGTATAGATTAGGTATCAAAAGTTATATTTATTTTTAAATAATAAAAGGGTAAGAAGTTGTGTGGCAAGAGTTTGTGCCATCGACACTCGCTTACATAAGGGAAGTGTGTCCTCGTTGTCACAAATTTCACATTCATTTCACAAACAAATTTATTTATTTTAACGATAAAAATCATATTTGGTCCTTTCCCTTAAAATTAAAACAAAACAATAGCAAAGACTAGCGTGACAAAGTTTATAAATGGTTTTCCGATTCCCCCAAAAACACCCCCCACATTTTCGGGTTAAAAAGAGGTCTATGGTATAACTTGTAACATCACCGATTCTAGCAAATACACTAGCCTATGGTATGCTACTATTTATCCCGGGAATGTGAGGAATTGTGAGGGAGAGTACCCTCCATGATCGGGGCCCGAGGACGGCGGGATAGCCACCCGCCGTCCTTAGAGAAGCAGGCGGGTGAATGTGGTTACGTGCTGCGGGGTTGGAGCTCTGCAGCACACAAGCAAATTCACTCACGGATGCAGGATAAAACCCAACCCCAACGACGCGGGATTTTCATCCCGACCAAACCCCCGAAGAGGCCACAAAAGTGGCCAAAGTCTGCCGAATGCCACTGGAAATTCCCTGCGAGCTCACAAGAGGTGCTCGGCTATGGACGTGGGAGCGGCCGCGGCCTTTGTGTCTTTGGCGTTAAAAAAATGCCTATGGTATAACATCAGCTACCCGCCAGTAAAAGTCCCGTTAAAATTGATCCAGCCGTTTAATTTTTTTTTTCTAAGTACATTATTTCATTATAATTTCATACGCATATCTATTTAGTAAAAGCTAACCTATATAGTTAAATTTGAAACTACCCACAGAAACTTTTATTTATCTGGCGGAAGTTTAAAACTTACTATTTGATGTTATATTATTATGTGCTGAGTAGAATGATATCAAGTAAGATATAATATAAATCAGTTTAGGTGTCCACTCTTCGTAAGTGATTGGTTGGATGCACTACAAAGGCATTATCGTTTCATACCCAATCACTCCCTGCGGTGGTGGCACAAGTTCTAAGAGGTAGCGTATAAAACTCTTTCAATTTCCAATCGCTAATCTCAAAATTTTTGCATACAAAAAGTTTGTGAATTAGCGTGTACAAACATAATGTATACGATTTTATGCTTATTTTATACCATCTTTTGTATACAGTATTTTGGAATTATTTAATGACACCTGGAGGGAAAGTACTCTACATACTGAAGATAGACAATTTTACTCAAGGAAAACATCCCTTTATTTTTAAAAAGAAACAGAACTGCATTCACAAATTTTCAAAATTCGATTGTCACATCCGGTAATCGAACCGGGTAAAATCCAAAAAAATAACAGCCTGTTCTTTTATGGCATCGATCGACAGGGTCCATAATAAGGATCAAATCTCTCTAACAAACGTGGTAAATTAAATGAGAGGAAAACCTTGAAATCTAAACTTTTTTAATTGAACGAAAAAAAAGGTATACTACCTAATTATTTGCTCGAAATGAGCTCCATTTTGTTGGATACAGAAATGTATTCTTTTAAGGAATTCTTTCAGTAACTTTTAATAGCGAGTTGTGATGAATATTCAAAATCGTATTGTGTACCTCAGTTCTTAACTCGTTTACAGTTGCATAGGAATTTTAATAAATTAGATTTTTTACATATACCCATAAAAAAATCTAAAGGGGTGAGATCTGGTGATCTCGTCGGCCATCTGATTGTGCCGTTTGTACCAATCCAGGTATTGAAAGGCACCATCTTGCTGTAGAATTACTTGGTTTCGCTCTTCCTCGGGTAAAACATTTAACTCATTTCTTAAGAGGTCCAGTAGTTCAAGGTATTTGACAGTGTTTAGATGACCTTCGTACACGTGGACTAACACAACTGTATTTCTCATAATTCCGCACCAGACGTTAAAAGAGAATCTTACTTGACTGTTAACCCTATCGATCGCTGCCATAAAAGTACAGGATGTTATTTTTTCGGATTTTACCCGGCTCGATTCCCAGGTGTGGCAAACGAATTTTCGAAGATCCGTGAATGCAGTTCTATTTATTTTTAAAAATAAAGGAATGTTTCCTTTGATTAAAATTGTCTATCTCCAGCATGTAGAGTACTTTCCCTCCAGGTGTCGTTACAATATGCTACCCTGTATATTCATCTACTGAGCATTTTCCCGGCTCAGTTGGGTTTATTTTTTTTTTTACCGCGAGACCACTGCCGCTCCCATGTCCATTGCTGCGGGCGTCTCTGGTGACACCAGAAGGTTTTTCCAGTGGTGCCCGGCGGACTTTGGACACCTGTGTGGCGTCTTCGGGGATTTGGTCGGAATGAAAATCCCGCGTCGTTGGGGTTGGGTTTTATCCTGCGTCGGTGCGGCTCAGTTGGGTATCGGCTGAACTTCGATGTTTTCCATGATGATAGCGCTCAAACTACCAATAGCGACTGCCATAGATAATCGCAACTGGAACCACTGGGCGACACTGAAGGCTTAGCGTCCTCTCTTTTGTTAATATTGTAAGTACTTAGATACTTAATGTATTAATATTTTGTTTGTATAAATAAGGTCTCCTTGCAAAAGCGCAATCTATAACATAAAAATGAATCGCTGAATGTGTTGCTAAGCGCAAATCTCGAGAGCAGCTGAACCGATTTCACTAATTCTTTTTTGTTGCGATCGTTACTACCAGGAGAAGGTTCTTATGGAGAAAAAAAGTTTAGCGGAACATTAGAAAAAAATATACGGTACGAAGTTCGCCGGGACAGCTAGTGAAATATAAAAAAAAACAATCTTGGCTGTCTCTCCGTTTTCTATCTGTCGGTATAACATACATTTACGGTAATCTCTAAAGTAGCCTATCTAAACGGATTTTCAGGAAGCTTTAAAAGATTATCATTTCACAGAGAAAATCGGACGACGAGCAAAATTATATCCACTCTGATCCGACATCTTAAGTTACACATTGATATGACCGCAAATTTAGAGTTCTTAGGCTAGAGTAGTCTTGGTCAGTTGGTACTTTGGCAGAACGTTTCTCCTAGAAGGAGATCAGTGACTGGTTTAATAAAAGTCCGACCCAAGTCTATCCTTTCTGTGATATTATAAATTATTTGCAAAATTTTACCGTCAAGTTATTCGTCGTAAGTGGATCTACGGGCATCGGCGAGTGCAAAATAGTTTGCAATCGCCTCCGCTTATAATTTAGGCCGTACTTGTCAGTGAAGCCGGATGTAACCGGTTTATTGGCTTAACGGCACCGGCTCGAATTGACCTGCCCTGTGAAAGAGAATTTTATAAACACTCTATTAGCTTGTGTTGATATAGTCTGTGACAACAGCGAACTGTCATGGCGTTTAGTTGAATTAAAGTCCATGAGAACATCGAATTTTTTGACGATCAAATACGTCCTAAGGATCTCTCAACTGATGTGACCATTCCGCCTCGAAAAGAAACCATTACTGATTGGAATCCAGCCAGAGATCATCATTTTGGGGTTCCGTAACTAAAGAGTAAAACGGGAACCCTATTACTGAGACTTCGCTGTCCATCCGTCTGTCTGTCTTGGGCTGTATCTAATGAACCACAATAGTTAGGAAGTTGAAATTTTCACAGCTCGTGGTCTAGTGGTAACCGACAATGTTAACACATTGCAAAGGTTAAGCAACATCTAGTGAGGCCTGTCTTAGGATGGGTGACCATTTCTTAAGACACTGAGACCCCTCCGTGCCTCGGAGAGCACTTTGACCCGTCGGTTCCGCTTGTCATACGAACATCTATGGCAGTCGTTACGGGTAGTTGGAGCCCTTAATAAAAAATCCGACCGGTCTAACTATAGAACTTCGATATCGCCCATGGGTTGTGGAGGTCAGATGGCAGTCGCTTCACGGAAAATATCGAAGTTCAGCCGAATCGCAGTTCGACTGGAAAGCCGACCCCAACTGAGTTGGGAAAATGCTCGGTGAATGATGATGTATTACAACAAATCCTAAAAACAGAATAAAAAAAAAAGCTAAAGCGAAAAAGCTAGCAAACTATAGAAAAAATTAATAGTGACTATTTTCATTACTATTTTCGACGCGACGTATGACAGCGTTATCCCGCCACTAGTGGGGGTGACTTAAATTCAATTCAACTCGTCCCTGTGCGTTCAATTTTCTCCGTAAATACTACTCCCTTATTAATATTATTCGCGTACTTTATATGCTCAAAAATTTAATATTTTTTTGTTCGTTTATGTATGTAAATGAAGTAGCTTTCATATGCATTTAGTAAAAAGCTTTGGAGTTACAAGCCGACACTTAAATTTTATGTTCGATGATCTAATTTTCACATCACATCTATAGCGGTCGTTTTGTTACATTATAATAAATAAATAAATAAATATATATATATATATATATATATATATATATATATATATATATATATATATACGCTTTATTGTACGCCAACACATTGTTAAATATCACACAGAAGAATATACACAGAGCTTAGATACATATATGAGCAGTACAATGGACGACCTTATTGCATAAAGCAATTTCTACCAGGCAACCTTTGGATGGATACTTAGAATTTGAAGGACGAAAAGGTAGTAGTAGGCGTAGGTCAATAAACTTATAAATACATACATACATGGGAACATAATTACAAAAACATATACATATAATTATACATACATAAATATACATATCATACATATGTACATATAAATAAATAATAATAAATATTGTTGGACATGCTCACACAACGTCATCTAGCCCAAACTAAGCTATAAGCTTGTGCTATGGGATCTAGGCAATTGATAAACATACTTGTATATTTCTAAATACATACATAACATACATAGAAAACACCCAAACTCCGAAACAAACATTTGTGGATCACACAAATATCTGATTCGACCCGGGAATCGAACCCGAGACTCCGGAGTCGAAAGCCGATGCACTACCGACCACGCCACCGAAGCGGTCAAATGTATGTATGTATGTATATTTTTTATTTTTTGTATGTACAAAAAATAAAACATATACATACATATTATTATATAAAAGAGTAATGCAAGTAGATAATAATGTTGCAGTTTATAAGGTATTTGGAACCTTAAACCTAAACCCGACTAATCTAACTACAGGTTTTGAAGGTCAGATAGCAGTCGCTTCACAAAAAATATCGAAATTCATCCGCCTCACAGTTAGACTAAAAAGCCGCCTCCAACTAGGTTGGAGACAGGCTCGGTGGATCACTCTATTCCTATCTGAATAATATGTATGGATCTAATGGAAAATTTGCACCACTGCTTAAGACAACAGAACAACAAAACATTTAAAACAATCACTTTTACTTACCTACCACACAACCATCGCAAATGAAAGCTACTACTGTATACAAATTAAATTTCATCCCTTTGAACTCAGAAATCCTCGTAACACCCTTCAACAAAGACTTAGTTATACAATATACATAAATAATGGAGAATTCTCAGTGAACGCTGCAATAAAGACTGGTTAGACTACGCGTACTATTTGTGGGTAACTATTAGCGCATCAACTTGTAAATTGCTTATCGGAAAATTGCACAAAACAACCCTTATTTCAGCGGTACTCTTTTGACTTTTGTTGCTGGCTCCGTAACTGTGTATAGTTCATGTAACGGCCTGAAAATTAATAATTTTTGGGACGTGGTTCTCTCAGGTGGCTTAGGAGTAGTGCGATTTAGTAGACATCGTCACGTTACGCTAATCAGTGGTTCCCAACCGGTGGTCCGCAGAAGCCAAAATATGGTCCGCTGTTTTTTTTGAAATTTAGCGTCGGCGTCGTTAGTAAAACGAAAAGTAATCCAAAACCAGAGTAATCCAAATAGATTTTACGATGTGAAAAATGTATATTTTCTCATTTTGAAAAATAGTCAGTTGAAGCTTAAGATCTGAGAAGTATTCTGCCGGGGGATTTTTTTGAATTCGATCAAAACTCGCCGAGATAAAAAAATTTGAATTTGACCATTTTTGCACTTTAAAATGGTTGTAACTTCTAAACCACACGAGTAAAAGTGTCTTATTTTTCCCGTTTTACCCTTAGAAATCATTTTCCAATATAAAAACCAACTTTTTATCAGTTAACAAATTAATTTGTTCGTAACAATTAATAGCCCACCAGCACAAATTTAGTTATCTTACCAATAGACTCCTTTTGGTCCAAGGTTTACAAAAAGTACAAACTTGTATTGGCGCAATCACATTTTTAGTGATTGGTCAGTAATTTTCATATCTACGCACTTTTTCGGGGGTTTGCCGCTTGCCTATATTTTTCGTGACAAACTGTTTGCTAAAGTACGAATTGGCCATATCTTAAACAATATCAACGGATATGAATTATGCATTAATGCTGGCCGCTCATTATAATATTAAGATAATTGTTGACTTAGATCGGCTCGTTACATTGTGTTCTACAGCAATAATATTATTCCATTAAATATTATTGCAGTAGAACACAGGGCTATACTTCACCTCGGTCCATGTCAGACCAAATTGTCTTCAGTAAATTTACAATACGATTCGCAAAATTATTGAGTTGGACCTCTGTGAAAATTTTAACTTTCTAACTATAACGGTTAATGAGATACAGCCTGATAACATACGGTCGGACGGACGGAGTCTTAGTAATAGTAGATGCCCTGTTTTTTTTTATCCGGGATTAGTGTAGCAGCCGCTCCATCGTCCATTCACGTCCAACCCGACGCTGACAAAGAGTTGGATCGGGTGTTATCCCGCATCTTTGGAAGTCGGGATATCCCGAATCTATAAGCGAAGGCATGTATGGGGGGAGGGTGTGGAAGGGGGGGGGGGGGAGAGCCACATCACGCAACACTTCTGGCCTGCTTCTGTAAGGAAGGTGTGTTTCTAACCCACCGTCGTCAAAGCCCCGATCATGGACGTCGCGTCGGTGGTCCTGTGCCTAGTGAAGTCTGCGTTTTGTAAGGCTGGTTTACATTTCGTTAAGTGAAGTTCGAGTGCAACTAATTTTACTAATCACTTAACAATATTGCAAGTAGAAAATGTATGAACATGTTGATGAACTTTAACGGCGTTTAAGTTTTAAATATTGTTTCGCTCATAATAGCCAATTTAAATGGCACAAACGTAATCAGAGTGTATCGACAAGCGCGGGCTCTCGGTAAATGGTGCGACTTGTGCTTCTTTACTAATACTTTGCTGAACGATGTACCGATAGCAAAGAAGTAACCATCTACAACTAATACTGGTTTTTTTTCTTTTTTTTTTTTACAAAGGACTTTATTGCCTCCGAGGAAAGCAGAGGTGCATTACACACCCAAATTTAGTCAATAGTTTTGTTGGTCCCGCATAATAGCAGTCAAGCCTATTGGTATTACCGGGTTCCATAAACTTACAATAAACTCAACTATTGTATTGAATAGTGAATTTACAGAGGAAGACTGTAGGTACTAAGTACTAGTCCAAATTTCCCTCTCACGCTCAAAATTCAAAAGCCCTGGGATAATATTTCATCCCTACATTTTTTACATACCCTAATCCCAAATTATCCCTCGTTATCCCAAAAAGATCGCACCAGGCTGGAAGCAGTGTCAAGACAAGAATCCAGGCACTGGCTCCATGCCTACCTATCCCCCAATACTGGTATTTTTACAGCATAACACTCTCCGTCTCGCCATCGGTCTTCGGCTGGGGGCCGAGTTTTGTGTAAAACTTTCTTCGAGTACTGGCCGCCTCTCCCACCATGCCGCGATCAACGACATCTTGCGACGGTGTCTCGTCGGTGTCAAAGTCCTTGCGATTCTGGAGCGATGGCGATGGCAAGAGACCTGACGGGATGTCGATGATACCATGGAGGATGGGTCGGAGTGTGGGACGCCACGTGTGCCGACTTATCTTCCGGCAACCGCAAAATGGGTCGGCGCGGCGCCGAGGTACGTGAGCGCTCAAAAGTGGGCAAGTACAGTTGTCTCGGCATTCAATACGACTTTGCTGCATTTGGTGTCGAGACACTGAGCCCGTGGGGCCCAGGTGCGCACTCGCTTTTCAAGGAGCTCAGCAAACTGCTCAGGGAGTTAACGGGAGATAGAAAATGCGGAGATGATTACAGATAACACCCGACCTAACCGCGTGACACGTAGGTGGCCAAAGTCCGCCGGCGCCACTGAGGATACTTCCGAGTCCTTAAAAAAAAAAGGACAAATTTGTGACCATCCGTTGGTAAAATATAAAAACGAATACCTTTTTTTTTTTTTTTTTTATTTCCGCGACCAAGGCCGCGGCCGCTTTAACGTCCGTTGCCGGGCGTCTCTGGTTACAAGCAGAACGTATTTCCAGTGGCGCCCGGCGGACTTTGACCACCTCTGTGGTCTCTGCGGGGGGTTGGGTCGGGATGGCAATCCCGCGTCGTTGGGGTAGGGTTTTATCCCGCGTCAATGAGTGAATCTGGTTGCGTGCTATGGGGCAAAGGCCCCGCAGCACGCAACCCTTCTAGCCTGCTTCTGTAAGGACGACGGGTGGCGATCCCGCCGTCCTCAGACCCCGATCATGGAGGTCGATGGTCTTGGGCGTAGATGAGTCTGCGGCGGCCTCGCCGCTGACTACGGAACTCGGCGGGGAGGGCACGCTCCCTCTCCCTCTCGGCCGCCTCCTTCGCGAGCACGACTTGCTCGCAGAAGGACACGGCCGCGTTCCACCTACTCCCGCTGGAGACCATGGCTTGAAGCATGGTCTCCAGCGAGAGGGTATCCACGCCCAGACCCACTACGAGGTCCCGGCGCTGACTCGCCCACGCTGAGCACTCCACCAACGTGTGGAGTGCGGTGTCGTCGTCGGAAACCTCGCAGTGTTGACACCGGGGTGTGACCTCACGATGGATGCGAAACAGATAGCTACCGAAGCATCCATGCCCGATAACGATCTGCGTCGCATGATACGTGAGGTCACCATGCTGCCTCTGCAGCCAATCGTCCATGATCGGTCTCACCGCCGCGATGATGGTGGCACCCCACTTGGGTTGCTCAAGTCGCACCCTCCATGACTCCATGAGATCCTGGCGGAGTTGGGACCGCCGGTCATCGATTTCTCGACACGCAGGCCTGTGGTCCCGCTCCAGCGCCTCCTTGCGCCATTGGAACAATGACGCAAGGGCTCTCGCTTCCAGGTCCCATGGAGGGGTCCCGGCTAGGAGACATGCAGCCTCTCCGGAGATCGTGCGGTAGCCCCTTATTGTTTTGACGGCCAAGGTCCTCAACGGTCTGTTAAGGAGCGTTGAGTTGTTGGCCGTCAACCGCGCCGCCCATACGGGAGCCCCGTATAGGGCCATACTCCGCACGATCCCCAGGTACAGTCTCCTGCAGGAAGCGTTGGGTCCCTTTAGGTTGGGCATCAGTCGCGAAAGCGCGACCGATGCCTGTGTCACCTTGGGGACCAAACTTCGGAAATGTGGTCCGAAGTTCCATCGGCTATCAAGTACGATCCCTAGATACTTCATCGAGGGCTTGATGCCGATGCTCACGCCTCCCACATTTATGCTGGAACCTTCAGGTGGACCGTTCCGAGGTCTGTGAAAACACAGAACCTCGGACTTGTGCAAGGCCACCTCCAGTCCCAGCCGCCGTATCCGACCCACGACTTGAGCAACACCCGTCGTGACCTTGAGTGCTGCCTCCTGGTACGTTGCACCCCGCGCCGTGACGAGGGTATCGTCGGCGTAGCACGTTACGCCGACGCCCTCAGGCAACGCACCCCGCAGCACCCAGTCGTAGCCGATGTTCCACAGAAGCGGCCCCAGGACCGACCCCTGCGGAACACCGCACGACACATCTCGCCGAGCTGGCCCGAGCCAGCTGGGGAAAGCTATGGCCCTCTCCGAGAGATAGGCCCCGACAATACGACGGAGGTAGAGAGGCGTTTCGTGATACACGAGCGCCTCCCTAACGCAGCTCCATGGCAAGGTGTTGAACGCGTTGGCGATGTCTAGAGACACCGCCACCACCACCTTGCCCTGTGAGACTGCTTCCTCCGTCAGGCTCTTTACGCGCATGATCGCGCTCACGGTGGAGCGTCCCCGACGGAAACCGTACTGGTTGTCCGCCAGGTCTGGCCCCACCGTCGAGAGATGCTCGACGAGGCGTTCCGCGATAATTCGCTCAAAGAGCTTACACACCTCGTCGAGCAATACGATCGGCCGGTATCCGGACGGTGAGTCCACCGGCCGCCCCGCCTTACGAATCAGAACCAGTTTCCCCGTCCTCCACACCAAAACGAATACCTGTAATATTATTTTTCTGTCAACAGTACTATCTTCGAATTATCTCGGCTCAAGATATTTAGCCCATTAAAGCTTCGGAAAGTCGACAACCCCGTCCCTTGGAGGAATTTCACTAATACATCTACACCCGCCCGTCCGTATGGAAGTCGTAGGGGACACTGTTTCATCCCCCCTTTGACTTTCCACCCCCTATTGCGGATTAAATATGTTATATAGGATTTGTGTTATCTTAATATGGGTAGATATGTATTGGCTACTTGGTACATAGGGGCCCAAGCCATGTAAGTGATGTACTTGTCGAAAATTAACTGCCGGCTAGAATACCTCTGTGCCGCAGTGGTGTGGTCTTTAAGGTCTCCCATTTCGTATTCTTAGGGCTATTATTCAATTGAATTACTTATCATCACTACATATTATAAAAGAAAGTCGCTTCCGTCCGTATGTATGCTATTTATATTATGTATGCTATTTATATATTAGATCTTTAAAACTACGCAACCGATTTTATTCGAGTTAAGTGAGATTGGTTTTCGAGGAAGTTTTTTGTGTATATAATGTGTCAAACGGGCAAAGCCGTGGTATCCGCTGGTGTATAATCGTTTGTCTCGCTAAAACTCGGGAATGGCTGAACGGATTTTCCCAGTCTTGGTCCCAAAATATTCGTAGAAGTTCAGGGAAAATTTAAAAGCTAGTAATAAATATCCCATATTTTTGTGTAAATTGGGGCACCTATAACAGTATTAGGCACAGGCAAACTCGTCCTTCTCATACGACGTATACCACGCATTATGACATCTGAACCTGATCTGGCTTATACACACTGGTCATTCACCACGCTGTCTAACGCGTCCCCGCGCCAGATTCGCGTGTTCCCATGCTATCCCACGCGTACGACGCTGTCACACACGTTAAACTGTCTTAGCGCGTAATATACTCGCAGACACCACCTTTCAAATAACGTATACGTCAGACGTCGTAAGACGTAGGACCAGTGGGTCGCTGTCTCCCACGTCGCATAGCATACGTCGTATGTGAAGGACCAGTTTTTAGCTTTATGGCAGTATTATTACATTTGTGGTAGGTACCTAGTAACACAAAACAAATAAACGAGGGTGTCGAGTGACATGACGTCACGTCACGTCAGCGAACCGTGACGTATTGGTTTAGTACACAATGGTCGGTCTGATTCGGTTCGAAGTGTTTCAGTTGAATTGGAAATCTTTTTGATTTGTGGCGCTGAAGTTGATTGGCTGAACCGCTGAGGTTTCGTGCAGTTGATATTTGAATGTCGATTTTATTTGACCAGAAGTGTACGTTGACGTGAAATAAAAAAGGGTTCCGAACGGCAAAAATCTCACGTTTGTTGTCCTTAAATATGTATTAAAGTGGTTTTAGTATTTGTGGTTATAGAGGCAACAGAAATAATCATCTGTCAAAAAAAAATACAGTCGAATTGAGTACCTCCTCCTTTTTTGGAAGTCGGTTGACTGCTTCGGTGGCGTGGTCGGTAGTGTATCAGCTTTCGACACTGGAGTCTCGGGTTCGATTCCCGGTCGGGACAAACTTTGTGCGATGACACATACGTTTGTACCGAAGTCTGGATGCTTATAAGTATTTATATCAGTTTATCTAGTACTCATATCACAAGCTCTGCTTAGTTTTAGACTAGATGGCGTTGTGTGTATTGTGTTTAAACAAAAATAGACGTAAGTTTACCGATGTCACGATGTTCGAGATTTTTTTTCTAACTCATGGTATGTTATTCTAGAAAGGCTAAGTATAAAACGCGTGGGATGGAAATTCCAAAGTAATTGAAGGTTGTGTTATGTATGGCTATGTGTGATTCATAAAAAACAGCGAAACAAATTGAAATAACAAATATTTGAGAGCGTCTTCGCGGCTGAATGCTGGCAATATAGCCGTCTCATTTTCATGTAGGGTTGTCACGCTTGGAAAAATCTTGTATACGACATTATTGACGCGACAACATCTTATAAAAAATCCCGAAAAAATCCCCTTTCCTTCCCCTACCCACTCTTCAGAATGCAACATTACCAATGAAGGATAATCTAGACATCCTTGGCATAGACGTACGTCGAGAGCTCAATAACACTAAATACATTGAGAGATGTATTGGGCTAGCTTCGCGGAAACTAGGAATACTGAACAAGGTAAAGCGATTCTTTACACCACACCAGAGGTGTCTGCTGTACAAAACGCAGATTAGACCCTGCCTCGAATACTGCTCTCACCTCTGGGACGGCTCCGCGAAGTATTTGCTGGACGCACTCGACGCCATGCAGCGACGCGCTGTTCGCATGATAGATTGTCCGGAGGTAACGGGAAGCCTTGAGCCGCTAGCCCAGCGCCGAACAATTGCTTCCTTGGCCGCGTTCTACCGTATTTACCACGGTGAGTGTTCTGAAGAGCTCTTCAATCTGATCCCACCCTCTCCCTTCCGATCCCGAACAACGCGTGCCGGGCAGAGATGTCACTCTCGTACCGTGGAAACCGTCTTCGCGAGAACTGAGCGTTTTAAACGTTCGTTTCTCTGCCGAACGATGGTGGCTTGGAACGCCCTGCCCACGCACGTGTTTCCTCCAACATATAACCCTGGGTTCTTTAAGCGAAGCGTGAAGAGGCACATTACTGGGTCGTCAAGTTGAGGGTCACTCTCTATAGTATTCCTGTGTACTGTGAGAGTTGCCCACAATCACCAGACGTCGCCACAGCTTACCATCAGGCGGGTGGCGACAATTTGTCGACCTAAATATAAAAAAAAAAAAATTCGATGGAGCAAGTTACACACACGAAAAAATATGACGTCATGCGGCGTTACCTCGCTCCGAGGCGTTCCATTTAAGGCTTGAAGTGCAAGCGAGAGCGCGGAACAGGCGACAAAGAGGCACAATCGGCCTCTGCGTTCGACAGCTATGACGTTGTCACGTTCAACTATCGTCAGTAAACCGACTTTACAGACAACCCATTTTTTTTCTTTTGATTACTGTTCGTTATGAAATAAATTATTTTTCGAGTTCTCTAATATTATTTTTTTTCGATATTTCGAGGTATATAGATGCTTTTTTTATAATTTTTTCTATTATATTTTATTAAATACGACACCAATAATCCAATGTCACCTGCAAACGGTGAACCCGTGGATCAACGGACGAGGTTATATGTAGTGTATAGGACACATAGTCACCATTCCCCGGCAAACGACTCACCTCCCTATAACGTGAGACAGCCATACTCACACCTGTTTCTTTAAAAGGGTATATAAATATTGTGGATATTATATTATCCCTACTCTTCGCTAATAACTTTGTTTGCATCACGTACGTATATGAGCGTATTGCCGAACCGGGATCTTTTTAGCGACAAGGCCGCCCTTACATTAATTTTTAATTCAAGTGTGTAATGTTTACCACTTATTGGTTGTGCTTATATAGTAGAGTATCTCGAATCAAAGATCTCGAATCTCTTCACAAATATCAAACTATGCATATCAAAATAATGTAAACTAGTTATCCCGACGATCTTTGTACCGCCTCAAATAATAAAAAAAAAAATATTTTAATATTTCATGCCAATGTATGTAAATTGATAAACGCGACGGACGGACAGACAGACAGACAAATTTTCGTATTAAATATATAGATTAGTTAATTATAAAATACACGTCAAAAATTGACACAACAACCGACTTCATTTTACCGAAATGGGACCAAATAATTGTCGGAATGGGACCAAATTGAAATGGGACCACTTGAGAAGTAGTAACTTTCAATTAAAAAAAATCTAAATCGGTTCACCCAGTCAAAAGATATGAGGACAAACATAAAAAACACATACAGTCGAATTGAGAACCTCCTCCTTTTTTGGTAGTCGGTTGATAAAGTAACTCAAATTAAATATTTATTGAGCGAAGTACATAAGCGAAGCGAGCGAATCTCAATCTTAGGCGACTCATGTATTTCGTTTGTCCGCACACTCCTCCTAAACGCCTGAACCGATCTCCTTCAAACTTACCACAGTGATAACGTGTGGCGCGAGGGTGGTTTCGAACAAAAAAAAAACAAAAATGTTTGAACATAAAAAAAAATCGTTGTCGTCCGAAAATTTATCACTTCGCTCAGTTTTTTGCAACAGCAGCATGCATTGAATACCTAGTTATTGCTTGGCAACCCTAGAAGCGTATAGATGTAATATCAAAAATGCTTTCGTTTTTTTCTCTGATTATGTCCGAGAACGGATGTGGACTTATCGAACTTATCTGTATTTTTTTTTTATTTTTATTTTTTATTTTATGGCTCACATTACACATTACAAGCATGGCAAAAGTATACATGAAATATTTTTTATAATACTGAACTGGCTTGCAACGTAAACTATGTGCGCTCAGCTAAACCATTCATTGGCTAAAAACAAGTAACAATTAAACTGAAATTAAGTAAACACTCAAACAAATGTTAAGTACCTTTACAAAAAAAGACTTAAATTAACTAAAACTGCTTTATGTGTCTGTAAGCTGCTTATAAAAATTTGCGTTCAAAACTGAATGTCAGGAGAAGGATATCCTTTAAAGCTCTGATAAATGACGGCAACTTAACAAATATGTCCAACTCATTGTTGGCTACCATCAGCTCGTTATACTGTCTGCACATCCTTGTTAACGGGTTAAAATACGATGTGTTGTTCTTATATACACGTAAACTAAAAACTCCAATTTGATTCGATCTACGGGCACTATATGTAATATTAAAAGATATCTGAGACAATAGATTGGATGTGTCCACCACACTGTGGAGTATCTTGTGCAAGTACACCAAGTCGAAGTAAATACGACGCGTCTCTAATGCCTGAACATTATATTTGACCAATCTGTCCTCGTAATGAAGGTCTGAGCGTCCGGGCCGTTGCCGGCAAGTTAAAAATCTCAGGCACTTCTTCTGCACCCTCTCAATTGCATCGATGTGCACCCTATAATTCGGAGACCATATTGGTGCACCATACTCAAGTACACTTCTGACCAAAGCAAAGTAGAGGTACAAAAAACTATAAGGATCTCTAAATCCTTTGGTTGACCTTATTACAAAACCAAGCATCCGAGTAGCTTTGGACAAAATATTCTCATAGTGTGTTTTGAAAGATAGCTTGTCGTCAAAAAGAATACCTAAATCCTTAGCGATGCCGGATCGGTTAAGGACCCTGCCATCAATGTAATAGTCATGAACCACCTTATTACGTTTATTTGTGAAGGATATTATGAAGCATTTGTCAATGTTTAAGTGCATTTGGTTATCCTTACACCATTCGACGACAGTATCCAGATCCCTTTGCAAAACTAGACAGTCTGACTCGTCAGAAATTAGTTTAAAAATTTTTAGGTCATCAGCGTATAAAAGGCAGCTGGAGGACACTTTCTCGATCAAGTCGTTGATAAATAAAATAAAGAAAAGGGGCCCTAGATGCGATCCTTGGGGAACGCCCGAAGAGATGGTTACTGGCGTTGAAGTATAGCCCCCCAATGCCACCAACTGACTCCTGCTCTCAAGATATGAGCAGATCCAGCGGAACAGGCATCCATGAATACCATAAGAGAGGAGCTTATGACAGAGTATACGGTGGCAGACTTTATCAAATGCCTTTGAAAAATCGGTGTATATAGAGTCTACCTGGCCACCAACAGCAAAGGAACTACACAAAAATTGTTTGTATTCTAAAAGATTGGTAACTGTGGACCGATTCTTTATGAAACCATGCTGTTGGTCAGCAAGTACCGGCCTTATATGGCCATAAAGATGAACGTACACCAAAGATTCGAAAAGCTTCGCAAAACAAGACAATATGCTAATAGGCCTATAATTCTCGCAACAGGATCTGTCACCACTTTTGTAAATCGGTATAATGTGGGCGGACTTCCAACGTTTAGGGAATATTCCAGATTCGAGCGATTTATTGAATAGGATGTTTAGTGGGGTCGACAGTTCAGCTGCGCAAGACTTTACGAAAAAGGGAGGTACCTGATCAGGCCCCGGACCCTTGCTGCCATCCAGTAGTTTAATTTTCAGTAAGACGTCGTGAGCATTAAAAGAGACTGTGGTGAGCGAAAATGCAACCCGTTCGTCAATCTCTGACATGAGATCCCGATTACTGTGCGAGTTGACGGTAGAGTCCCCAACAAAAACCGAGGCAAAATAACACGAGAAGAGTTCAGTCACGCCAGGTCCGCTTGAAGAACTGTCGCCGAATGTCATGGTATTAGGGATTGATGTTTGTCCTCTCTTATTTCCAATAAATCTCCAGAACGATTTAATGTCATTTCGGATGGCCTCCTCTGTGGACTGTATGTATTTTCCATAGCAATCCTTAGCCATGACCTTGCATCGACTGCGCAGCATGGAAAAGGTATCATAGTCGCGAGGGTTACCAAACTTTTTAAAGAGTTTATGATACTTGTTCTTCTCCCTAGTGCACCCAACAAGCGCTCCACTATACCAGACGGGAAATGAATTAAATTTGGGTGACGTCATAGGTGTATGTTTTCTAATTATTTCGAACAAAGTAGCATAAAAGGTGTCAGTACAGTGATCTACGTCGCGTGAGTCCAAAATACCACACCAATCAACAGAGTTAAGCTCACTTTTAATTTGGATAAGATCGCACTTAAAGAAATTAAGGCGACTACAATTACGGTGCTTTAGATTTAAGACGATACTCAGTGGGCTTATACTGACCAAAATAGCCGGATGAGGTTTGTCCAAACGACTCAGACACGTGACCTCGCTGACAGAGACAGTATCCAAATTTGACAACACCAAATCAAGAATCCTATTATTGTCGTTTGTGATATAATTATATTGATTTAAGTTACATAGTGCCATAAATTCATTAAGTAAACTTAACTTTTTACCCAGGGATCCCGACTGAAGGGGGCCCATAAATTGAGCCACAGAACCGGCAGCGGCGGCGGCGGCGTCCCCATATGTTGCCCAGTAGTCAGGGTGGTTAAAGTCGCCTATCAATAAAAACAATTCATTTGGACATTCGTTCACAATTATTCTTTGACAGTGAGTGTAGAACTCATCCAATCTACCGTAACCCAAGTCGGGTGGTAAGTAACAAACACATAGATTCAACCGAGTGCAGCCGCGATCATCAAGTAAAATACTTATCCAGACATCCTCCATGTCGCTTTCCCAGGATGGCTGACGGACAACTTGGTATCTATTTTGTATTGCAACTAAAACTCCACCTCCGTCCTTTTTCTGAGAACAAGAGTCTTTACGATCTCTTCTGAAAACAACATAACGAGAGTCAATAATTTCACCATCGAAAACAGATTCATTGAGATTAGTTTCCGTCAGACATACCAGATCATAATTACTAGTTAACAGGTTCAAGTAAAAATCATCCAATTTGCTACGAATTCTGTTGACATTTTGGTAATAAATTGAGACCATTACCCAAAATTTTATCCTATATGTTATAAGTATGACAAGTTAATAAATGTAAAAAAAAAAGAAAATAACAGAGGTTTATTACAAATTAATTACTCAGTGCTTAATTTTCTAAGAGTTTCACTACTTTTAATAGTAACGGGTCGCGATTCAACTGACTTACGTACAAATATTTGACCAAAACGGACCCAGACAAATTGATAATTGTTCTCTTTACAGAACCTTCTGGTTATGTTATGAAGCTCTTTAGTTTCAGGGGAGAGATGTTCGGAGACAAATATTCTAGATACAGCGCCGCCAATGCCGATATGGCAGGTACCAAGCCTGTTGTTCGGGTTGGCTTTGTTGAACCGAGTAACCGACGATATAAGTAGATCACGCTGCCGCTGAGACGATAAGGAGACGAGAATATTCCTCGGTCTTTTGGAGTCAGGGTTGATTTTCGCCACACGTCGACAGACTCTAACGTCCGCGTCACAGATGTCGACCTTCAAGCTATCACACAGTTTTTTAAATAATTCAGAAAGGTTCTCGTTCCTGTTCTCAGGTACCTCGTGGAGCTCGATATTCAGGTCACGGGATATCTTCTCGACAGTGTGGACACGCCTTTGAAGTACTTTCAACGATTCTTCAGTCCTGACAAGCTGTGATTCAAGAGATTTAATCGTTTTATCTTTATTAGTTAGTTCCAACCTTATGTCGAGGTGTTCCGCCGAGATAAAGTCAGTTGTGGCCGAGAAATCAGACTTAATCCGCTCAACAGCACGACCAACCTCAGTAGCCACCATCACTTCCATATCCTTTTTAAGCGAGGAGCGTAAGTTAGCCATAAACGAAGAATCAGGCGCAAGCTTTATGTCAAGCAGCTTGCTAATGCCCTCCAAGGTTACAGGGCCGTCAAGGAACTGGGTGCACCCAGAACTCATGGACGCAGCCGTATTAGCGCCCGACGTGACTTGTGTGAATGCACCGCTAGAGCTATCCTTTGTGGTGGATTGTTTACGAACGGGAGTGTCTTCGTTCGTTCTGCGTTTAGTAATGTTTTGACAGAAAGGGCAGCTTAGCGACGCCAATTGTATAGCAGTTAGTGGTTCAGTTGAGATAGTAACATTCAAACAATCAAAACAGTAGTACGAAGCACAATTGTTGCACTTTAAGAGATTATCGATATTTAGTTCCAAATTGCAACCGTGACAACGCATAATTGAATCCAAGCAAAACAGCAGAGCACCTCATTCACCAAAACTTATTTTATTAAAAGCATAAAAGGTCAGTCGAAAGCAACAATTGTCGCCCTCTATCGAGCAACTACAAAATCACCCAGCCAGTGCATGCGCAGCAACTGTTCCCACAGTCCCTCAGAAGACTGACAACAAGTATGAAAGGTATGGCCAGTCACCGATAGATGGCGCCACAGAACGCCCAGTAAGCCGGTGTATTATTGATTTATAGGTTATAAATTGTTCTAATTATAAGCAAAACAATACTATTTCAATAATTCATCACGCAACACAACACTTAAATTCGTTCGTACACTACAAAATTGGTAATCACAGTTCGACTTGATGTTAAAACCGTCTTCACAATGTCACAACAATAACACAGAATTTACGGATAATTTAGGTCAGTCAACGACAAATTTCGCAGCACACACGCAGTTCGTATTGCGATTGAAGATAAATTTACGTTTACACTTAACGAAGATAACTATTTATATTTATTATAACACTTAATACGAGAGCCGAAGTCAACATGACGATTGACAGATGTCAAAAAAAAAAGATACTATATTACTTTGATTTATTTCTTATCCACAATTTTCTTTGTATTTACCCACCTAATCAAAGCCAGACCGCGATTTTTTTATATAGAAACTGATACATCATTTCTGTTTGTAGGTTAATTACTGGTTCATAACTGCTTCTGTGGCGTGGTCGGTAGTGCATAGGCTTACGACTCCGGAATCTCGAGTTCGATTTCTGAGTCGAATCAAATATTTGTGTGATCCATAAATCCACAAAAGTGTATGTATGTATTTAGAAATATATAAGTATTACCTATCAGCTGTCTAGATCCCATAGCACAAGCTTATAGCTTAGTTTGGGCACTGGTAGTCTATCAGGAACAATTTTATTGGGCCTGTCGTGTTAGTTTAATTAGTTTAAACTAGGTGGCGTTACGGGTAATGGTTCATAATATTTAAACAATATCTTTCGTTTTAGTCAGGAATTCCATTCTAGGATAATATATCTATATTTTAAAAGTGTTTCTACGACTAAATAAGTAGTTTTCAGGTCTTTAAAATTCCAATTTAAGTTTTTTTAATAAAATGTCAGCACAGCGCCACGGTACACGTGTCGGCTAGAATAAGTACTGCTATAAATTTGGCTGGCGATGGTTTTTCATCAATAACTCTTGCTAAAGCACAGATAGATGTCGCTGATATTAATATTGAATAAGCCCTCTGGTTACGTAATTTTTGCACAATAGGATTATATTATTATTATATAGATATACATTTTCACCTATTGAGACCTATTTATATTTATTTTGAAGCAACTTAATAATAAAAACAATAATGAAATACCTTATGTAGTCTGTCTTGAATAAAAAAAATAACAAGAAAAAACTGGCCAAAAAAAAACAAAAAAACTATACAGTCAAATTGAGAACCTCCTGCTTTTTAGAAGTCAGTTGAGAATATAAAGAATTTGTGAACAAAAACAAAAACTAATTTCCTAGGATTTGAACTCGGATCATCTTTGATGTTTGCAGTATGTTAAATCCAATATTATATCCAGTGTCATGCACCTACGCTATTTATGAAATTTAATCTAATGGTGAAATACTGTAATACAACACAAACGGGGAAATGATTCGGTAATAATATAAAATTTTATAGTGAATGTTTCTTGTAGTTTTAGCCCTAAAAAGGTCTCTTTCATCGCTCCAGTGTGACTGCTATATTATTATAATTATATAGAGGTACCCTGTTTTCAACCGACTTCCAAAAAAGGAGGAGTTAAGGTGTTTGTTACCTCATATCTTTGGACTGGGTGAACGGATTTTGAAAATTATTTTTTTAATTGAAAGGGACTAATTCCCGAATTGTCCTGTTTCAATTTGGTCCCATTCTGACAATCATTTGGTCCCATTTCGGTAATTTGAAGTCGGTCGAGTTATTGAATCAATTATTGACGTGCTTTATTTTTCCAAGGGCGTAAGCAGAGATCTTCAAAATCGGTACTTTGAAGGTTTACAAATATGTAACTACTTAGCCTAGGTAGGTTAGGTAGATAAAGTAAAAGTAGCAAGGGGTAGTTCTCAGGGAAAGTACCTACTTTCCGAACCAACCTCATCTGCCGCACGACCGATCAAAAGACGTGGCTCTGACAAACATAAAAGTTCGTGGAAATTACTGGCTAGGTAGGTAGCTACCTACATTGTCCGTGTCGGTGTCGACCGTGTCGAGCGCGAGCCACTGCTGAGTGACTAGAGCCCGAGTTTGAGTAGTCCGCGCGTTGTGCGTTTCGTTCATGTACTTTTTTGGTTGACTTACATACTAAGTGACGCTCTCGGCTCTGCCCGCGTGGAATGACTTATTGATTGACGATGTTCTTTTCGTTTTAGCCGATTTAGAGGAAACAAAGTCAATTTGTTACTGTAACTCTCCTCATTCTCACAAACACATACATACAAACAGGGTAAGCAGAGGTGCATTATACACCCACAAATTGCCAGTAATTTGTTGATCCCACGTACCTAATATGGGCAAGCCTATTGCCGTTGCCGGGTACTATAGAAAATCCATAACTACTACAGAGTAGTTATGGATTTTGGTTTAAATTACGGAATTCGTCGACATCCGCCTCAAAGCAGCGTACAATCGGGCCACTGGGTTCAGCAAGAGGGCCTTCAAGAGAGCGGATGCCCAGCGCGTCGCGCGGCTTGGTCAGGAGCTCACATCCCATCCCACGGGCAGCCGTGGATACTGGCAACTGGCCAAAGCCGTACAGTCAGATTTTTGTCAACCCTCGCTGCCACCACTGCGTTTTCCTGATGGATCACTGGCTCACAAAGCCCAAGAGAAGGTGGACATGCTCGCAGACCTCTTTGCGGCTAATTCCCGGGTCGATGACCGTGGCCTGCAGCCCCCCGCCATCGCCAACTGTGGCCACACTATGCCTGATATTGTTATCAGGCAATGTGATGTACGGGCAGTGCTGCGGTCACTCGACACGCGGAAAGCCAGTGGCCCTGACGGCATTCCGGCGGTTGTGCTACGAAAATGTGCTGCTGAGTTGTCTCCAGTATTAACGCGTCTGTACCGCCTGTCATACTCTACAGGCCTCGTGCCGGAGGCCTGGAAGGAGGCGAACGTACAACCGATCCCCAAGAAAGGGGATCGATCCGATCCAGGCAACTATCGACCCATAGCTGTCACCTCAGTCATTTGCAAGGTGCTCGAGCTTCTTATTAATAAGCAGCTCATGCGATACCTGGAGGATCACTCGCTAATCAATGATCGGCAATATGGCTTCATGCCAAAACGATCAACGGGTGACCTCCTGGCATTCGTCACGCATGTATGGGGTGAGGCTATGGAAAAGTTCGGCGAGTCCTTGGCTATTAGCCTGGACATCGCCAAAGCTTTCGATAGGGTCTGGCATGCTTCGCTCCTTTCCAAGCTTCCGGCATATGGTCTACCTCCTCAACTGTGCAGCTGGATTGCCAGTTTTTTAAACGAGCGCCGAGTGCGGGTCCTCTGCGGTGGCCAGGCTTCTCGCTTCTTGCAAGTGAATGCCGGGGTACCGCAGGGGTCCGTACTGTCACCAACTCTCTTTCTTCTGCATATCAATGATATGCTTTCCCTAGGGAACATTCATTGCTATGCAGATGACAGTACATTGCACGGGAGTTACTCGGTTCGTCCGACGGCGGGGCGATCTGTGATAGAGGAGGAGAGACGACATCTCGTGGGTGATCTCGACCGAAACCTCGACAGTATCTCCCAATGGGGTGCCGAGAACTTGGTCGAGTTCAATGCCCACAAAACACAGGCGTGTGCATTTACAGCGAAAAAATCCCCTTTCCTTCCCCTACCCACGTTTCAGTATGCAATATTACCAATGAAGGACAATCTAGACATCCTTGGCATAGACGTTCGTAAAGAGCTCAATAACACAAAATACATTGAGAGATGTATTGGGCTAGCTTCGCGGAAACTAGGAATACTGAACAAGGTAAAGCGATTCTTTACACCGCACCAGAGGTGTCTGCTGTACAAAACGCAGATTAGACCCTGCGTTGAATACTGCTCTCACCTCTGGGACGGCTCCGCGAAGTATTTGCTGGACGCACTCGACGCTATGCAGCGACGCGCTGTTCGCATTATAGACTGTCCGGAGGTAACGGGAAGCCTTGAGCCGCTAGCCCAGCGCCGAACAATTGCTTCCTTGGCCGCGTTCTACCGTATTTACCACGGTGAGTGTTCTGAAGAGCTCTTCAACCTGATCCCACCCTCTCCCTTCCGATCCCGAACAACGCGTGCCGGCCAGAGATGTCACCCTCATACCGTGGAAACCGTCTTCGCGAGAACCGAGCGTTTTAAACGATCGTTTCTCTGCCGAACGATGGTGGCTTGGAACGCCCTGCCTGCGCACGTGTTTCCTCCAACATATAACCCTGGGCTCTTTAAGCGAAGCGTGAAGAGGCACATTACTGGGTCGTCAAGTTGAGGGCCACTCTCTATAGTATTCCTGTGTACTGTGAGAGTCGCCCTCAATTGCCAGACGTCGCCTCAGCTTACCATCAGGCGGGTGGCGTCAATTTGTCGACCTAAATATAAAAAAAAAAAAAAAAAAACAATATCGCTCAACAGCTATACATAATAAATCAGTAACTGGTGATCAAGAAAGCTATAACACGCAGGCGGATCTGCGGGCAACAGCTTGTTATTAAATAATATTTTAATGAATGATGATGATATTATTATGCTAAGCGAATACTGATACGGGAATACACAACCGTAGTATACCTACCTACTTACAACATATTTATAGGTAAGTACCTACTTATGTTTAAATAAGAAAATCAACAAGCTCAGACACGATGGGTTTATTATAAAAATTATTGAATGTCGTCCACCTTCTATTATGTAAGTAGGTACTTATTACCATTTTATTTTATCAAGACAAATGAAAAGTCCAAATGTGGATAATAACTAATAATAATCTCCTCTCCAATGAACTCTGATAAGAAGTTAAAATACTGCCATCTATTAGGAAATAATCGGGACAATAGAAACTGTTCATTCATGGGGGATTATAACGTAAAATACTGCCATCTATTATGTATTTTTCGCACACATAATATACCGCCATCTATTACATATTTTTCGCACACAATACACTGCCATCTATTAGAAATTTATTTAACATTATTTCACCAGCCCTATAGACGCCTTTAAAACGTCGCCAAATCGTTCTATGGGATGGATCATCTGTACTAGTATAGTATTCTTATATCTGTGGTTTGGGCTAGATAACGTTGTGTGAAAATGTCGGAAAATATTTTATTTTATTTATTTATTTTATTGGATAAAAACCGGCCAAGTGCGTGTCGTGCCACACATAGAATAGGGTTCCATAGTCAAACAATGTAACCTCTTTAACTCCTGAACTAACAGAGTTATCGGATTATAGTATAGTTTCCCTTTAAAGATCATTACAAATATTTTCAGTTTTTACGAGCCAGCCGTTTAGATTTAAGAGGGAGGGGGGCTCTGTTTCACCAAAATAATGAGCTATTTAAAATGGAATATGTCGCAAACGAATACTTATATCAAAAATTGTTTTAGCAACCTCTATGAGACCTAGGTATCTATTGATTATTTATGACATATTTTAAAAACGCTTCGTATACACGCTGATATCGTCAGCAGTCGAAAGGGTTCGCTCTCGGAATAATATTTGGATTCCTTTTTTAACATATCAATTACTGTACTGTACAATAATAAAAAAAATTGTCATTTCTGTAATTCTTCTCACTCAACTAAGTTTAACATTAGTAGCAGTACGATATTTCATTGATGAATTGACGCGGACGGGGTCAATGCTGCACGTCTCGCACACACACATCCATCCTTCGAGCGCTTCTAAGTACCGCGCAAATCATGTGTTAGGGAGCAATGACCCGGCGCAGCCAATATGGCCAGTATCACTACGAAATATACCTACTTGAACATAAAGTACACACTCCAATTTCTCCTTCGTACTTTACACGGGCTTAGGACCGTCTGTAATACCTACTTTATTATTAACGATAGTGACTTAATGACTTTTGAACTATGTAATAATAATAATAAAAATACACTGAACTACAACTGACTGCGAGGAGGTATTTCAGGCGTATTTAAAAAATTGGAGCTATTTACAAATAAAATGAAACTTACATACCTATTTACAGTTTATTTACACTAATTTACAGTTCTCTGTACCGAAGTAACTGCTCGATATGGAGTCCATTCCTTCCGATACACAAACGTGCACGTTTTAATTGATTGTCTTTTAACTTGTTAAATGTGTCTCTATCACTTTTCACAATACGAAAAGCGTCCACTATCGCACTGCGTAGTTCTTCGCGGGTTTGATACTTTCTGGTATAAACGAGTATTTTAATTTCGGACCACAAATAAAAGTCAACGGGTGTCAAGTCCGGGCTCCTAGGCGGCCAAGCTACAGGACCACCGCGACCTATCCACTGTTCACCAAATTCACTGTCCAAGTAGTCGCGTACTACACGCGCGTAATGAGCCGGGCAGCCATCGTACTGGTAGTACAAACCTCGTAAATACGTTAGAGGCACGTTCTCTAATAATTCAGAAACTACGTTACGTAGCATTTCTAGGTATGAACTACCAGTGAGATGACCTTCAATAAAAACGGGCCCTAATAATTGGTCGTTAATGATACCGGCCCAAACATTTACACTAAACCGAACCTGGTGTCGGTCTTCCCTTATTAAGTGGGGATTAACCAGCGCCCAGTAATGTTCATTATTCACGTTGTACATACAAACCCACTCGCGTAAAGAATGATTCGTCTGTCCAAAGTACGTTCATGTTTGTATTTTGCAACAACCACTGACACATGGTGACCCTTGCTGATCCATCATTCTCACACAGTGCGTGAGCCCGCCGAAAATGGTAAGGATGTAATCCATGGGAGTTTAATGTTTTCCAAACAAAGGTTTGGCTCACATTGAAGACTCCTGCTGCCATTCTTGTACTCCGCCGAGGATCTCGTTCGAAGTACTCGATGATTTCGTCTTCCATTTGGGAATAATCATTCAAACGTCCTCGGGCTTGTGCATGTAACGGTGTCCGGAACTGTCCGTGGTCGAGTAAGCGCTGGGTTGAAGCCAAGATGGTCCCGCGTGTCGGCACTTGAGGATCACTGACTCCTCGTAGCCGTAACGCATTTAAGTGCTCCGGCTGGGAGTAGAATCGCCTAGCCTGTTGTAGGTTGTGGTTAGCAATGGCATACAATTGTACCATTGCTAGATACTCCACGTTCGAATATTCGTACTGACGACTCATTTTGCTCACTGACACACACAGTTACGCAACAGACGCCGGCGCTGTCACGAGGTTTACTGTGGAGTGGAGTGGACAGGTGAGCCACAGTGTCGGTGCGCTCGCGGCGGCGCCGCTGCTAGGAGGATTCGGAGAGTACACTGAGGTGGGGGCCGAGGGCGGCACACGCTTGCTCTGTGCCAGCGCATTGTTGAATGAAAACGAACTGTACCGTAACTATCGTTGTAAAACTTAAGTATTTAAGAGAGTGAGTCCCCTACAACGGGTTCTCATTTGATGTCTAGAAACTAAATATTTTTTTTAGATTTCTAAAAAAAATGCGTTTGTTTTTCAAAGTAGCAGCATTACTTTGAAAAACAAACGCATTTTTTTGTTTGTTGCAGTTGGCTGAAAAATTATTCCGAAAGCGAACCCTTGCGTACCTACTGCTGACGGTGATAAAATCAACGTGTATATGAAGTGTTTTTAAAATATGTGACGTGAATTAGTGTGAAACACCTTTGAAGTTGCCATAGAGCGAATCCGGTCAGGCCCTATTAATAAATAAAAAATTGCCGACAATCGAAAGCATAAATTATATAAAAAAACATACTTTCAAATTGAGAACCTACTCCTTTTTTGGAAGTCAGTTGAAAAATAGTATTAAATCAAGGAACACTTCTGCAGAGTTGCGTTGAAATAGGATAAAAACTGTGGCTGCTAGCCCGGAACACACATACAGACTGACGAATTATCCAATCTCGAAATGTAAACGCCCCGCTCGCTCAGTTAATTATTTGACGAATATTCGTTTAACTTACAACTCGGGAACAACCACGACTTCCCCCGTCACAAATTATATACTAACATCGCGAACAGACGACAGACGCGACGGAGGATTAGTTTTATAATGAAACTAATGGACGCCCACGGCATCGCGCGTTTGACAAATGACTTACACTAAAACCTTCCTAAAGAAGGACTCTATCCATTGGTGAAAACCGCATCTAAATCCGTTGCGTAGTTTTAAAGATCTAAGCATACATATGGCCTGAAGTGGCTTTGTTTTATAATATTAGTTAAGGGATAGTGATGAGCAAGCCGGCTTTTTAATTTTTTTCTCTGAATTTTGGATTAAAAATCTAAATGGCCTATCAATCTTTCCCTACATCCATCCATTTCGGAGCCTGTTAAAAAGACATAAAGAAAAAATCACTTCAACTAAAAATACGTTATGGAAAATAAATAGCCGCCATCGTGGGCTATAAATCAGCTGACTGATAAATTGGGGAATCAAAGTCAATAATTTCGAGTTATGAGATTACTTTACTTGAATAATAATTTTGAAATGAGAAAAAAAGTCAATAGTAGACAAAACTATGTTTCTTTAAGTTAGTTTAGCATTTAGGATATTATACTCGTATGTTTAAAAGTTTATTTTTATTGCATAACATAACCATGAATCAGTTCAGCTTGGTGAAAACCGTATCAAAATCCGTTGCGTAGTTTTAAAGATCTATGCATACATAGGGTCGGACAGACTGTTTTATACTATGTTATCATTTCATGAAATCAAATAAAAAATTGTCTAATCTAATGTCTCTGGGAACCTTCCCAGTCGGCAATGACGCGGATGATTTTTTAAACTATATTTTGTACTGTAAATATTTTTAGTAGGTACATAATTATGTCTATTCTAATTCTTATTCTAAATAAACATGTGATCCAATCTAAAACCATCATTCCGAAAACCAGGCGTGTAAGTAAAATTTATATTGCCATTGTTTATCGATACATCGATAATCGTGCGTGACGTCATCTGGTGGTCAAGCCCTATCGTAAAAGGATATTCTCATATTTTACGTTATTTAAGAACAATTCTTCTTTGTGACTAAGAAATATTACTGCACAATGCAAGGGTAATCAATGTACTTTGATTAGATATTTTTACTAATAAGTAAAAATATGGGTTTATCAAATATGATAAACCCAAGACATAACCAAATATCTGTTATCTAAGAATTGATGGAAAATTTTGTATTAACCTGTGAAACCTGTAATTATTTGGATTGTCTGCTTTAATCACATTACAATTACTGAACTACAAATACACCATAGTTCTTATATCCAGTTTTACTGTAAATAACTCAAGGATTCGCTTATATTTTAGAAATCTAATATTCGCCAGTTATCAAAGTAAACGTTTTGCAATTTGGAAAACTACGGAAAATTGTCCACTGAAACTGACACACATATATAAAAGTACGTCATCGTCTAGCTTTATTACTCATAGGCAATATTCGAATGATGATGACGTCTCCGGACTACTCTTACCCACGCTCTGTTGGTCTACTCAGGGAGCGAAGCGAGCGGCATCCCAAGTCTCTGCCCATGTCGCGTCGTTGTTGTCAGTTGGAAACAAGTCATTGAACCAATTGGGCGTATTTTCATATAAACTTATTAAATTTTATTTTTTAATTTCTATAATATAAAAAAATATTTCATTCGTGATTTAATGTCTACTAAATTACTATATTTCAGAATTTTCCAATTTTTTTAATGCGATGACTTTACATCACGCTCTCCATAACGGCACAATTTTATTTCATAATGCCAGTCTATAGGTTGGAGATCTATGACTTTTGAAAACAGATAAAATACGAATCAAACGGCAAATTCAAAGACGTACAAAGACGTAAAATCTTTATAGTTACTAAAAATACACAAAAGCATTATAAAAATTACATGGGCCCTTAATGCTTATTGCAATTTTCATTTCGGGTATAACGTAGTTATATACATACATATAAGAATTTTCAAAATCGGGTAGTTATGTAGCTTTTTAGAGTTTTCGAAACGAAAATCTCTTATACAACAGCAATGTCCGTCCGTCCGTCTGTGAACAACTTTCAACTCGAGAACGGTAAGAGCTAAAGACTCAGTGTAAACGCCAATCGACTCAGCATGGTCAAAGACCTCTAAAATTAACTTGACCTTTGACCTCTAATCTCAAAGGCAAGGTCAAATCGAGAACGGTAATAGTTAGAGACTCAAGACCAGCAGCTGCAATCACACCAGCATGGTCAAAGACCTCTAAAATGATGTTGAAATTCATGTCATTTTTAAGAATTTATGAAAAACTTTCGAAAACTCTAAAAAATAATTATGGCAAATTTTTGCCATATTTTTAACTTGTTTTTAAATATGTTAGGACAATTCACGCAGTGTCATCTAGTCTCAAACTAAGCAGAGCTTGTGAAATGAGTACTAGATAAACTGATATAAATACTTATGTACCTTTTTAGTCAATATATACATATACATAGGAAACATCCAGACTTCGGTACAAACGTATGTGTCATCACACAAAGTTTGTCCCGACTGGGAATCGAACCGAAGCAGTCGATGATATTAGTCTATTAGAATAGATAAACCACTGCCTACCGCTTCGGAGAGACGAGCGTGTTTATTCTAAAATCTAACGCAACTGTATCACGTGTGTATAATTATTTTGTTCAATGAACCCGTGTAAAGCCGGGGCGTTTCACTAGTAATAACTATATTGATTGAGGCGCAGGAAATGGTTACTGTTTTATTATTATACGAGGTGTAACGAATTACTACTTGTTCATGAATGGAAGGTGGAGTGCTGTAAGTTATTAAAAGCAGCGTTTTAATACAAGCTGATGCACTAACTCCACCCGCGTGGAATAACATATCATAGGGTCAGATAGGGTCAGTCTAACTGCCTTAACTTCGATATTTTCCGTAAAGCGACTGCCATCTGACCTCCACAACCCATGGGCGATATCGAAGTTCTGTAGTTAGACCACGAGGATTTCTGATTTAGGGTTCCAACTATCCCTAACGACTGCCATAGATGTTTGTATGACAACCGGCACCGACGGCTGAACGTGTTCTCCGAGGCACGGAGGGGTCTCAATGTCTTAAGAAATGGTCACCTATCCTAGGACCGGCCTGACTCGATGTTGCTGCACTTTGATGACCTTTGCAATGTGTTAACACTGTCGGTTACCACTAGACCACGAGCCCATGACGCCCACGTATGGAATAACATTATGTTACAATAAAATTTCCTACCATCTGAATATTGAGCGTGAACGAGTGCTCGGTGTGGGTGAGTTAACATTAGATTTTGAATTGAGCCTAGTCTATGTGAAAAACGCATAAAAATCCGATCCGTAAACAGACAGACAGACTGATATGCTGTCAGAGCCTAAGCCATTTATTGGCAGGTACACTTGCAGATGAGATTGGAGTAACTATTAATAGTGTTCTTAGTTACTCCAATCTAAATATTTAACATTAATAATAATATTAAATATTTATTTCAAGTAAAAAGACTCATGGGGTTAGTAACTATGCTTGCTTAGTCTATGTTAGTAGATAAAATTACATATTACAAATATAAACAATTATTTTATATTAATTGTTATATTCTCACCCGTCAAACGCGCAATACCGCTGCTGATATTACGATCTTAGGTAGAATGCTGTTGGTGCCACTCCTCAAACTGCATACCAGGGATGCAAACCGCTTTTCCATTGTTGCGAAGAAGCAGTTTCCACGCGCTTCTGCAATCATCCCTGATGCACTACAGAAGCGAGGTAATCCTAACAGCATCCTAAACGCATTGTTGTATTGGACTCGCAGAGCGTTGTATGACCGCCGACTACAGGTAGCCAGCAGCGAGCAGCTAGATGTAAAATGTCGTGCAGTTAGCCTTGAAGAGTGTAATCTTTACACCCTCTGTGCAACGAGCAAACTTGCGAGGCAACATGTTCGTCCGGGTTTACAACGCTCTGCGCTCCGTCTCAACATCCTCATCGTTGTCGTCGTGAGGTTCGTCGTTAATACGTGCCCAAGTTACTTATACCGCCGTACTCTTCGTAACGGACGTTTATTTAAAAGAACAGTTGGACTATACAGGGTTATTTTAAAATTAAGTAAGACTTTCCGTGAGTGAAATCTTTGTGGTGTTTAGTAGGTGTTTAGTAGCATGGGCTACTAATCACCTATATGTATCACACTTTGTACGAAAAGTTATAGTAATACCAAAAAGCCATTTCATGTTTTGGATTGAACCTGTAGGACTTCTTAACTCTATGTTACAAACGTTTATTCAAGCAGTCGCGGACCCTCTACCATAGCTATACAACTTGGATCTGACACAATAATGAACATTAGTTAATATATAATAATATTTTTTGTATAGAAAAAAATAATTCAAAATTATAAAACAAAACTTGCTAATTACCTTCAGAAACGGTACCTAAAAGGTATGTGGTACTTTTAAAACTAGGGGCTGCGGTCGCTGCCATGGTACAGCGCTGCAGCATGCAATTGAGCGAAGCGACTAATTCTATTAAGGCATTTATCAATCTATAAGGAGCAGGTTTTGTTCGAGACCGAATTTTGATTTAGGACCCTCAAAAACTCCTGCAGGAGACTGTACCTGGGGATCGTGCGGAGTATGGCCTTATATGGGGCTTCCGTATGGGCGGTTAGATTGGCGGTCAGGGTGAACGCGACTCTGTTAAACAGACCACTGCGAACCTTGGCCGTCAAAACCATACGGGGGTGCCGCACGATCTCTGGAGAGGCTGCATGTCTCTTAGCCCTCCATGGGACCTGGAAGTGAGAGCCATTGCGTCATTGTTTCAATGGCACAAGGAGGCGTTGGAGAGAGACCACAGGCCTGTGACTCGAGAAGTCGAGGACCAGCGGTCCCAACTCCGCCAGGATCTCATGGAGACTTGGAGGGTGCGACTCGAGCAATCGAAGTGGGGAACCACCGTCATCGCGGCGGTGAGACCGATCTTGGACGAGGGGCTACAGAGGCGGCATGGTGACCTCATGTATCGTACGACGCAGATTACCGGGCCTGGATGCTTCGGTAGCTATCTGTTTCGCATCCATCGTGAGGTCACACCCCAGTGTCAACACTGTGAGGTTTCCGACTACGACACCGCACTCCACACGTTGGTGAAGTGCACAGCGTGGGCGAGTCAGCGCTGGGACCTCATAGTGGGTCTGGGCGTGGATATCCTCGCGCTGGAAACCATGCTCCAAGCCATAGTCTCCAGCGCGAGTAGGTGGAACGTGGCCGTGTCCTTCTACGAGCAAGTTATGCTCGCGAAGGAGGCAGCCGAGAGGGAGAGAGAGCTTACCCTCCCCGCTGAGTTCTGCAGTCAGCGTCCAGGACGCCGCAGGCTCATCTACGCCCAGGATCATCGACCTCTATGATCGGGGCCCGAGGACGGCGGGATGGCCAGCCGCCGTCCTTACAGAAGCAGGCTAGAAGGGTTGCATGCTCCGGGGCCCTTGCCCCACAGCATGCAACCAGATTCACTCAACGACGCGGGATAAAACCTAACCCCTACGACGCGGGATTTTCATTCCGACCAAACCCTCGAAGAGGTCACATGCGTGGCCAAAGTCCGCCGGGCGCCACTGGAAATATCTTAGTGTCACCAGAGACGCCCGCAGCAATGGACATAGGAGTGGCCGCGGTCTCACAGAATTGAAAAAAGGACCCTCAAAAAAAATTAATTAACATATTTTTGGTCATTAATTTTTTTTGAGGGTCCTAAACCAAAAATTCGGTCTCTAACAAAACCTGCTCCTGAGAATGCTTGATTTTTGAGTGAAAATATCATGAAAATCGGTTGTTGACATATTTTTGGTCAATAACTTTTTTTGAGGGTCCTAACTCAAAATTCGGTCTTAAACAAAACCTGCTCCTGAGAATGCTTGATTTTTGAGTGAAAAAATCATGAAAATCGGTTGGGTAGTTGTCTAGAAACAATTTCACATCGAGTTGTATTAGAGTCACCTGATAAGGAGCTACGCTCGCTCAATTAACCTTGTATATTCACCCGAAGAACCTTAAAGAACTTAGTGTTCATAATTTAATCGCTACATCTTATGACTTGTAACGTTTGGTAATGTAGTAACCGGTTCTGGTCAACGCCAGACTGTATAACTGAATGGAAAGGAAACCATTGCTTTATTGGCGTTTTCCTCAATTACACCGTTCATCACCAACTATCGTCCACAACACACTTTTTAAACCGATTTGAAAAAAAGGAGAAGGTTACTAATTCAACTATGTTGGACTGAGTGAATTGATTTTAATATATTTTTTATTGAAAGCTTGTTTTCTATGTGATCCTATTCTGACAACTTGAAGTCGGCTTTTTCCTTTCAAAAGGTTGTCTGCTTTTAGCGATAGACATTTTTTGCTCACTCTTAGCGATGTCAACTGAATGTACGTCCGTTGTGTATAATAAAGAGAATTTGATTTGTTTTGTTATCTACCCTACCCTGGGGTTATCCTTTCGAGGGCCTACCTCGGACGGCAAGCAATACACGGAAGTATGGTACCTATGGAAAAAATAAAATATGAGGAAATCTAGACCAAAATATTATCTGACATTACTACTTCCTTTATAAATTGTACCATTTGTACATATTCATACCAGGTATTTTTATAATACGAGTATAACTAACTGTCCCGGCGAACACAACAAAAAAAGAATTAGTGAAATCGGTCCAACCGTTCACGCGTGATGGCGAGACCAAGGGAAATAAGGATTTAATTTAATATTATACTAGTGGTCCCGGCGAACTTCGTACCGCCTGAAATTTTGCTTATGAACCTTCCCTGAACCTCCACGAATATTTTAAGACCCAAATTAGCCAAATCGGTCCAGCCGTTCACGCGTGATGTGACCATGGGAAATAGGGATTCTTTTTTATATATAGAGATGTATTTATAGTTTATTCTACCTAGTCTTATTTAATTTTATCTCTTCGATATTTTATTTCGGACTACCACAGCGGCGTATTTTCGTTACAGTTCGGTGTGAATGAGTCTTTATTGAGATTCATTCATAATATAAATTAAAGTATAGTGCGCTTGAGGATTATTATAATATTACTTTTGTATTTCTTATAAACCAGTTTGACAAGCTGTCATTGAAGCAGTTGATGGAAGGAAGGAGTTGTTGATTATTATCCAAGACAGATACCAAGTCAATCTTGCCGAAAAGGTAAGCATAGGCTTTAAGTACGTAATTTTTTTTTTATGAATAAATTTGAGTGCGTTTGACCGCAATCTTACCTGGTGTTAAGTAACGATGCGGTCTAAGATAAAGCACGCAAACTCAATAATGCCTATTTACTCTTGCCTTGAAAATCCCAAGATTATATGTATCGGGGAACAATGACGCTGGAAGGGAATTCCATTCCTTAGCGGTTCGCATGATGAAAGAAGAAGCGAATCGAGAGGTACGAAGAAGTGGTATATCGACCACATACGGATGGAATCTCAGACCACGCCTTGATGTCCAATGATGGAATGGTGCTGGTGGAATTAATTCATGCGCAAACTCTCCGAAATGTAACCTGTAGAAGACACACAGACTCGCAACCAGACGGCGATGGTCGAGGCTCTGAAGTCGGTTGCTTGTGAGCGCCTCATCGCTTATAAGTTTTCTGGCGCGTCTGTCAATAGCTTCCAGGGCCTCAAGCTGGTAGCGGGCGGATCCATCACAAAGGTGCGAGCAGTACTCCATGCAGGAGCGAACCTGTGCTGAGTGAAGACTCAGCAGTTGACTCGAGGTAAAGTATATACACACCTTAGAGAGGATGCCTAGTTTTTTCGAAGCTGTTTTAGCCCTGGATTCTATGTAGCTTCCAAAGTTCAGGTTGGATGATAAGTTCACACCAAGGAGCTAAAGATGCTGAGTTACAGGTACAGGGACATCCCGGAAAGTAGAAACCTTAGTGAACTTTTTGGCGGAGAAAAGACATGCCTGGGTTTTCGTGGTGTTGAATGTGACAAGGTTAGCATCGCCCCAGTCAGACACTGCCTGAAGGGTTAAGTTAGTGCGTTCAACCATTGCCACTCTAAGATCTCTATACTATAATGAAACGGTAGTATTATTGCTAGGTTCTTACTCTCGGTTCTACCTATAGCTTTGCAAATCTGGCAGTACATTGTAATTATAGAAGCAATAATCATTTTTATTTTAAGTACTTACTGACGTTTGTAAGAGCCTAATTTTTGAAAATTTAATGACCTATAGAAATAAATAAATCATTTCATTTCAATAAAAAAAAACCTTTTCATTTCATTTAGGTAGAAATAGAGTATCTGTTCATTTAGTAAATTAGCAAAAATTTGGTGTAGGCAATATAAAAATACCCCAACGCCGAACAAAGAAAATAATATATGATCCCAAATATTGAGGTTCTACGCTATTGGAGTATTGGCAGAACGTTCCTCTTGAAAAGGGAGCGGTCGTTGGTTCTGGTCCGGCCATAGAGTATTGGATATGCAGTTCAGTTAGAAAAAAAATTTGTAATAATACCTATTATATATTACGTAGAAAAAATAAAACCTATATTTTTTTATTTTAAAATGAGAAATTTTTGACAAATCGGTAGTTTTTCAATTTTACAGATCGATATAGGAGAAAAGAACTGAACTGAGTATAGTCAATTTTGTCTAAATGGCGCTTACGCTCTTTGAGCCCCGAGGTATCGATATTAAAAAAAATACTAGAAATAATGATGACTTGGAACGCACTTGGGTAATCTTTTTTTGAAGATTCAAGTATAAGATCAGCTGCTTTTTCAACAATCGCCATTACTGCGGGTTGAATGTTACCACTAGGTAAAAAGGGTATTACACTAGCATCTACAACTCTTATACCTTTAATTCCATATACTTTTAATTGTCTATCAAAATCGGTACATCATTATTTTTCGCAGAGTTAAAAAAGACAACAAAACGTCGACAATTGTTTCGCCTCTAAACGAGGCATTATCAAGACTGTCTCAAAGAGAACAGGCTGTTCTCTTTGAGACAGTCTTGATATATAATTTTATTATAATTTTCTATTATAATTTTAATAAGTTTTTAACATCTTACTTACCATTACTTTGTCATGGATTTTCGCCAGGTAACGCCTGTTTCTATCCAATATTACTGGTACATGCATCTAATTTAGGTAATACTACTTTACCACTGTTTCTTTAAAAGTTTAAGCTTTAGATATTTGAAGAAATTCTTCAATATAAGTTACCATGCTATCTAGATCTTCGTCATTAGAATATACTGCAGTTATTATCATTGGAGGTAGTGTATAATCATTGCCTTGTAAAGCCACATGACCGACAGATTTTGGATGTAAAAGAACTACTAAAGAAATCATAGTTTCGTAGCCTTTAGTTTGGTCGTAGTACAACGAATCGCAGACTTCATTTCAGTAAGTTTTCTCCGTTGAGCAGAATGTTAATAAACGACTTGAATCACTAGGAATTGTGTAATTTAATGTTTGATAGTCTGGGTACACTTGCCTTTTGTCAAGAACCACGTTGCCTACAATTATATTGTCAGATATTTTGTGAAGATCATTGACGTTTGATTTATTACTATTTATATTAAACCCGTGTACAATTAGTACTCCTAAATGATCTTGATAATTATTGCCAACAGGTAAATCCTTTATGCATGGAATACTATTATCTAATAGTAGGAGTACATACTGCCCAAATTGATAAATAAACTACCACCCGAAATAAAAAGTAATATAACTGCACGTAATCTTAAGGCTGTCATTAAAAAATATTATAGCTAGCGACTTAGATTGGAACAACCTGTATAGTCGGGGCGCGGGCGTGGCTTACGGCTGGTGTTTTTTGCCTTTTGGCCGGGCTGGGTGCATCGCGCGCGTTTGCTTGGTTTTATCGTTATTAGATTTTTACTAGTACCTACATAATATATAGGTACTTTTAACTAATGATGGGTACTTTTAAACTGTTTAGTTGTAAATTCAACACTCACTGTTACACAATGTTAATTTGTATGTAGTAAGTATTTAAGTATGAACTACCTACCTTCGTGAAGAAGTTAACGAGAAGAGAACGGTTTATCCTACACAAACCTATGTATGTTTACAGGACAAATTTATTGGCTGTAAAATGTATAAATGTAATAATAAATAAATAAAAAAAAAACAAAAAAAAATGTTCCTTTGGACCTATGCCTGATAACATTAGTAATTGAGCTGATTTAATTGTTCCAGATGCAACTATGACTTCTCGTGTAGCTTTTAATATAATAAATTTCCCATTTCGAATTGCAGTTACACCGTGAGTTATTACTTTATCAAAATTTATTTGACTAACTTCTGTGTCTTTCATGACATAAATTTTTGCGACTTTTTATAGGATCCAGAAATACGTACGCAGCACTTTGACGTATATCATTTTTTATCATAAACATTGGTTCGTGATATCCTAAAATACTTTTCCTATTACCATCAATGTGTATTTTATGACCTATTTCTTTGAAAATGTCCATATACTTTTCGTGTATCTGTTTTCTGACTTTAGTTACTCTCATTGGACCACAAGAGCTATGGAAGTTATCACTGCCTGGATGAACAATGTCTTTGAAATCAAGTCGTTCTGACCTCTTGAAGCATGGAAGCAGCTGTTTATAACTCCAAGATTCATCGTTAACAATGTTGCCCATTTATCGTAGTCAAATGGGTGGCCTCTGAGATAGAGTAAGTGGCCTAGAGAACTACTTCCTCCAAGCATTTTCCCGCTGGTTAGTTGGAGTAAATAATCACTATGAGCTTGCACAGTGTATCCATCGTTGACAGCTGTGAAGTTCCAATCATAATGAGTGTTTCGTAAGTAACTGTATGATTCCGGATACTGGAAAATCTGGGAATAATTCTTTGGTTACTGTTAGACAATTTATCAAAGATTTATCTCAAATTAAGAAGGAAATAATACTTACAAAGAGTTTAATATTGAAGTATAGTCAAAGGCTTAGAAAAAAAGAGTCCTCAAATAATACTAACAGCTAGAAAGAGTAACTACGTCAACATAACGTCTATTCCAAGGTTTAAAGGGAATGTTACTCGAAGCATCTTTTAATATTTTTGCTATTACTACAGCTTAAGTACGCTTAGCTTAAGTAGTATGGAACAACTCTCGACCAAATGTCCCTATAACCATTAGTTTTTCATTGCACATATACCAGTATATCGATACGCTGAACCTACCATTGTGTAACACGTAAAATTTCCAGTAAGTCGGACCAGGTTTTATTAGGTTTTGTAAATACGAGAATATAAGGTAGCCATCTAATTCTTTGAAGACACCTGTTTTAGCAAGTTTGAAGAAATCAACAAGATATTTTATTATGCTTCAAACTGACAGAATGAAGGGCCTGCAGAATAACGGAACAGCAATTAATTCTCCAAACAGCGTCCGTCACATACGACGTATACCACGCATTATGACATCTGAACCGGATCTGGCCCATATAGTTTGTATGATAACAAACACACTGGGTCATTCACCACGCTGTCTTACGCGTCACTGCACCAGATTCGCGTGTTCCCATGCTATCCCATGCGTACGATGATGTCACACACGTTTAAAGTGAGACGACGTATACGTCAGACGTCGTACCAGTGTGTCGCTGTCTCCCACGTCGTATAGCACACGTCGTATACGAAGGACCAGTTTGTGTTTCGCTTAACAGTTGTATTTACTAACATATACTTTTTTAAACTTTCGCGTTTTGTACACATTATAAACTTAACACAAACGGGTCTTTTACGCGATTATTGAGATTTATACATACCTCTTTATTACCCGACGTTTCGACCCTGTTACAAGAGCCGTGGTCACGGGTGGACTGGCACTTACTTACATATGTTTGTAAGTCACTCACCGAAGATTCAATGGGAGTGTCCCCACCAGCTTCTATGACCAGAACTTGATGTTCTCCGCTGGCTGATAGTCTGTTTGCTAGTATACTTTCAGCTGTTCCACCGCCAACTATTATAAAGTCGTAGCAAGTTTTTATATCTGTAAGAAAAAGTTTATTTAAATACATCTTCGTTCGTTTCTCAGCTGAGTGGCGTGGAACGCCCTACCTGCGCACGTGTTTCCTCCAACATATAACCCTGGGTTCTTTCAGAAGAGAGTGAAGATGTACATCACTAGGTCGTCAAGTTGAGGGCTACTCTTTATAGTATTGTGTACTATGAGAGTCGCCTAGAATCGCCAGACGTCGCTACGGCTTATCAGCAGGCGGCTGGTCGGCGTCAACTAAGCGATTGATATTGTAATAAATATTGATGATTAAAAGTGAGCAAAAACCTTTAATACAGCCTAGAAAATCTTCATATATACAAATAAATAATTCGTCGATGTGTTGCAAACACTTTGAGACGGCACAAGCGGTGCCGGTCTAGGTCTAGGAGACCGAAGATCATTCTTTCACGCTCAAATAGCTCTAGCACGAAAAATTATAGCATTCGTAGCGTCTAGGTTTCGAGTCCACGATACGATAACGGAGTATTACGAAAGGTAGCAGCACGAAGCATTACGTAAGACTATCGAGAGTTCGATACGATTACCATAGTGACGTCATCATAACGTGAATAGGGACGAGCCCTAGAGAACAAAATACACATCGTATTGAATGAACAATACGTTCGAAAACTTCATTAAATAGTGAACTATTTATTATTTTTTGCTAAACTGCCTGTTTAGTAACAATTAAAAGAAAAGTAAATTACAACACAAATAAAATTCTAGAAATACGGTATGGAAGATTGTAAAGTGTTATTAGAGTTATTAGGAAAAATATTCATACTATTTTAATATTTATTCATACAATTTTATTATGTTTTTGAACAACGCGACTTTACTTGACAGAACGTCTTTGATTGTCAAGGTCAAGTGTCAAGTGTGTTATTGTTAAATAAAAACGAAATAGCATTTTGTGGAAAGTGTTTAAAAGGAGTTTATTGAGAAAACAATCATGAGAACCAGCCATTTACAATAAGTAATGATGGTGGAGTTCATGAAAGTGTGAGTGTGAATAAAAAGTTACTTGCATTACTCAGTTTACTAAAACATTAATGTAAAGAGCTATGGAAATTCCAGAAATGGTGATTTGTCGAAGCCCTCTGGTGGCCTTCGAGGCCTGGAGTTTATGAAAGAGGCTATGGAAGTTATTTCTAGGTATATAATAAAAGATTAGGTACATAGTTATTATTATATTATAATATTTTTATATTTCTAGTTACAGTTTTTATTAACAGTGATAGTTTTTATATTACTTTTTACATGTACATAGTTATATAATAAATGATTTAATTATACATGCAGTCTGTTAATTGTCTTCACCAACATACGTCTAATCGCCCTTCCCCTAAGTAGGTCATCTCCTATATTATTTTCCTGGAAAATATGTTCAGAAGAGAACGATGAGCGCTGCTGTGGCATGTTAGCACCTTGGGGATCTAGTTCAGGAAAATTAAAATCGCTGGCCAGATTATGCAGCACACAGCAAGCTGTTATTATTTTTGCACATTTCACAGGTGCATAATGTAGTGTGCGATCTTGGCATAAACAACGCCATCGATTTTTCAATCGTCTAATAGTATTTTCTATTGTCTGGCCTTTCCATGGACACTTGTGTATGTCTGCGCTTAAGCATCATCCAGAATTTGTGTCATTAACCAGGGACCTTGTGGGTAGCCAGAATCACCTGCAAATAGTTAAATATGTACATCTATTAATATTGATCATGAAGCTAGGTCGATTAGCTTTACCAATAAATTTAGTAAGTATTAGGTATTTATTTGATATTAACCTAATAACCAAATGTGCCAAAATCAATCGCCGTTCGTTTTTCTTGCTAAAACTCGGGAACGGCTGGACCGATTTGGCTGATTTTGGTCTAGAAACATTCGTGGAGGTTCAAGGAAGGTTTAAAAGTAAATTTGAGGCGGTACATAATATAAATGTAGATAATATACTAGTAAATAATACAATAGTTACATTTTAAAATAATTTTAAACAATAAATCTTCAAAGGTAGGTACTAACTTACTTTTTACTATATTCCTACGTCGATATTCGACGTATATTTGACGTCTAGCGATTGTGGGCCACTCTCACAGCACACGCTCCTCTTAAAGAATCCAGGGTTATATGTGGGAGGAAACACGTGCACAGGCAGGGCGTTCCAGGCTCCAGGCCACTATCGTTCGGCAAGGAAGCTATTGTTCGGCGCTGAGCTAGCGGCTCAATGCTTCCCGTACCTCCGGACAATCTATTATATAATACGTATAGCTCGTCGCTGCATAGCGTCGAGAGCGTCCAGCAAATACTTCGCGGAGCCGTGCCAGAGGTGAGAGCAGTATTCGACGCAGGGTCTAATCTGCGTCTTGTACGGCAGACACCTCTTGTGCGTTGTAAAGAATCGCTTTACCTTATTCGGTATTCCTAGTTTCCGCGAAGCTAGCCCTATACATCTTTCGATGTAGTTTTTATTATTGAGCTCTCGACGAACGTCTATGCCAAGGATGTCAAGGTTGTCCTTCATTGGTAATAATGCATTCTGAAGAGAGGGTAGGGGAAGGAAAGGGGACTTCTTCTCTATATTGCTGGGGTGATAAGAGCCTCGGTCACTTCCTTGACGCATTTGCTTACTGTGGTTTGGCCTAAATATTTGGCCATTCCCACTATTCGCTGGTATGACCCAGTGACATAAAACGATAATGCACAAAGAACCTATAACATTTAAATCATTAGATAGGTTACAATTTGTCATAGAAAACATTACTAACTACAGTAGATGGAAATGGAGAGACTCCTTTTAGATTAAATATTAAAGCAATTCACATGTAGGTACCATTTCGAATGTTTTCTCACCGGCTAAACTTACGTGAATAAAGATTCGTATAGCTCGATAGCCAGCCTTCGAAATTTACATTACCGTACGTCAAAATTAAATTCGTGCTCCCAAGTTTCTTTATAAAGTGTCACGTAACGAACGTGTGACGCTATGGTTGCGATACGAAAGTAATTTAAAATCGCTCATGCTGCTAAAATTAGTTACTTTCACGCACGATAGGGGCGCTGTACAAATGTCATACAATTGTTTGTCGATGACGATACGAATACTTTTTTAAGTTGTTCGTGCTCGAGCCTCTGTGCATCTCACCAGTCGGAGTCTCACTTTTCGGAGTCGGTTAAAACGTCACCACGTTTTAACCGACTCCGAAAAAGAAGGTTACAATATATTTATTTATTTATTTATGTACAACACACAGAGAAAAACAAACAGAACAATAAGAAGAATACAAACAGAACAGTGAGCAGTTAGTACAAGGGCGCTACTTATTCCTAAAGGAATCTCTTCCAGCAGGCCAGAGAGGAGATGTAAATATGACAAGGCAACGTGTGTGCAGTGCAATAAAAATAAACTTACATAAACTAAAGGCGCATTATAATATATACATAAATAAATACATACTGTACTATAATATACTTACATATAGAGACTACAATAGATAATATTATTACCCGATATATAACTAAGATAAAGAGAGAGGTAGTGTGCTTTCACTTTCTTTTTAAATAGAGTAAGAGTTCTACAGCTTTGTATGTCCGGGGGAGAGAGTTCCACAGCCTGACCGCATGAACGGAAAAGGAATAGGAATAAAAATCAGTTATGTGGGAGGGATAATTTAGGCTGTATTTGAGGTGGGACCTACACAGGGTACCGGGTATATATGAGAAGCGCTTCCGCAGGTAGGAAGGATAGGTGGGATTATGCAGGATATTAGAAAGGAGACATAATATCCGAGTGTCTGCGAAGGCGGATTGGGAGCCACTTCAGTTCCTTATATTTGTTTTTTTTTACAAAAAATAAATATATAACTGAATGATGACTGTCGCTTTAGTAATTACCTACTTTCTAACTCCCCCGGATTACAATCAATAACAAATTTTATCGAAATTGGTCCAGGAGGCTCGAGCACGAACAACTTGCGAAAAAGTATTCGTATCGTCATCGACAAACAATTGTATGACATTTGTACAGCGCCCCTATCGTGCGTGAAAGTAACTAATTTTAGCAGCACGAGTGATTTTAAATTACTTTCGTATCGCAACCGTAGCGTCACACGTTCGTTACGTGACACTTTATAAAGAAACTTGGGAGCACGAATTTAATTTTGACGTACGGTAATGTAAATTTCGAAGGCTGGCTATCGAGCTATACGAATCTTTATTCACGTAAGTTTAGCCGGTGAGAAAACATTCGAAATGGTACCTACATGTGAATTGCTTTAATATTTAATCTAAAAGGAGTCTCTCCATCTCCATCTACTGTAGTTAGTAATGTTTTCTATGACAAATTGTAACCTATCTAATGATTTAAATGTTATAGGTTCTTTGTGCATTATCGTTTTATGTCACTGGGTCATACCAGCGAATAGTGGGAATGGCCAAATATTTAGGCCAAACCACAGTAAGCAAATGCGTCAAGGAAGTGACCGAGGCTCTTATCACCCCTGCAATATAGAGAAGAAATCCCCTTTCCTTCCCCTACCCTCTCTTCAGAATGCATTATTACCAATGAAGGACAACCTTGACATCCTTGGCATAGACGTTCGTCGAGAGCTCAATAATAAAAACTACATCGAAAGATGTATAGGGCTAGCTTCGCGGAAACTAGGAATACCGAATAAGGTAAAGCGATTCTTTACAACGCACAAGAGGTGTCTGCCGTACAAGACGCAGATTAGACCCTGCGTCGAATACTGCTCTCACCTCTGGCACGGCTCCGCGAAGTATTTGCTGGACGCTCTCGACGCTATGCAGCGACGAGCTATACGTATTATATAATAGATTGTCCGGAGGTACGGGAAGCATTGAGCCGCTAGCTCAGCGCCGAACAATAGCTTCCTTGCCGAACGATAGTGGCCTGGAACGCCCTGCCTGTGCACGTGTTTCCTCCCACATATAACCCTGGGTTCTTTAAGCGGAGCGTGTGCTGTGAGAGTGGCCCACAATCGCTAGACGTCAAATATACGTCGAATATCGACGTAGGAATATAGTAAAAAGTAAGTTAGTACCTACCTTTGAAGATTTATTGTTTAAAATTATTTTAAAATGTAACTATTGTATTATTTACTAGTATATTATCTACATTTATATTATGTACCGCCTCAAATTTACTTTTAAACCTTCCTTGAACCTCCACGAATGTTTCTAGACCAAAATCAGCCAAATCGGTCCAGCCGTTCCCGAGTTTTAGCAAGAAAAACGAACGGCGATTGATTTTGGCACATTTGGTTATTAGGTTAATATCAAATAAATACCTAATACTTACTAAATTTATTGGTATAGCTAATCGACCTAGCTTCATGATCAATATTAATAGATGTACATATTTAACTATTTGCAGGTGATTCTGGCTACCCACAAGGTCCCTGGTTAATGACACAAATTCTGGATGATGCTTAAGCGCAGACATACACAAGTGTCCATGGAAAGGCCAGGGTGACAATAGAAAATACTATTAGACGATTGAAAAATCGATGGCGTTGTTTATGCCAAGATCTCACACTACATTATGCACCTGTGAAATGTGCAAAAATAATAACAGCTTGCTGTGTGCTGCATAATCTGGCCAGCGATTTTAATTTTCCTGAACTAGATCCCCAAGGTGCTAACATGCCACAGCAGCGCTCATCGTTCTCTTCTGAACATATTTTCCAGGAAAATAATATAGGAGATGACCTACTTAGGGGAAGGGCGATTAGACGTATGTTGGTGAAGACAATTAACAGACTGCATGTATAATTAAATCATTTATTATATAACTATGTACATGTAAAAAGTAATATAAAAACTATCACTGTTAATAAAAACTGTAACTAGAAATATAAAAATATAATAATAACTATGTACCTAATCTTTTATTATATACCTAGAAATAACTTCCATAGCCTCTTTCATAAACTCCAGGCCTCGAGAGCCGCCAGAGGGCTTCGACAAATCACCATTTCTGGAATTTCCATAGCTCTGTACATTAATATTTTAGTAAACTGAGTAATGCAAGTAACTTTTATTGACACTCAGACTTTCATGAACTCCACCATCATTACTTATTGTAAATGGCTGGTTCTCATGATTGTTTTCTCAATAAACTCCTTTTAAACACTTTCGACAAAATGCTATTTCGTTTTTATTTAACAATAACACACTTGACATTTGATCTTGACAATCAAAGACGTTCTGTCAAGTAAAGTCGCGTTGTTCAAAAACATAATTGGGTGCAAAGGGGCTCTACGGGTGCAAAGGGGCTCTACCAACATCTTTAGGGCCCCAGCGACCTCACCTGCTAGTGGCGCACCTGCTGATCAACGGACGAGGCTCGTTAATTTATGGTACCTATGGAGTGGCTTCGGCCCCTACATTGGTACCAGGTGGTACAACAGTGTTGGTCCGGGGGGGTACCACCGTGCAGCTGTTGCCGTGCCGTGTTGCGTTAGGGGTTCAGCAGCTGCACCGCCGGGCCCGGGGCGATGTATGGTGCAGCAGGCATGGGACCAGTGGGGGCGAAACGGAGTCTAGTGTGGGTGGTGTGGGTCGATTCGCCGGCCAGGGAGACCCTTAGCAACGGCGTTGCCGCGGCCGCCCGCAACACAGTCATGAGGCCCGCCTGGGACCAACCACCCCAGGAGGCTGCCCCATATGTTGCGCATAATCCTGATGTGGGATCGCCGCTCCGGGCGGTAACCGGTGTGGGGTAGCGGCGGCCTTGCATCAGGGGGGTTTGGGAGCCCTTCCGTCCGGCGAGTCGGCTCCGACCTAACCACACGGTTCTAGACAAAGCTAGCCCCTGCGCTTTATCACTTACTGCTCCACCAGATGTCGCCCTGTCTTCACGCTTCTTCGTCTTCAAAATCTACAATGGCAGTGCAACAAAAAAAGTAAACGTTACACAGCGGCCCTAGGAAACCCCACGACTTCACTTTTCGAGGTGGAGTTCACTAACGTCCGTGGACTCCATGCGAACCTCGATGCCGTCCACCATCACCTTGAGACGGCACGGCCCGCTGTGATGTTCCTCACGGAGACACAAATACGCCGCCCTGACGACACGTCTTACCTGTGTTACCCCGGCTATGTCATCGAGGAACAATTTCGAGACAAAGCCGGGGTGTGCGTGTTCGTTAGGGCGGATGTTTGCTGCCGCCGGTTGCGCTGCCTAGAGAACCCCTCCAATTCTGTCCTTTGGCTGCACGTAGACCATGGCTCTATGAGCCAGATCTATGTGTGCGTCTACCGTTCCCACACAGGGGATTCTGAGACAACAAAGTTCTTCCAGTACCTCAGCGAGACGGCTGATGAAGCGCAGGTGCGGTTCCCGAACGCTGACCTAGTATTTCTGGGGGACTTCAATGGCCATCACATTGAATGGCTGGGGTCCCTCAAGACTGATCATGCGGGTAGGGCCGCCCATGCGTTCGCTCTCTCCCACGGTCTGACCCAGATGGTATGCGGGATCACCCGGATACCAGACAGGTCAGATCACGCGCCCGCTCTGCTGGATCTACTGCTGACGAGTCGCCCAGCCCAGTACAGTGTTTCGGTAGGAGCCCCACTGGGTAGTTCCGACCACTGTGTTGTTCCCGCTGGCATGAAGGTGTCACCTCCTGCACGTCCTGTACAAACGTCACGACGACTATGGCACTACTCGTCAGCGGATTGGGACGGTCTACGCGATTATTATGCGTCCGTCCCCTGGAGCCAGCGCTGCTTTGTAGGAAAGGCTCCTTCGGATAGTGCTTCTGCTATTGCTGGCGAGATCAGTTTAGGGATGGATTATTACATAGATTATTACAAATCATATTTTTTCTACGTTCAATATCTTTTTTTGACACTATTGATGTACATTTTTGAATTATTTGTAAACCAATATTGTTAAACAATTGGTATTTTTGCAGGGAAAAATATATTAGCTGTGAAAAATGTTTATCTGATGCTTATAAATTGAGGCGCGATAAGATTTTTGCTGTTGAATTTATCCCTTTCTTTATATGGGATAAGGCACCTGTAAAAGTCAAATTATCTTATTTGTTTTAAAACTCCTATTCGTTAAGATATTATAACCAGAGATATTATAACATTTATAAATCCAGTACCAGGACCACAATAGAAAAAAAGTGTTAAGCAAAAATTAAAAACATGTCGCTTACTATGCGTCCGCTGCTGTTTCAAATGGACATAACTCTCAGTATATTTATAAAGGAACACAAAGAAATAATAGACTATTATATTTATTATTTATTGTAACTTCCCATCTATACTACGATTATAGAAGAAAGTTTTGTATTTTTGTGTGTATTGTAATGAATAAACTCAAAAACTACTGTGCCGATTTCAAAAATTCTTTCACCATTGGAAAGCTACATTCACCCTGAGTAATATAGGCTACTTTTTATCCCGGTAATGTGTTCCCACGGGTACCAGGAACGAGTAACGCGGAAAAAAAAAGGGAATATTGTCTTTTTCTATGCTTCATAACATTGTATCAAACAAAGTTGCTACCGTTCCCTATGTATGCTTTGCTCTTTAAGACTACACAACGGATTTTGATGCTTTTTGCACCAATGGGTCTCGCTCGAGGTTCTCGAAGAAGGGTTTTGTGTATATAATTTTTCAAGAAGGCGAAGCCGCGGGCGTCTGCTAGTATAATATAACTAACGAAAGCCCGCGAATATGCCGGGAAACAGCAACAGGCTCGCTCCCTATTACATGGGACTAATATTCCCTGGCGAAATGTGGGTGTGACAAAAGAATTTGTCTTTCAGAGATAAAGACTTCTGTTGTATGGTTTATTATGTAAAGAAACGGTAGATCAGAGTTCTCCGGAGAAACTTGAAACAAAACGTATATAGTTTAACTTTAATGAACCGTGGAACTGTGTCGCTGATGTAGAATTACTACAAATTGCGTTTAGTTTCTGATTGTGAACTGATTGCTCGTACATCAATGTCGTGCCTACGTCACCCATATAATGCCCGAAGGTGTATACACTGTCGATATTTACCCCTACATTACGCCAGTCGCTTTGTAGGCTCCACCTATACTCTGTCCATTCGTTTATTTTCTTTTTGACAGTACGATTTGACTTTCAATAATGAAATATTGGATAGAAACAGGCGTTACCTCGCGAAAATCCATGACAAAGTAATGGTAAGTAAGATGTTAAAAACTTTTAAAAAAATATAATCTATCATCTTTATGTATAGTTTGGCCTGGCTGTTCTCTTTGAGACAGTCTTGATAATGCCTCGTTTAGAGGCGAAACAATTGTCGACGTTTTGTTGTCTTTTTAACTCTGCGAAAAAAATAATGCTATTATATTTTTTTTTAAGTTTTTAACATCTTACTTACCATTACTTTTTCAATAATGATCTTTATATTCAAATCAAATCAGAGTATAATAGAATATTTTTTTCGCAAGGTGCCTTGACCTCCATCTCTTGCCGTCACGGAGACGTCCTTACTACGAGCCCTTTGGGTAAATATGCCAGAGCGTCCGTTGCCAAAGGGACCCAGTCACTGTTGATGTTAATAAGGCCCTTTAGCATCCATTATCGCCATTCACCGAGTCTTTTTCAATCTAGAAGGTGTCGGCTATTCCAGTCTTACTGCGATGCGCCTGAACTTCGATATTTTCCGTCCGCGTGATTGCTATCTGACCTCCACAACCCATTGGCAATATCGAAGTTCTATAGTTAAATCGGTCGGATTTTGTTTCAGGGCTCCAAATACCCGTAATGACTGCCATAGATGTTCATATGGCAACCACGACAATGGCTCCGGCTTCCCGTGCTCTCTGAGGTACCTTAGCCCTTTGCACCCATGATATTTAAATAAAATCAAAACTTAAATACCTTAAAAACAATTAACCAATGTTCAAAGTGTATACATATATGCTGAGAAATTTGCTGTAAATTCGTGACTTATACATTTAGGAGCAAAATAAACGCACAGTTTACGTTTAAAAGCGTTGGAGGGAACACTTTGAAGAAAAGTTTGTGCACTTTACTGTTATTACTCGGTTAATATTCGGATGGCTTCTCGTACATCATCCACACAAGAATATATTGAGATTCTACGGAAAATTTAGGGGTTTTAGCGGCGCGGTGCGTATGCGATTTTTAGCGGGGTGCAGTCAAGATGGCGTCTCTCAAAGGACTAGAAAAGAGTGGGATTTTGGAAGAGTGAGTGAATGATGATGCGAGTAGGGTTGCGCGCGTATAAAATGCATAATTATAAAATAATGTGATTTTCGGCGAAGCCAATCATGGATACAACATTATTGGGTTAAGTAAGAAAGAAGATTACGTTTCATTTCTACACAGATATGGACTCGATACAAAAAAAAACAGGATATAGGTGGTATAGTGTAAAAATCCCCTAAATTATATCTAACTAACTATAATTATCTATATATAACTCTATAAAACTAAGAGGGAAGAAAGAAAGGAAATATATATAAATAAAGAAGAAAGAAAGACTATGAAGAAGGAAAACCTAGAATATGGAAGGAATTATATCTAAAACAAATTGAACATGGATTATAAATTTTTCAATTCTGGACGGAGAATCTGAAATTAATGGAAAGCTGCATTATAATCGTCTAAAATGATTATACTATTCTATCTGATAAGATGATAGTATATCAACTATATAGTTCCATTTAGAATACCTATAATGTACTTCTAATATGAAACTTTTACTGATGATTGGCCAATGTGATCGATCGTCTAGTGATTAATGGTAGGACTCTACGTTGTGTCATAGCAACCCGGATTCTTTTTTGTGATTATGCGCTCAGAACTATAATGTAAGACCTAAATAGTGCTTCTAATTTCAAACCTAAATAAGTGAAGTTAATATCTTATAGTGATTCTAAATTATTTGTTAGACCTAACTAGTGCTTCTAATTTCCTAAATAAGTGAAGTTAATATCTTATAGTGATTCTAATTATTTGTTAGACCTAATTAGTGCTTTTAATTTCCTAAACCTAGACAAGTTGTTCTAGTAACTCAAATTGTACTATCAGTAATATATGAAAGGTATTTTAGTGTCAATTGTGTACATAACCTAAAAGTGACATTAATATTGATAATAATATTCTAGATTACTGTAATAAATTATTAAAGCTTTAGCAACAAGTGAGTACCTATTTATTTATAATAAGATAGTAAATTTAGTGGTTATTATAGAACCTAGGGATGTAACATACAGACTAGTTGCAATAATTAAATGTTTACCGAATGGTCATGATAATTAGGAGGGGTAATGGACAGTAGGTAATTAGGTATCAATGTGGGGTTGGAAAAGGTGTCTTCTCCGCCCCAGCCACGCGGAAGACGAATGAGAAACAATCCATACAATATTTCCTCTCTTGAAGGTATTTTTTTTTGGGTGATGAAACAGCTTGAACAGCTGATCACGAAAGTAATAGGGATTAGAACGAGTTCCAGATCCACAATATTGATGTTAATATTAACAATAGGTAAGTATACCCAGTGATAGCCATAATAGTTCAGCTAGGAGTTATGCTTGGCAAGAACCTTTTTTTTTTATATTTAGTTCGCCAAATTGACGCCGCCCGCCTGGTGGTAAGTCGTGACGACGTCTAGCGATTGTGGGCCACTCTCACAGCACACATTACTATTGAGAGTGGCCCTCAACTTGACGACCTACTGATGTGCCTCTTCACGCTCCGCTTAAAGAACCCAGGATTATATGTGGGAGGAAACACGTGCACAGGCAGGGCGTTCCAGGCCACTATCGTTCGGCAGAGAAACGAACGTTTAAAACGTTCGGTTCTCGCGAACATGCTATCCACTGTGTGGGGGTGGCATCTCTGCCCGGCACGAGTCGTTCGGGATCGGAAGGAAGAGGGTGGGATCAGATTGAAGAGCTCTTCAGAACACTCGCCGTGGTAAATACGGTAGAATGCAGCCAAGGAAGCTATTGTTCGGCGCTGAACTAGCGGCTCAAGGCTTCCCGTTACCTCCGGACAATCTATAATACGGATAGCCCGTCGCTGCATAGCGTCGAGAGCGTCCAGCAGATACTTCGCGGAGCCGTCCCAGAGGTGAGAGCAGTATTCGACGCAGGGTCTAATCTGCGTCTTGTACAGCAGACACCTCTGGTCCGGTGTAAAGAATCTCTTTACCTTATTCAGTATTCCTAGTTTCCGCGAAGCTAGCCCTATACATCTTTCGATGTAGTTTTTATTATTGAGCTCTCGACGAACGTCTATGCCAAGGATATCAAGGTTGTCCTTCATTGGTAATAATGCATTCTGAAGAGAGGGTAGGGGAAGGAAAGGGGATTTCTTCGCAGTAAATGCACACGCCTGTGTTTTGCGGGCATTGAACTCGACCAGGTTCTCGGTACCCCATTGAGAGATACTGTCGAGGTTACGGTCGAGATCAGCCACGAGTCGTCGTCTCTCCTCCTCAATCTCAGATCGCCCCGCCGTCGGACGAACCGAGTAACTCCCGTGCAGTGTGCTGTCATCTGCATAGCAATGAATGTTCCCGAGGGATAGCATATCATTGATATGCAGAAGAAAGAGAGTTGGTGATAGTACGGACCCCTGCGGTACCCCGGCATTCACTTGCAAGAAGCGAGAAGCCTGGCCATCGCCGAGGACCCGCACTCGGCGCTCGTTTAAAAAGCTGGCAATCCAGCTGCACAGTTGAGGAGGTAGACCATATGCCGGAAGCTTGGAAAGGAGCGAAGCATGCCAGACCCTATCGAAGGCTTTGGCGATGTCCAGGCTAATAGCCAAGGACTCGCCGTGCCTTTCCATAGCCCCACCCCAGACATGCGTTACGAATGCCAGAAGATCACCCGTTGATCGCTTTGGCCTGAAGCCGTATTGTCGATCATTGATTAGCGAGTGATCCTCTAGGAATTGCATGAGCTGCTTATTTATAAGGAGCTCAAGCACCTTGCAAATGACTGAGGTGACAGCTATGGGTCGATAGTTGCCTGGATCGGACCGATCCCCTTTCTTGGGGATCGGTTGTACGTTCGCCTCCTTCCAGACCTCCGGCACGAGCCCTGAAGAGTATGACAGGCGGTACAGACGCGTTAATACTGGAGACAACTCAGCTGCACATTTTCGTAGCACCACCGCCGGAATGCCGTCAGGGCCACTGGCTTTCCGCGTGTCGAGTGACCGCAGCACTGCCCGTACATCACATTGCCTGATAACAATATCAGGCATTGTGTGGCCACAGTTGGCGATGGCGGGGGGCTGCAGGCTACGGTCGTCGACCCGGGAATTAGCCGCAAAGAGGTCTGCGAGCATATCCGCTTTCTCTTGGGCTTTGTGAGCCAGTGTTCCATCTGGGTAACGCAGCGGTGGCAGCGAGGGCTGACAAAAGTTAGATTGCACGGCTTTGGCCAGTTGCCAGAATCCACGGCTGCCCGTGGGATGGGAAGTGAGCTCCTGACCAAGCCGCGCGACGCGCTGGGCATCCGCTCTCTTAAAGGCCCTCTTACTCGATTTTGTGGCCCGGTTGTACGCTGCTTTGAGGTGGCCCACGTTTGGGTCGCGCACAGCCCGGGCCCTGATCCAGGCGCGATATGCCGACTGTTTTTGTCGAACAGCTTTGGCACAATCTCGCCCGAACCAGGGACGGGCTCTGCGGATACTGGCGACATCAGTGAAAGGGATGTAATAATCCATCCCTAAACTGATCTCGCCAGCAATAGCAGAAGCACTATCCGAAGCAGCCTTTCCTACAAAGCAGCGCTGGCTCCAGGGGACGGACGCATAATAATCGCGTAGACCGTCCCAATGCGCTGACGAGTAGTGCCATAGTCGTCGTGACGTTTGTACAGGACGTGCAGGAGGTGACACCTTCATGCCAGCGTGAACAACACAGTGGTCGGAACTACCCAGTGGGGCTCCTACCGAAACACTGTACTGGGCTGGGCGACTCGTCAGCAGTAGATCCAGCAGAGCGGGCGCGTGATCTGACCTGTCTGGTATCCGAGTGATCCCGCATACCATCTGGGTCAGACCGTGGAAGAGAGCGAACGCATGGGCGGCTCTACCCGCATGATCAGTCTTGAGGGACCCCAGCCATTCAATGTGATGGCCATTGAAGTCCCCCAGAAATACTAGGTCAGCGTTCGGGAACCGCTCCTGCGCTTCATCAGCCGTCTCGCTGAGGTACTGGAAGAGCTTTGTTGTCTCAGAATCCCCTGTGTGGGATCGGTAGACGCACACGTAGATGGCTCATAGAGCCATGGTCTACGTGCAGCCAAAGGACGGAATTGGAGGGGTTCTCTAGGCAGCGCAACCGGCGGCAGCAAACATCCGCCCTAACGAACACGCACACCCCGGCTTTGTCTCGAAATTGTTCCTCGATGACATAGCCGGGGTAACACAGGTAAGACGTGTCGTCAGGGCGGCGTATTTGTGTCTCCGTGAGGAACATCACAGCGGGCCGTGCCGTCTCAAGGTGGTGGTGGACGGTATCGAGGTTCGCATGGAGTCCACGGACCTCCAAAGCTTATTGGTATATCTGAGATCATGTTCATACAAACAGTCTCATGATTTATAAAATGACGAATTGTAGAAGATCCGAGGATACATCTACCGTAGAAACCCTGATCCAATGATACATCAACTCTATCTCAATCTGGTCCAGTCAAGGAAATCCAGTGAGTCCGGAGCAGTGCTCAAATTCACAAGGGCTGCCCATGAAATACAATCAACAATACACGATACAGTCTATCTCGTCTTGCCCTTAGGCCAAAAGAGTCCAGACCATCGGTAAGCCAAGTTGCAACCATGCCAGCAAAGTGGTTGAAGTTGTAATCATATGAATGTCCGTACCACAAACACTCAGATATACAACAAGATAGTTATCATTAATGTAACATAAATCCATTCTGAACTATTTTAGCAGATAGATACAATTATTTAAGAATTAGCTTCTGGTAACCCGAGTAGGATTAATATAGGATGAAGGGACAAGTAAGTATGGGTTTTATGATTATAGTTTATACATTTGCTTGACCACAATGGGAAAAGTAGGTATAATAAAACAACCATATTTATTGTAGAGTATTTATTGAATAATTACCTTCACCTATGTAGAATAGCCTTCTTGAAATGTATTATGTAATTGTTATTTACATTCTACGGATAGATCAGAATAAGTACTATAAGGAGTGGGTAAGTTGGGTAGGAGTTCACTCAATATTCCATTGCTGCGACAAGTAATATCAAGCTAGTCTGACTTGGATATCGGAGTTCTAAACGAACCAGGCTGTTAGAACTACTTAGGCTTCTCTTATAACCTATTACCATGATTCACCAAATATATAATTTGGTATCACACAGTAAAGGTTACTAATATAAATTAATTTACTTAATACTATCCAAGGCGTAGCTCCGACAATGGACTGGTTTTACCAATCATTGCAAGAATGATTTGGCGAAATGTAGATACACTAATGTATACAAATATAATTTGTATCAACCTCACCTAGGTGCTTCTGACTACGGACGAGGATTACCAATCATTACAGGAATGATATGGCGAAATGTGGTACACTAAAGTGTGTATGTAATTCAGATCAATCCTCCTAATGGTTTATGACTCTGTTCATACACCTCAGGTTATTCGCTGGTTAGTTCAGGGTGGTCAAGCAACTGTATGAAATATAATATGTATGTAGGTAATATACAATAAAGATATTAGAATCAGTATTGTAATTATGTTAAATTTTGGACAACTTTTCAATTCACAATATTCATTAATTAGGTAGGTAGAAAAGAAGGTAGGTAGGTAGGTAGGTAGATATGTAGTAGGTAGTAAGTATGATAATATGACCATTATTTACGGGTAGTTCCTGCCACGCTTCCTACTTCGGTTCAAGACGATTTCATCAAGATTATCTCGTTAAAATTGGCTAAGTAGTGATTATTTAGTCATTACTACACGCACTAACAGAACTAATTAGTATGGACACTGGAGATTCGATTATGCTGTTACAATCATTGAGCTAGAATGTTGTACGCACTACCAGGACAATATAGAACATTTAAATAACGCTGGATGTCTATAAACTACACTGGATTTATCGCATCTACACATCCTCAATCTGAACAAAATGGACGCTTGTCTTACGACAATTACACTGAATCATGAATTTATCCTTACTTTATAGCTCATGTACGCATTCCAAGCCCTTAGACAAATTTTACCATAAATTTTATGCATATTTATCAGATTACACGCTAAAAATCTAGAAATCATTCGTCAGTTCGTTGTCCATACGGTGTGACCAATTTCTAAATTATCAAAAATATGTGGGTAAAACTTCATGACATTGGTAAATACATGGAGGGTATTTGGATAAAATAATTCACAAAGATTTTAATAGAATGAAAAGATCTGACCTCAAAATGACGTCTTCCTCGACTCCTCGTTGCTCTGCAGCTGCATCTTGAATCACTTAAATTAGTGCTAGTCTCATAGCGCGGACTAGTATGTAATGACGTACAATTATCGCCAAGAGACCAGACTCAATCTCTTTCCCAAATGCAATAGATATAAATATCTATTCATTTCTATCCCCAGAAGTCTTAGAAGCGATAAATGCTTGAGTAAAATGTGTGTGTATCCCTCTGAATAGAATCTGGCCAGGATTCTAGACAAAGGCGTATATTAAAATAAATACATATATATAATGAATAATTGTAGGGGTAGGTGTATTGTGCAGGTACCTAAGATACTCACATGTCGACGATCGAAACGCGCACTAGATGATACCGACCACTCAGAGGACGAGCAGAGTTACGTTACTATTCAAAAATCGGCAAATAAAAAAGGACGAGAATCCCGCACACCCGTTTTTATAACCTTTTCCTAAATCACATCCCATATCCGTATCATTCGTTCTTTTCCCGTAAAACCCATTCTATAATCTAGCAACACCGATCTACACTCTTTCCCACTTCCAACAATTCCAATTACCATTAACTAACTTTAAATCTTAATTGTGTAATCTAAACATACAGAACCCATTCAAATGTACCTAAATTCTAAATAAAATTAATAAATATAAATAAGTGGTTTAGAATACCTCATTACCATTCTCTAATAAAATTAATAACTATGAATAAGTGTTTTTGGAATATCCTAGTACGATCTCTAAAGAATTGTGAAAAGTCCAACGTTATATCAATTAATATACAATTTATCTAAATTTAGTGCTAAGAAATTTAATTCATACATGTATATTATTTCTAACAATAATAACTTGATACAAACCTAACTGATATGTATTTCAACCACTTCTAAGAATATAAGGCTCTATGATGTCTTCTAACAATACAATATTGTAACATTTTAATCTGTATTGAAGTTATTAATTTTGGTAATCTAAATTTTCTATCTAAATTAATGTTTATCTGGCTTCTACCTATTATTCTGATATCTACATAGCTTCTACTTATAAGAACTTGTCAATCTTCATCATGGGACACCTCAAATTTGAAGAAACAATTGTAATGAATTGTTAAAATTTTGGTAAATTAATCTTTATTTTCTACCACTAAACACCTAATATTTCCTACTTCCCTGCTATATTCTAGTTTATATGTAGTCTACATTCCTCAGATATGTTAGTACTTCATAATAATTACAGGCATTAGCATAGTTTTAACAGATTGAATTTTCACTAAGTTACTGGACCAATATTTTTAAGTATAATGTGAATTTCTTAATTCATAAGCAAACTCATGTTTATAACTAACAGTGATACCTCATGAACTCATAAGGGTAGAATTTATCTCATTTTTAGCATATTCTTTTGGTTAAATGTGAAATTTTAAGATATTTTTATAGCTTACTTATCCTGAATTTTGAATGTTTGGGATTCAATGTTTCTACTACATAACTTAGTTTGTACTTGGTATTCTAATTGAATTTACATAATACATAATATGTATTTACTTATTTAATAGATACATACATCAATCATAACTTGTATTCAAAATTATACCTAGGGTCTAAGTTGTCTTTTCTATTCAATACTTTCATATTTTTGACCATAACTTTATTATTAATTGGAATTTTAATGTTATATTTTGAATAGTAGTCGTAGGTACTGGCACAATCAATATTCTAACATCAATTATTGCCAATCTATCAATAATTTGAAATCCAACATAAACCTTAATTTCCTTCCTAAACTAATATATGCATTTCCAGATTTATGAATTCTACTTCTACATTGGCTGTAAAGTGACAACTAATGAACTAATCACCCCTAAGGTACTGTGTCTTACTTATACTTACGTTTAATAACTAGACATGCTGAAAATAAGTAAATTATTAAAATTTAATAAATTGATTCATTTAAAATTTATAATTAGCGCCATCTAGTGATAATAGGATGAACTAAGTACTATTTGCTTAGAGAATATAGTGTATCCGACATTGATTTTTAAATGTAATTGTTAATTGCCAGCAGATGGCAGTTATAAATAATTTTTATCATATCAAAATGAGATTTATTCAATTAAGAATGATATTTTTTAAGGGGGAATTAAAACAATCGAATCTTATTATTCTTTATTTTGTGTTTCCAATTTGAAGGCCTTCTTCGAGAAGAATTAGCGTTGCAGACATAAATTTATCATACGGATCTACTCGTGTGAGTAGAGATCCGTTACAATAGGTCATCATCATCTACCTGCCCTTATCCCAATTATTTGGGGTCGGTGCAACAAGTCTTTCTCCTCCACACACCTCTGTCAGAAGTCATCTCTTCATTCACTCCTCTCCTTGTCATATCCTCTTTCACACATTCCATCCATCTTTTCTTTGGCCTACCTCTACTTCTTAAAGCCTCTACAGTCATACTTTGCACCTTTCTAACGACATTGCTTTCCTCTCTTCTCATAACATGTCCATACCATGACAGCCGCTCGCTTCTCAATTTTTCATTCACTGGTGCAACTTTCAAACTTCCTCTAATATACTCGTTCCTTACCCTATCCATTCTTGTCACACCACACATCCATCTTAACATTCGCATTTCCGCTGCATGCAATTGTCTTTCATCCGTCGCTTTTACAGCTAAACATGAAAGTCCATACAGGACGGCAGGTCTGACGACAGTCTTGTAAATTTTCCCCTTAAGTTTCGGAGGAAATTGGGGGTCGCATATAGTGGCTTTGACCTGCCGCCATTTCATCCAACCTGCGTCAATTCTGTGCTTCACTGTACGATCGATTTCCCCATCATCCTGGATAAGAGAGCCGAGGTACCGGAAACTGGAGCAAACTGGTATTGGTGTGCCGTCTAACACCATGGGTGTAGGACTGGAGAGACCGCCGAAATCAGAGAACATGTACTCAGTTTTGGTTCTACTGATTTTCAAGCCTACACTCTCCAGTTTACATTGCCATTTTTCCAATCTACTCTGTACCTCAGGCCCGTCTTCACCGACGAGTACAATGTCATCGGCAAATAGCACACACCAGGGGGTCTCTTCCTGTATCTCCGATGTCAAAGCATCCATTATTAACAGGAAGAGATATGGGCTTAGCGCCGAGCCCTGATGCAAGCCTACCGCGACACTGAACTCGTCGGTGTTGCCAGCAGCGGTTCGTACGTAGGTTTTCGATCGACAATACATCGCACAGATTAACTCTATATACTTCCCAGGCACACCTTTCTCTTTCAAGGCCCACCACAAAACCGTTCTGGGTACCCGATCGTATGCCTTCTCGAGATCTACAAACACCATGTGCAAGTTTTTATGTGCACGCCTATATTTTTCACACAGCTGGCGGAGTGCAAATATGGCGTCTGTAGTCCCGCGACCAGGCATAAACCCGAACTGGTTTTGGGTAATCTCGCTTTCCTCTCGCACTCGTTTCTCTATCAGATCCGTTACAATAGGTATATAACAATAAATTTACAAGTAAATAATTAACTGTGATTTGATGTTCTAATAATTCCGTGAGATGAAACAGGTCAGAATAATTAATAAAAGTAAAACTAGTAAAACATTTAATTTGTTTCTGTTTAATATGGTAGCAAATACCACTTAGCGCCATCAGTCAAGGTAATTATAGCATGAAAACGCGTCTTAGGTTAAAGAGCTGTCATTAGTTAGTTTATTTAAAAAATATATGAAACAATATTCATAATTATCTGAATCATAATATATTCATAAGTATCTGAATCGATTGATTTATTCTCGTGTTCGTGGAGTGAATTCACACAGGCCATGTGTTATATATTGTGTAGTATTAATGTATAGCTAGTTTATTTTAAATATATTAGATATAAGTTAGAGGTATTTTTGTACATCCATTGTATTGGGGGTTGCCCTGTAAGGATGGATGTGTTATTGAAATAATAAATAATAAATAAATAAATAATAATTATTTATTAACAAAAAATATTTCTGAACATACGCTTAATTTTAGTTTAAACTGCCTATACTATATAATTCTACATTGTTCCAATTTTTTGGTCCCGAAGTGTACAGTGTAAGTAATTAATTAAACTTGCATAAGTCAAGGTTGTTTGTTTGGCGACCCCCCAACTCCTAAGTCAACTGGCTACGATGTTCCCCAAATTACTTCATAGCTAACTACTCCTGAGTAACTGCAGTAACTGTAGCAGATTAGTTGACACTGTGACGTTTAAGTTTTCAACTCCTCAGAAGTCTAAAGAGTGGTGTGGGTGTATTTGAAGGTTGTATTTTAATGCGTTTTGAATTTTTCGATTAGTTGAGAATAATGTGGACATTCCTGCCATATCATTGGTTATCGACAAACTCTTCCTACAGCCCTGCAGGATGCAATGTGTATCAAAAGTAAAACAATGGGGTAAGATGTTGAATTTTTTATATATATATATATGTATAATACATTATAAACGTCCCTACTCGTAATAAACGTACCTACTCACGAGGCATTCTCAAGACTGTCTCAGAGACAACAGCTGTTCTCTTTGAAACAGTCTTGAGAATGCCTCGTGAGCAGGTGAAACATATGTCGACGTTTATAATGTCTTCTATTTAGCGAAATTAGTGCAATTATATAAAAAAATCAACATCTTACCCCCATTGTTTATCATGGATTTTCGCCAGGTAACGCCTGATTCCATTCAATAATGGAAATCGTGTCTTAAAACAATAGAACTGCCTCGGTGATGCAGTGATATGAGTATGCGACTGCCGTCGCTGAAGTCCCAGGTTCGATTCCGGGTCGAATCAAATATTTGTTCTATGTACAATATGCATTTATTTAGAAAAATATAAGTATGCTTATCATCTTGTCTAGATCCCATAACACAAGCTTATATTAGCTTAATTTGGGCTAGATGATGTTGTGTGAGAATGTCCAAAAATATTTATGATTTATTTATAAAAATATTTATTATTAGTTATTATTTACTTTAAATAAAATTTTATAATAAAAATAAAGTTTTAAATAAAATTTTATAATAAATTTTATAATATATTACTGTATACTAAAAACTCAATAGCATGTTTTATCTATATCTACTGGCATACACGAAGAAATTTGAAAGGTGTTTAAAATTCGGTCTGACTGAGTTTCCAGTTGACGAAAGCTTAAAAGTGATTTATTTAAATTTCACCATCTGGAAACACGTAATTCTATAGTTGATTTCCACCAACTAACCAACGTGTGTCCAATCTCTCGTGTCCAGATAATGACTAACCTTAATGTACACGCAAGTCTCCGAAGATACTAAACAGCTAGGTATATATATCATCATTTTGGATACTTAGAGGCCTTATTAACCGCTTCCTGGTAAATATTCAGGGTTATTTTAAAAGTATCCCAGACCTTTAAGGTGCCGTTTCTGAAGGTCATATGTAGAAAGTTTTGTTTTACGAGTTTGCGAAATTTTGAATTACTTATTTTCATACAAAAATTAATAAATCGACATTGGCTTGTCTATACGCGATATTACTGCGCGGCGCAGTACATGTAATTGTAATATAAACGCCTCTGTCTAACCCTCCGGGGATGATGATGTAGTTTGTGTGTGTGTGTGTGTGTAAACACTCGTAATTATTGTTTGTTATTCTGTCGGCTTGAAGTTGTAAAGCTATGGTGGGGGTCCACGACTGCTTCCATGAACGTTTGTAACATGGAGTTAAGAAGTACTACAGGTTCATTCCAAAACATGAAAAGTGGATTTTTTTGTATGACTATAACGTTTCGTAAAAAGTGTGATACATATAGGTGTTTAGTAGTATGTCAGAATTTCGCCCACGGAAAGTCTTACTTACTTTTAAAATAACCTTGTACGGTATTAGGCTCACCTCCTCGTGCGAGCAACAAAATAACTTGGCAGAGTCTTAGCGTAATAAACGGCTTTATCTTCGACAATCAAGTGTGTGTATTTTATGTGGGTTCGTATCCACACATATCTAACGTTCAACGTTTATGTTTCATTACCATCGTTGCAGTGTATAAAGGAAAACAGACAATTTTAATTGTTTCTAGTGCGTCATTAGGGCGCCATGAGAGTTTCACCCATTTCTGTTATGTGGAAACTGGTGCAAATGGTTGAGCATTTATGCTGTTAATGGTATTATAAATACATACTGCTTATATTAGACTGCTTCGGTGGCGTGGTCAGTAGTGCATCGGCTTCCGACACCGGAGTCTCGGGTTCGATTCTCGGGTCGAATCAAATGTTTGTGTGATCCACAAATGTTTGTTTCGAAGTTTCGATGTTTTCTATGCATGTTATGTTTGTATTTAGAAATATATAAGTATGTTTATCAGTTGTCTAGATCGCATAGCACAAGCTTATAGCTTAGTTTGGGCTAGATGACGTTGTGTGTCCAAGAATATTTATTTTATTTATTGAGCGGAGTTTACGAAGCTCTTTCTTAGACGACTCGTGTGTTTCGTTCGTGATCGAACTCCTCCTAAACGACTAGACCGATATTTTTGAAATTTGGCACAGTCATAGTGACCATCACCGTGAGTGCATATATCTGAATTCATAAAGATCGGTCCAGTCGTTTAGGAGTTAGATTCGGATCGACAAACTCTGCTCAATTATTGCAACAGCAGAATGCATTGCTTACCTAGTTTATATTAGTTTGAGTCAGTGGCTTCGCCTAGCCCCTGCAATAGGGTTATCCGAAGGCGTACCTACATACCCGTCCGGTCGCCTCTGAAAATCAGCTCTGTCTGCCTACACGACCGCGCAGTCTGCGTTTGGCATTACACTGAGAGATGGTCGTTTATTCCACGTTTAATTCATAGTCTAACATAATTTTCTGTTTTAGCCTACCTACCTACAGTGTTTCAATTTCCAAAATTAGGAATATAATTTCACAGCTCTATAGAGGTACACACCTAAATCAAAACAACAATAAAGTACGAAGTTCTAATACATGACAAATCTGATAATTTATGTACATGGATATTAATGTTCGGTTCCATTCGGAAAAACGACACTTGCCCAGGGTCATTAAGAAAATAGGAGCACTGTACAATAAAATATGTTAAAATAAACCCAAAGTTTAAATCTATTCTTGTATCATAATTCAATAAGATTGATCCAGCCGTTTTCACGCGATGTCCTAGATAAAATTCTCGTGTCACAATGTTTGTTGCAAATTCATCCGAAACGGTTTGACCAATTCTTATGAATTTTTTTGTGCATAATTTGTAGGTATGAGAATCGGTAACCCATGTGATAAGTGGCAACATTTAAGACCTACACAATCGATAATCGTCCCGGTTCGATTCCCGAGCTGAGCACAAGATTTTTTTAAATTTGTGGAATGACTTTTGTTTTTACTAAAATCGATCACATGGTTCCCAAGAACAGATCGTCGTATATCTTATAGCTTCAGGCTTTCCCATACTGACGCATTTTTATTTAAATCCGGGCGACCAAGACCGCTCCTATGTCCATTGCTGCGGGCGTCTCTGGTACAGGGATACCTTTCGTTAACATAATATATGTAATCCTAAAATGGTTTGGCACAATGAATTTGGCATACTTTTTTTGGCATAATTATACTTGGTCATAATTGATTTTTAGCAGCATTTGTACCGTGGCATAATTATATTTAGGTCTAATATATTTATGCATAGTTATAATTTGCACAATGTTTTTAGGCATAGTGTACAGTCGCCTAATAGTAAATATTACTAAAATTGAATTGGTATAAATTAATTAAATTAATAAAAATAAAAAAGTTACTTTAACCAATATTTTCTAGATTATATAGTGTCAAAGTAGGTTTAGGTGCGGCGGGGGTGGCCCTTGGGCCACCCCTAAGTCGCCTTTTAATTATTTTACATAGTTACTTATTCTGCATAAGATGATTATGACTATATTCATTATAGTTTGATACGGTTATGCCTTTATAAAGCTATGCTTATAAATTTTATGCTTAAATATGATTATGCTAATTTTATTTATGATTTAGACAAATATGCTAAATTTGTTATGGATAAAAACATTATGCATAAATATCATTAGTCTACATTACCATATGCCAAACTATTTTATGGTTATTTTTTTTATGCAAATGGATAGTGAACCTCTGGTACACACCAGAAGGTATTTCCAGTGGCGCCTGGCGGACCTTGGCCACCTGTGTGGCCACTTCAGGATACTGACCCATTGGAATGTTACATCCTCTAAACCTCTAGTTTAAATGTTGTTTTATAGAGTAGAGATTTTAAGCCAGCTGTTCGGTTCATTCTGATTAAAGAAAGATTAAAATGTAATACATACAGCTGTTTAAATTATTTAATTTCAAACGAACCTTACCAAATCCAAACTAATTTAGCGGGCATTTTGTTTTAAGGGTCAACCAAGATGTTTACTCGACACTGGAAGGAGCATGAGGTTTCAGAATCGTAGATTGTGTTTCTAAGTTATTCGAAACATTGTCCTTTTTCGGTACCATAAATACTTACATAAAATCATTAATATTTCAATATTTGTCAAAGATCTTATATACAATGGATTTCGGATCATCGCTCAAAAGTGTCCGAACTAAAAGAGAAACAAAACGCTAATAGAGAAACAATCGCGCGCCTGTCTTGATTTTGACAACTGAGCGATCGCTCGATCGAACTGATCGAAGCACCGATCGCCCACGGTGTCTTCCGCTATGCACTGCACTCCTACGTGTCCTACCACCATACATCGGAAACATCTCGTTTCCCGGGCACGCAGGAGGTGCACCTGCGCCTTTAAGAAGCCCCCTACAAGGAGGCTTCGTCCGTGCGCTATTTTCAGTGCCGCCACGACGGGGCACTGGACGACTGTCGTGCCATGGCCAGTGGGGCTGAAGAAGATCTCTCCAGCCTTAATCTGGTCATGGGGACAGCCACCCGCCTCCACGACGGCGGAAATAATCTCCTCCGTTGTGGTCGCGTCATCCAGACCAGAGATGCGCAATGCCGCACATTTGATGGGACGCGGACGGCTTCAGTGTCCAGCGTCTCCCTCAGCTTAGCCGTTAGGGCGTCAGCTTTGGAGCTGCTGGAGGCACCGGAGACCTCGAGGAGGCGAGCGCCGGTGCAAGTGTTCTTGCACCGGAGCCCCCCCTGAATGTCGAGGGCCTTCAGGTCGACTGAGGCCTTTACGGTCCTCAGGACGTCGGCGTACCCCACACCCTTCTCCGCGCCCACTGTCGTCACCGTCAGGACGACAGCGGCGGAGCGAGGAGGACGGGGCCTCTTCGGCGCCTTCGCCGCGGCAGCTTTGGCCGCTTTCTTTTTCTTCTGTTTTCGCTGTTTTTAGCGCCCACTACTTCCCATCCCTCCCGCCTGGCGGGATGTATAGAAGCAGGGGGAGCAACAGCGGGAGCAATAGCGGGAGCGGCCCTGTGGGCAGCGGGGGTGGCACTCCTCTTGCCCTTCCCCTTGGCCTTCCGCGAGATAGCCGCAGCCTCGGCCGGCGGTCGCCTCGCTGGGACAGCGGATGGGGGCAGGGGGGGGTGGCTAGGAGGCCTGCCTCTAAGGCGGGGCGCAACGACGGCGACGGCAACAGCCGCGTAGCACAACGTAGGCTGCGTCAGCGTCTGCCACCATGACCTCAGTGAGAGTAGCCGCAGGCCGTGGTGGCGATTCCGTAGCTGCAGGCCGTGGCGGCGATCGATGCGCCGCGTTGGACGCGGTCTTGGTTGCCGTCCTTGGTGACGTGCCGGCAGTCGGGGAAGGGGCCATGGGACGCTCCGTCTGGGTCCCGGGGGGCCCCTTGACCATACTGGTCAGGTTCGCGACCTCCTGTCGCAGGGCCTCCATCTGTTGCCGGGACGCGGCAAGTTCCGCCTCCAGGCTGGCCACCTGACCCCGAAGCTTTTGCTCCTCCGCGGGTACGCTCCACGCTAGGAGCTCATCAAGTGAAGACATAGCGTGAGTCACGGCCGTCTTCACTATCTGCCTCTTACCCGGCATGTTTTTCGTGCCACCCTTCATCGCTTCCGCAATCCGGGTAAGAGCCAGCATGAGCTCCCGCGCGGCTGGCACCTCCTTGTCCCTGCCGCTAGGCAGGAACGGCACCGTAGGGGCGGGGGCCTTGAAGACCGGCGTCTTCCGGTATTGACCCCTCGTTGTCATCCCAACATACTTCGGCGGCACCCCCTCTTTGGTGCTCGTCTCGCTGCCCCGCCCGGAGCAGCTAGTGCTCCTGTCGCGCGACGACCCCGCCTTCTGCGCCCTCTTATCGAGGGTCGTTTTCCCTGGGGTCTTCCGTGAGAAAGAACCTGCCGCCTCCATGCTGTTGGGAACAACGTCAGTCCCAGCAGCGGTCGACGGTTTGGGGGGTGGTTTTAAGGCACACCCCCTGGCCTATCGGGCTTTGGTGACCCCTCCCAAATGCCACCCGGGAAGATCCCGGGCGGGGGTCGCCATGCACAGCAGGATGTTCGCGGTCAGCATCGCTGCCGGTTCCCCCTTGGGTAATAACAACGTTTATTTCCTCAGCCATAGTTGTTGAGTTTTACGTCCTCCGACGATGGTGACACCCTAGGCGTGACAGCTCCCCTGTGCGATTCATCCCCTCACCGGGTGTGAGAGCTTGGGATTGGGTTAATTTTTTATAAAGGTGTTCATCCACGCGGCCCCGAGGGGCCACCGGTCCTGTCAATTCAGGATTATGGCTGGGCTGGGCGGGGGTCTTCACAAGACCGTTCCGCCCGCCCCGTTGGTGATTTTTTAACGAGGTTTACTTCCTCGCGGTTCCGAAGAACCGGCTTCCCGCCTGCTGTCAGGCGGGGTTCGCCCGAACGGTGGTCTCTACGAGACCGTGTCCGACACCGCTGATGATCTCAGTGATGTCGGACCCGTCGCCCTGGTGGTTTCTCAGCACCTGGGCCTCAAAAGGCCCCACAGTGGTGGGTCTGTGCTCCTCACATTCTGTGAAGACAAGACCCCCACCTTAGCCAGAATTTGCCGTAGTAGCTACAACTCTACGGTATGTTGCCGCAGAGTTGCAGCCACTGCCGTTGCCCGGGGTGCACCGCGTGGAGGATCTGACCCATGCACCCCATTCAAGATATCTGGGATTTATTCACAATTATGTTCTCCTTAGTTGACCCTTCATATCTTCATTCACAAAGAATTTTCCCAATTCAGTTTGGGGTCGGCTTTCCAATCTAACTGCGATTCGGCTCAACTTAGATATTTTCCGTGAAGCGACTGCCATCTGACCTCCACAACTCATGGGCAATATCGAAGTTCTGTAGTTAGACCGGTCGAATATTTGATTTAGGGCTCCAACTACCCCTAACGATTGCCATAGATGTTCGTATGCCAACCGGGACCGACGGCTTAATGTGCTCTCCGAGGCACGGAGGGGTCTCAGTGTCTTAAGAAATGGTCACCCATCCTAAGATTTATTTTATCAACAAATATTTGTGGATCACACAAATATTTGATTCGACCCGGAATCGAATCTGGGACCTCAGGGACGGCAGTCGCATACTCATACCACTGCGCCACCGAGGCAGTTCAAGTTATACTCCAAAGGGGTATGCAGAGATACATTATACATCCACACTTTGCCAGTAACTTAGTTAATCTTGCGCAATAGGGGCAAGCCTAATGCTGTTACTAGGCACTTTAAAAATCCAGCCACTGAAAATACATTTTGCGTGCGTACCAGAGCGGCCGCGGACTTGAAACGCGGAATTAAAAAAAAACAAGTTAAAAATATGGCAAAAAATTGCCATATTATTATATTTTAGAGTTTTCGAAAGTTTTTTCATAAAATCTAAAAAATGTCACAGGACATGAAGTTCAACATCATTTTAGAGGTATTTGACCATGCTGAGTTGATTGCAGCTGGTCTTGAGTCTCTAACTATTACAGTTCTCGATTTGACCTTGACTATGAGATCAGAGGTCAAAAGTCAAGTTCATTTTAGAAGTCTTTGACCATGTTGAGTTGATTGCAGCTAATCTTGAGTCTCTAACTATTACCGTTCTCGATTTGACCTCGTCTTGACCTTGACCTTGAGATCAGAGGTCAAAGGTCAAGTTCATTTTAGATGTCTTTGGCCATGCTGAGTCAATTGGCGTTTACACTGAGTCTCTAGCTCTTACCGTTCTCGAGTTGAAAAAGTTTTTTACGGACGGATCGACGGATATTACTGTTGTATAAGAGATTTTCGTTTCGAAAACTCTAAAAAGTATAGAAAATCCATAAACACTCTGGAATTTTATCCAATATTCCAACAGCCAGGAAGTTTATTTTTATTGCAGTGCACACACGTTGCCTTGTCACCTTAACGTCTCCTCTCTGGCCTGTTGGAAGAGATTCCTTTAGGAATAACTAGTGCCCTTGTACTAACTGCTCACTGTTCTCTTTGTATTCTTCTTATTATTTTATTTTTCTCTGTTTGTTGTACATTTATAAACGAGGTATGCAATGCATGCTACTAATTGCAAATGTTGAGCGGAGCAAATTTTCCTAATTTTTTTATGCTGTATTTTCATGAATTCAGAGATATGCACTCCCGGGTATGATGTCGACCAGCATGCCAAATTTGGTCAAAATCGGTCGAGCTATTTCGGAAGAGTTGGCACACAAACGATTTACACTTGTCGTCTAAGATAGAGCTTCGCTTCGCTCCGCTCAAAAATAAATATTTTATACCACTAAATAGTATCTCTGAAGTCAGAGCAAAGAGTCACATCTAGTTATCAATATATCTTTGTAAAGGTACGATTTAAGGTTAATACAGTGGTGCGGTCAAACAGTGGTCACTATTAGTTAAAGTTAACTTATTTTGTTTATTCCATACTAATGCTTTTAGGATAATCTATTGCGTCCTCGGTAGTTGACTGAACCGTACTTTGGAGATTAAGGGAACTAAGCAATTACTGAGAGTGATTTGTTACACACGTACAAACAATAACGCTTATATCCTAGAAAAGGGTGGACAGAGATGTTTTGTTTTTATTTTTTATATTGGGTTAGCTAATAAAAGCCTATGTTACTTAACGACAATGTAGAGACTGCTCTTTAGCGATAAGGGCGCTTGTTGTACATTGTTTTGAAGGTATGTGTAACATATTTAGTCTCTTTTTTTTGGGTACAACAAAGAGTACCTATTTATCTCATCATTCTAATACTTACAGACATTTTTCATAATGTTTTTTTTACATAACAGGTACGTCAAATTGACGTCGCCTGCCTGATGGTAAGTCGTGATGACTTCTAGCGATTGTGGGCCACTCTCACAGAACACAATACTATAGAGAGTGGCCCTCAACTTGACGACCTACTGATGTGCCTCTTCACGCTCCGCTTAAAGAACCCAGGATTATATGTGTGAGGAAACACGTGATCAGGCAGGGCGTTCCAGGCCACTATCGTTCGGCAGAGAAACGAAAGTTTAAAACGTTCGGTTCTATCGAACATGCTATCCACTGTGTGGAAGTGGCATCTCTGTCCGGCACGCGTTGTGATCAAATTGACTTCAGAACACTCGCCGTGTTTCATTCAGTCAGTATTTTTATTGGACTCGTATATAGGACTAAACTAGTGGTTCTGTGAACATTAGACCTCGCTTTAATTTCGCATTTTCGCCCCATTTTCCCCCCAATCGAACAATCCCTTCGACAAAAGTTGCGCCTTGCAACAAAGAACACTTGTGCCAAATTTCATGAAAATCGGCTGAAAAATGCGGCTTGTAGACCGGAACTGACACACATACCAACAACGCCAAATCGGCCAGTCCTCGAGTCAAAACTGAGACGCTTCGCACTCGGGTAGAGCCGCGGTGCTCAGTTAGTTAGTAAAAACCGGTCAAGTGCGAGTGTGACTCACGCACAAAGGGTAACGTACCCAAAGAGTAAAACGGGAACTCCGCTGTCCGTCCGTCTGTCTGTCTGTATCTCATGAATCGTGATAGTTAGAACCTTGAAATTTTTATAGATAATATATATTTGTTGCCTCTATATCTACATATTTACATACTATTCGTTATTCTGTGAAAATACAAAAAAAAACAGAATACAATTAATATTTAAGGGGGCTTTCATACAACAAACCTGATATTTTGGCTGTTTTAGTACGGAACCCTTTCTGAGCGAGTCCGACTCGTGATTTATATTGTAAAATCTATATATAGAAATGGGGAATGTAATCTGGAGAAAAGCCAAAAAATTTGACCTAGCCCTAAGGGGTCAAAAGTTATAGGCCTAAACCTATGGCGTGGTGCAGCGCGAAGCAACGTACTAGTTATATGAGAAAAAGTTAGCATAATATGTACTTATTTGCTTAAATAATATATTCATTGATTGCATTAACAAGGACTGCAGATATTCTATTCAATGATATATACATTTAAAATCTGTCCTGACTGTTGGAATTTTGGTTTGTAGTTTCTATTTGCCCGGTAACGGTAATAGGCTTTCCCCCCAATTTGGGACTAATACAATTTATGGCAAAGTGTGGGTGTGTATTGCACCTCGGTCTACCCCTTCGGAGATATAGGCGAGATTTATGTCTGTCTGTCTGACAATACGTCATTCACTGAGCCTTTTCCCAGCTGAATTGGGGTTGGCTTTCCTGTCTAACTGCGATTCGGCTGAACTTCGATGAAGTGACTGCCATCTGACCTCCATAACCCATGGGCGAGATCGAAGTTCTGTAGTTAGACCACGAGGATTTTAGATTTAGGGCTCCAAATAGGTACCCCTAACGACTGCCATAGATGTTCGTATGACAACCGGGACCGACGGCTTAACGTGCTCTCCGAGACACGGAGGGGTCTCAGTGTCTTAAGAAATGGTCACCCATCCTGAGATCAGCCTGACTAGATGTTGCTTAACCTTTGCAATCCACGAGCCCCTCACAATACGTATCCAGTAAATTTTTCAATTTATACACAACGCGGGAATGAATACGACCAAAATTTTTATCATGTAGCTCCATCTCATGGCCTCGTGGCTAAGCGGTCACCGATTAGATTAAAACTTTGCAAAGATTAAGCAAACACTAGCCCGTTCGGTCCGAAGATGGATGACAAATTCCTAAGACACTGAGACTCCTCCGTGAGAGCAAGTTAAGCCGTGTGGGTCCCGGTTGTCATACGAACATCTATGGCCCATCGTTATTTGTATTTATAGGACACACACACACACACACACATATCACGCCTATCACCCACAATTTGCCAGTATTTTTAGTCCCACGTAATTGCCGTCACCGGGCACAATTTATAATTGGGTTATGTACAAAATGGCCGAATTAATTTATTGAAAAGTAGCAGCTATATTGTAATTTTGAAAAACTAATTTGAAACACATTGCCTTGTGATGAAATGTTAGTGAAAGGCAACAAAATCTTACGTACCACCCGGTGGTACGTAAGATTTTACAGTACACACTGATTCTACAGTATTCTCCTATATGTGATCTCGCCAATGGTTGTGGAGGTCAGAAGGTAGTTGATTTCAACTGGGTTGGGATATGGCCCAGTGGATGATGAGGTTCATCTCATCGGTGATCGATTTCATAGCTTGATGCCTTCCAATCTGTCCTGAACAACAAGAAGCTTCACAGAATCATGACTCCATCCGGACGTACGGTTAGTTTTTAAGTTAATTTGAGTTATTCCTAGAAATATTCCTTTAAACAACCGACCACCCACTATTTGAATATAAAAATTATTATTCAGATTTCAACCGCTCGTATGTCCGTTACAAGCTATAAAACTTGTTATAACGTTCATATGCGATACACATGTGTCTGTCTGTTTGTTTTTATACAACGCCAGATACCGTTACATATTGTATTTACATCTTGGGACCGTCAGATTTTTTAAGCATTATCATTCAAAGGTATTAACATCTCCTAATGAAGAAGACATAGGGCATTATCTAGCAATCAACCTTAGGGTGATGCAGGGAGAATCTGTAGTGCGTGCTCAAAGGTTAAGATGGGTAAGACACAGATAAATATGCCCAGACATCCCGTCAAAGTTTGGAAAGTCCAAGTACCCTTTCGTATACAGAAGTAGCAAAGTCTTACGCATGTATTCTTGTAACTGTAGTTTCACAGGTTGTATGTCTTCTCTGTATTTTATACTTTCGATTGTTGGCACTTGGTGGAACCTATAGTAATACATGATGAACAAACACACTCGTACACTATTCCACAGCTCATTGTACACAATTTAAGCCATTTTCGCAAAACGGCTTAAATTGTGAAGAAAAAGGCTTGAAGATATGTTAGACAGTGAAGTAACCTTTGATAATGCTGAAAAGAGAATACTGCACAAGTGTTTGTTGAGCGGAGCGAAGCGGAGCTCAATCTTAGGCGACAAGTGTAAATCGTTTGTGTGCCAACTCCTCCGGCTCGACCGATTTTGACCAAATTTGGCATGCTGGTCGACATCATAACCGGGAGTGCATATCTCTGAAATCATGAAAATAGAGCTGACCACGGAGGAATAATCACCGAAAATGTCCTGGACATCACCGAAACACCAGATGATTAAATGGTTGCAATCACCACCAAACACGTGCGTCAGCAATGAAAATAGATTATTTTTTCATTCGGTTAATTTATTTAAGTGTTCGATTCTGATTCTGATATGTAATGAAAACATTTGCTCCGCTCAACATTTGCAATTAGCAGCATGCATTGCATACCCAGTTATGTGATAGAGTGGTATTCGAGGAAGGTTTTAGTATATAATTTGTCAAGTCGCTAGTACTAATAGTTTATAAAAAAAAACTTGCCTACCTCTCAGAATGAAACAAGTGAATTTAAAACATAAAACTACAAGAATACCATAATGCAATGATGGCAGAATGTAAATGGGACATATAATAATGTAATATAACTGTACCTACATTCTGTACATGAATATGAAAATCAATGAATATAATATGAATATGAAAAAAAAGAACTGAAAAGCAGTAGTTAGTAAGTACGCACGATACGATATCTTAGTAAGTTATTACCACTTAACACATAAACTTTTATTACTCCAAAAAAGAAAAAGAAATAAGAAACAAAAACACCCCAACGTTATATTATGTTTGGTGTAAAAATCGTAAAAGTGTAAATAATAGTAGGTACGTTACCTACGTATGAATATTAAGAACCTCACTCTTTTATGAAGTAAGTTAAAATCCTTAAATCTGTTACAAACAAGTCGGTAATAGGTCAAGTAATAATCAACCAGTAGTCGATAACAGGTTACAATGCATACTTAGCCGAAGATTGCCGAGTGTTGCCGAGGATACCCGAAGTTCGTTACGCGTGCGCATACGTGCGCCCGTTTTTGTTTCGACGCGTGCTTCGAACGTGAGCGAAGATTACCGATCGAAAGCGGAAAAAGTCGAATGAAGTTTCATTGGAATGCGTTTTTTGTGTGTATTTTTGTGTTATTTTTACTAGGTATGAGATTGTTGCTTGTTCAAACTGGGACCAGTAAAATTCAAAAGTCTAAAGGAGAACCTAAATAAATATAATGACGCCTGTTTTCCTGAATAGTCCGAGACACCCAGGACTCTAATTGGTTGTGCCATAGCGGCTGGCACGGTTTCAATTTTTTTTCAAAATTACTATAACTTTTTATTAAATTCATTCGTCCATTTTGGACATAACCCATTATATGTGTGCCCGGTGACGGCAAAAGGCTTGCCCCCTATGACATGGGACTAAAAATACTGGCAAATTGTGGGTGCGTAATAGTAAAGTGTATAGACGTAAAGGGGAAGCTTATTGCCGCTGTCGGTAACCCTTCTAATGGCCAGAGCCTTCTGCATTTTTATTTTCCTTCATTTTCCTTCTTTTCTTCATTTCTTTTGCATTTTCTTTCTGCTTCTGGTGCATTTGCAAAGCAATTGAGTTTCTAAACTCTTGCCGGGCATACACACATCAGATCTAACTAGTATCATCATATTCATCGTCATGTATAGGTCTCTAAAGTGCCCTATCTTCAGGGCTCAAGTTTTCACCTCACCTGTACGCGGTACACATGCTGACAGACAAACGAGGCTGAAGCAAAGATGCCGACGCCCGCCCGCTGCACTACCGACGACGCCACTACTAACTGATCGCCGCAGCTCCGCCCGCGTGATTTAGTTTACTCGTTCCCAGTTCGTGGGAACACATTACCGGGATAAAAAGTAGCCTATGTTACTCAGGGTGAATGTAGTTTTCCAATGATGAAAGAATTTTTGAAATCGGCACAGTAGTTTTTTGATTTTATTCATTACAAACATACAATTTTTTCCTATTTATAATAGTAATATAGATGTATCGTATAATGGATATACATATTATGTATCGTCTTAATAACACATGTCCCAAGAAACATCTGTTAAAACTGCAAGCTTAATTTTTATTTTGTTTGTCAATTTGTCAAATATATTCAATGTACTTATGAATCGTACAAATATAACTTAAACTTTACCGAGGTGTAGTAAACTTTATATCTATTGTAATAAAGACGATAATTAACTGGATTATTTGTCAGCAAGCCACTAAGTCGCATTGCGTTCTCACGATGTTGTTTCAATATTCTCTTCGATATTAAATGATTTAACCGACTATAAAATTTCGATTGTGTTGATTTTTAGTCGATTTAGTTCACTGTTGATTTAGTGATCAATAGCTTGTTGTATGCAAACCTGATTATAACTAAGTTTAGGAAACTCAAAATGAACGTAAGTAATTTCATTCGGTTTTCACCAATCATTCAAGATAATACCTTCTGCGTGTTGCTGCGGCCATGGGCAGCGGTACTAGAAAAAAAAAACATTCAAGATCGCCAGTCACTGTTAGTTAATAGGAGGCAAGCCTATTGCCGTTACCAGACACTAAAAAGTACATAACCACTCAATAATTCAATTTCCAACTGCCAGCACAGAATGTTACAATGTTTCTCTCTCAACTGAATATTAATATCCATGTCCATAAATTATAAGATTTATCTTCTAAAAACTAAAATTTAACTTGAATTTAGAACTACGTGCTTTATTGTTGTTTTGTTTTGATTTCGGTGTAGGTGTATATATAGAGCTGAGAAATTATTATCTGTCGTGCCCGCGATTTATATAGCTTTCCCCCATTAAAATGTAAACCTATATTTAAATAAAAATGAATCTCCGTTCATTTGACTCACTAAAACATAGGAATTACTGGACTAATTCGGCTGAATTTGGTCTTAAATGAATTGTAGAAGAATTTCAAGCGGTACGAAGTTCGCCGGGACGGCTAGTTAATAATAAAAAGAGGTGGTAATAACATCTCTATTTTCTTCCAAACAGATGGATATCAGACAAAAGCCGAAGCTTATGTAAGTATACGATACGAAGGATAAGGACATTAAGAAAATAGGAGCACTGTACTTACATACCCAACACTAAATAGGAGCACTGTACTTACATACCCAACACTAAATAGGAGCACTGTACTTACATACCCAACACTAAATAGGAGCACTGTACTTACATACCCAACACTAAATAGGAGCACTGTACTTACATACCCAACACTAAATAGGAGCACTGTACTTACATACCCAACACTAAATAGGAGCACTGTACTTACATACCCAACACTAAATAGGAGCACTGTAGTTACATACCCAACACTAAATAGATTATCTGCAGTCCAACCATAAGTTTATAAATGCAGAAATAAAACCTCATTTTCCGATACTTGGTTCAGTTAAACTAAAACAAACAAACTTCAAACCTCTTTACATAGTTTTAACCTAAACTCCTCGTATACTTCCATAAGAATTTTTGGGTTGCCGTTTAAAGTTTTCAAAGTATTTGCTCCATGCCTTTAAATACTTTTTAAAAGAATGTTTCCGCTAAATACTGGTTAGTAGCATTGCAATTAAGCCACACATATAAAATTACATTATTATTTCCAAGAGAGTTTATTACCCTCAGTTTTTGCCGCTAACTGTTGGTCTATCGGGCTACGGCTGTTTGAAACAGAGATTTAAAATCGTGCTGACAGTGGTTTTAAACCAAATTATAGCGTTAAATAAAACATACGACCAACGACATTCTTCTAATCACTGTTAGTTTTAAGCACGAGTATGCCATGCTGTAGGAGGCAAACCTGTCGCCGTTTCTCGACACTCTGGGTATTTTGCCATCTTTTTTTTTATATTGGGTGTCGCCAAATTGACGCCGCACGCCTGGTGGTAAGTCATGACGACGTCTAGCGATTGTGGGCCACTCTCATAGCACACAATACTATAGAGAGTGGCCCTCAACTTGACGACCTACTGATGTGCCTCTTCATGCTTTGCTTAAAGAACCCAGGGTGTATATGTGGGAGGAAACTCGTGCACAGGCAGGGTGTTCCAGGCCACTATCGTTCGGCAGAGAAACGAACGTTTAAAACGTTCGGTTCTCGCGAACATGCTATCCACTGTATCGAAGTGGCATATCTGCCCGACACGCGTTGTTCGAGATTATCATCTCATTCGTTGTCAGTACCTCATGCATAGGTTCGTGCACATTGAGGTAGGCACTAATGTACTAAATGATCGTGCATGCAGCGGTGCGTCCACAGCTGGTCACCTGAGCTTTTGACTTCAGCCAGCTTGCTTTATAATGCATCAAATAAAACTGGATTAAGCCGTATTAACCCTAATATTAATTTTCAAATCTGAAGCTTTGGTTTGACGAAGATGCCGTCTTATAGCGCTCGTATCATGGTGGTGAATGACGTCATTACAACATGTCTTTACTACCCTATTAAAGTCGCCTGTTTCGTACGTATGCTCAGATCTTTAAAATTACCTAACGGATTTTGATTCGGTTTTCACCAATGGATGGAGTGATTCTCGAGGAAGGTTTTTGTGTATATAATATGTCAAGCTGGTGAAGCCGCGGGCGAAGCTAGTGTTCAATATAAATAACGGTATCAATTACCGCTCTCTAGGAAACTAAGCAAATTTGATTACATAGACTACGTATGAGTTACGTCTATTCACCGCTATGTTACGACCGCTAATTATGTATATGACAACTATGCTTTCTTTGAAAACCAAAGTTTTAAAGACATTGACACAATAAATAAATTTATAAAAAATTATTAAATAATTGTCGAGATGGGACCAAATTGAAATAGGATCACATGGAAAGCTGTGGCTTTCCATTTCAAAATCGGTGCACCCAAAATACAGTCTAAATAATAACCTCCTTCTTCTTAAAGTTGGTTAAACAGTGATAAATAGTTCACATTGGAGATGTGTCTAGTATTCCCAAAAATGACGAAACCCTCGCTGCATAGGAACCACAAAATATCAGTTAAAATTTAGGTGTTCTGAACGTATACCTTCGAATGTTTAATTCATACAAATACCGAACAAATAAGCCCAGTAATATAAAGTAGCTATTCTAGAACGAAATGGCAATATAATTTGTAACAATAGAAATTCACTGTTGAACTCACCTTTGATTCTCTAGTTTATAGTACAAGAGCTCGGAGATCAAAGTAGATTATTTTTATATTTTAATTATGCAACCAACTTTCAAAAAAGGAGGAGGTACTCAATTCATTTTTTTTGTTTATTACCTCAAACAAACACCTCGTGGTCTAGTGGTAACCGACAATGTTAACACATTGCAAAGGTTAAGCAACATCTAGTCAGGCTGGTCTTAGGGTGGGTGACCATTTCTTAAGACACTGAGACCTCTCCGTGCCTCGGAGTGCACGCTAAGCCGTCGGTCCCGGTTGTCATACGAACATTTAAGGCAGTCGTTAGGGGTAGTTGGAGTCCTAAATCAAAAATCCGACCGGTTTAATAGAACTTCGATATCCCCCATGGGTTGTGAAGGTCGATTCAGTTGGGAAAAGGCTCAGTGAATGAATGATGACCTCAAACTTTGGCCTAAGTGTGAACCGATTTTGAATTTTTTTAAATGAATGCTACTAGTTCCCAAATGGTCCCATTTCAGTTTGGTCTCATTCCGACAATTATTTGATCTCATTTTGGTAATTTGTGGTCGGTTATTATGTCAATTTTTGACGTGTATTTTTTTTTTATATGGTGCTTATTGATCCTACGTGAATCGTCGGGACCTGATTCATCTTCCCCATACGCGGTGCACCTGCTTTTACACAGACGGGCTCTGCAAAATTACAGGTAGGTGGCAAGTATACAAATGACGCTAAAGCATCAATAGGCTGTCTTCTAAGTTCCTATGTTCCCTTCAGTTATAGTTGTCCCTTTGCGGATAAAGATGAGTTATACATTATAAAATAACTCACTTGTACAGAAATTCCACAAATTCTTAATTTGTATTGACCTGACTGGTTTCGCTCTATGGCATTTTCAAAGGTATTCACTAATTCACTTCACATTTTTAATAATATTTATCCCTTAAATTCATTGTGAGGCTAACACGGTTTGTGTTAGCCCCTTGTGGATCGCTATATGTTCCACCAAGTGCCAACAATCGAAAGCTAGTTAAATGTGCTTATTAACTAAGTTAAGAGAGTCATTATATGCCGTATACTATTGTCAAAACTGACGATTTTGTAAAAAAAATACGTATTTTTTCTTACAACAAAATCATAAAAATGATTGAATAATGATTGAAGATGGAACTTGAAATGTCAATTTTACTAAAACGACAACGGAGGTTAACGAAATTACCACCTATAATTTAAATATGTAAATATCATCTTTACTCCTATAACTCCAAAGGGGTAGGCATACGTGCTTGCCACTTATTTCCTGCCACACATACGTCACTCATAATAACACTTATGAGTAACCAAACCACATTGTCAGTTATTGTGACACGACCGTGTCACTTATGTCAATTTTATGTCTGTGGCCGTCAAAAATAAAATAAACTACTCCCTCCGTGTTATCGGCTTAGCAAGGTTAGTCATTCTTTCAAGGGGGAAGGTATACGCTTTTATAATAAATTGCCTGAATCGGTCCTTTGTATGCCCGACAATAAATTTAAAAACTTTATAAAGACCACTTTATGTCAAAAAGCATATTATAAGACAGTTGATTACCTTAATGATAAAAGTGTCTGACTTGAGCATGGTGCAGGCGCCTCCTAAAATGCCGTAATTGTAGCATATTGTACTTAGGCGACTATAATATTTTTTTGTTGTATTATACACTCTTTTTGATTTTGACACGAGACCAATGTACATTCGTCCACATTTAGTCTTAAGAAAATGTGTAAATGAGTCAATTAATTGAAAAGAGTGACCGAGAGTTTTATTGCCAGGTTCTTTCTCTCGGTTCTACTTATTGCTTTGCGAATCTGGCAGTACATGTAAATATAGAAGCAATGACATTTTTTATTTTAAGTACTTACTGACGTTTGTAAGAGCCATTTAGTGACCTATACAAATAAATAAATCATTTCATTTCTTTTCATTTCATTTCGTCGTGACCACAGATAAGTTATATTTTTCTTTGTGTAACGTTGACTGTAAAGTTGTGATGCAACAATAAAAAAAACTTCTTTCTTTCTCATCACTCACACTTTTCCAGTAGTTTGGAGGCCGTATTGCCGTTGCCGGACACTATAGAAAATCTATAACAACTTTTTAATTGAAACCATAATCCCAACAGTCAGGACAGATGTTACATACCACTAAATAGTCTGCAGTTCGAGCGATCGGTTATTGTAGCGGCAAATCGCTCGCGTGATAAAGAACACGAAATCTACCTACCCAGCTCTTGGTCTAGAACTTTATCGTAAGTTCGAAATGGCTACAACAAATGCCATAAAACGTATTATTAAGGAAACATTAAATTACAGGGCTTGATTGATTTATTACGTATTTATGTCCGTTGATAAGAACCTGTGACGTTTCTACTGCTCTTGGCACCTTTTTACTACCTAGGAGATTGTTATCGGTTACGCCTAACTTCCTATTTGTTAGTATAGATTTTTTTACTCTAGTATACTTTGAGCTAGGTTTTTAGTGTGCTTCAAGCTGTAATCCTCATATTTGAAATCTCAATGAAAACGAATTTTGACAACGCTAAAAAATAGTCATGAAATAGTCATAAATAGTCGTACATGTAAAAAATAGTCGTATTATAGTTTCGGCGTTACAGCTATAAGTTAATGAGGATTATGGCTTGACCGTCAAGCTGTAATCCTCATCTCTGGTGCAAGCAAACGGTAAAGCCTATCGAATTGGTTTAGGTTCCAAAAAATAGTCATGAAATAGTCGTAACGACATGCCAAATCTCAGAAATAGTCCTTCAAAGGTCCCAGAGATATAACGGTAACCTGATGAGGATTATGGCTTGAACATTTGAAAACTTCAACTTTCTCCGGAACGCCTGCGATTTTCGGTTTAAAGTTTATGCCAAAAAATAGTCGTGAAATAGTCGTATGAACGACTATAAATTTGAGCTGCAATAATATGAAAATAAAATAAAAAATTCGTTTGCCCTACATTTGTATGGAGTACAGTCGTGTAGAGCTATTAAAAATCTACTTCTTATGATGAAGTTAAATCAATAATAAAAATATATTTGGCATAATCACAAATATAAGGGTAGTAACCTCAACGGACAGGAAACACATGAGAATTATACAAGTTATGTACGTATTTGCAAGCTTTCGATTGTAATAAATAAGAATACAAATTATAAATGTTTCACAATAATATCATATGAAGTTACCAATTTTGTACACGACTGTACTCCATACAAATGTAGGGCAAACGAAAACTTTTTTTTTTTCAAATTAAAGCAGCTTAAATTTATAGTCGTTCATACGACTATTTCACGACTATTTTTTGGCATAAACTTTAAACCGAAAATCCCAGGCGTTCCGGAGAAAGTTGAAGTTTTCAAATGTTCAAACCATAATCCTCATCAGGTTACCTTTATATCTCTGGAACCTTTGAAGGACTATTTCTGAGATTTGGCATATCGTTACGACTATTTCATGACTATTTTTTGGAACCTAAACCAATTCGATAGGCTTTACCGTTTGCTTGCACCAGAGATGAGGGTTACAGCTTGACGGTCAAGCCATAATCCTCATTAACTTATAGCTGTAACGCCGAAACTATAATACGACAATTTTTTTTACATGTACGACTATTTATGACTATTTCATGACTATTTTTTAAAGTTGTCAAAATTCGTTTTCATTAAGATTTCAAATATGAGGATTACAGCTTGAAGCACACGGTTTTTAGGGTTCCGTAAAAGTCTCGGTACCCTTATAGTTTCGTCATGCCGTCCGTCCGTCCGTCCTCGGTTTTCCTTCCAAACGGTGAGTGCTAGAAACATGAAACATTGCATGGATATGTACATTTACTACGCTATTATTTTTTTTAAATGTTTGTTTTTGCGGTACCTCCCCTACACGTAAAGGGGGGATGATATTTTTTTCTCACGTCAACCTCATCGTGTGGTATATCATTAGATAGGTCTTTTTAAAACATTGTGAGGTTGCTAAAATGGTTTTTTGATTTTAATATCCGTTTGTGAGATATTCAGCTTTGAAGAGCATATTTTTACGAAAACACGCACCCAGCTAAAATCTAAACGCCTGGCGTAAAAAACTTAAAAGAATTCATGATAATTGTCCATGTACTGATCTTACTACATCTACTGACTTTATTATTTCCGGAGTTATAAAGGCTTTTATGGGTAACTACGGAACCCTATCTTATGCGTGGCCTGACACGCACTTGACCGGTTGTTTAGCTCACTGTGGATAAGAAAGGGTGTGATAATATCAAATAAATAACATACATCCTACATACAGCTTCGGTGCCGTGGTAGGTAGTGCCATCGGATTTTGACATCGGATTCCCGGTTCGAATGAAATATTTGTGCGATCTGCAAATGTTTGGTTTGACTCACACAAAACTATTAGAAATATTAGACAAGGACTAATCTTAGAATGAATCTAACTTATTCTAAGTTTAATCTATTATTACTTATAATCTACCCATAATACCTTTGTGGTTAAATGCATTCTAAGCACTTCGGTTCTAAGTCATAATAAACTTAGCGTTAACATGCAAAGCCTTTTGTTCTAAGTTACGTAATTTAATTCTACTGCTAACTAGTTATGTTAGAAACTAACGTTGGTATGCCTGGAGCACGCCTGGAGCTATGTCTGCGTCGGATAGATTTCTAGATCCAGAATCATAATGAATCCCAAGTACTGAGATAGTAAGAAACATACCCTAAAGCGCTTTTACCTATCATGGGTATCGCGAATGTCACATCATCGGCGACTCGCTTGCGTGGAGCTCTTTCACCATGACATGCATGTAATTAATATATGACAGTAACCGCACGGTTACTATCATACGGCTACACGACTTGACGAATAGTGAGGGAAATAGCAAGGAGAATAGTGAGGACATCGTATGGAGTGTCCACACGATGATGTCCACTTGCCTCGCCGCACGCCTCGTCATTCGCCTCGCCACTCGTCGCGCCAGGCGAGTGAAGTACTACCCGTACGTGATAAGATAAGACCTGCTCTCGAACCAAGATCACAGCGCTCAGATCTCAACTTATCACGTCTGGCCACAGCATAGCGCCCTAATGTCACACGAATCGCTATGGTAACGGGATTGATTTGACATTGACAAGCATGCGGCCCGTTTGGACCAGAGACGGGATGCCGCTCGCTTCGCTCCCTGCTTGGACACTATTATTTCATACAAAATTTTCCCGGCACACCAGCCGCACTGAACGACAATTTATTAGTACACGTACGCGGGAAAAATTGTTCAAGGAACACTTGTGCCAAGTTTCATGGAGATTGGATAATAAATTGCAAAGGTTAAGCAACATCGCACATAACATCTAGCCAGGCCGGTCTTAGGATGTGTGACCATTTGTTAAGACATTTTGAGACCCCTCCATGCCTCGAAAAGCATGTTAAGCCGTTGGTCCCGGGTGTTACGAACATCTATATCGTTACGGGAATTAAAACAACACCCGACCGGTCTAACTACAAAACTGAGTTGTGGAGGTCTTATGGAAGTCGCTTCACGGAAAATATCGAAGATCAGCAACATCAGCAGACATACCTTTTTTGTGTAGAATTATAACACAAAAGAAGATATAGGTAGTGAGATAGACAGTAGAAATTATAAAGTGTATCGTATACAAAGGTTCTAAGTGTAAAAACCGGTCAAGTGCGTGTCGAGCCACGTATAAGATAGGGTTTCGTAGTTACCCATAAAAACCTCTATAACTCCTGAACTAACAGAGTTATACCATCCGTTATAGTTTTCCTTCAAAGTTCATTACATGTGCTACCATCATGATTTTTTTCAGGTCGTTTAGATTAGATTTTAGAGGGGGGGGATGCCCGGTTTTCGCAAAAACATTCACTTTAAAGCTAAATATCTCGCAAACGGATACTTAAATCAAAAAAGCATTTTAGCAACCTCACAATGTTTTTAAAATATTTATCTAATGATACTTCATACTATGTAGTAGACACGCGAAAAAAATTTCATCCCAACGTTACTATTGTAAATTTTTTCAAAATTTTAATTTAGCACTTCGTCGGTGTAATAAATATACACATCTATGCAAAGTTTCATGATTCTAGCAATAACCGTTTGAAAGGAAATCTGAGAATGGACATGACGAAACTGTAAGGGTTCCGATACTTTTACTACGGAACCCTAAAAGGGGAGGCTAAAGCGAGATTTAACCGGAACTATACCTGCACTCGCGTTAGGGTTGGCACGTGTAAGATTTATGTTTGTATTACTAGCTGAATACCGCGGCGCCATCCGAGTTGTGCAGATTTCTCGTTCCCTAATCCCGTGGAACACATAAAAAGTAGCATGTTACACCTTATTACATCAGCTATCTGCCGTCTCTGTCAAAATCGGTGCAGCCGTTTCAGCCAGATTAGCCGAAACACAGAGACTGACAAAAAATTAACAATTTGAAAAATTGCATTTGCTATAAGTACCGTATACTACTTTCAAGCGCGTTCAGTGAAAAGCTTATTAAGTCACTTAAATTTACATACAGACACTTAAATTTATCTGTATGGATAATATTAATGTTTATAAAAGGTCGCAAATTTAACAAAAAAAAAATAGAAAAAACATCATTTAGTCGAATTGAGAACCTCTTCCTTTTTTGGAAGTCGGTTGATAAGAAGATTAGGCTAGTGGAGTCTTAGCCTTAGTTCTACCACACCCACAATTTGCTAGTATTTCTAGTCCCACGTAATAGGGCCCACCTATTGCCGCCACCGGGCACACATATAATGGGTTATGTCCAAAAGGACCGAATGAATTTAATAAAAAGTAGCAGCATATTGCAATTTTGAAAAAAAAATTAAACCTGTTGCCGTGCGATGGAATGTTGATTAAAGGCAACAAAATCTTACGTACCAGCCACTATGGCCGAATACAGGAAATTAAAGTCCTGGGTGTTTTGGACTATTGGAGTGTGAAATTTGGTATCCTCTCAGCATAAGCTGCCGAGGGCGGTGCCACATTGACCAGCGAAATACTATCGTTGTTGCTTTTCATATTGTAAAATATAGACATAAAGTTTTCGTGCCAACCCTACATAAAGGTGCATTTATCCTTTAAAGCGTGAGGGTACAACAGACTGAGCCGGTAAGAAGCTAGCTATGTTATTATATGAGACATAGTACTTCAACTATAAGGTTAGTATGTACCTACATTATGACACTGTACAGAGGTATTACGCGCTCTGGAGGCGCGCTGCGTTGTGAGCATCGATTTAGGTACCTACGTGGGACAGCTGGCCCTGGCTGAAGACTAGTTATCCAGGTTTTCATGAAGTGGAGTATCATGGTACAGGTCAGGAGTGGACTGATGATGATATCATATAACGCTAAATTATAATAAATTAGCTGATAACGGCTCACAAAAACGAAACACATTGCTGGGATAAAAAGTAGCTACATATCAGTGAAAGATTTTTTGAAATCGATTCAGTAGTTAAGGAGTCTATTCGCTTAAAACAAACAAACAAACTGCTGCTTTATAATATTAGTATAGATATATCTTTTGAAAAATGAAAAATGGCTTGAAGATGTGTTAGACAGTGAAGTAAAACACCTTTGATAATGCTGAAAAGCGAAACCGGTCGGTGAAAATAAATCAAACTAGTTATCCCGGCGAACTTTGTATCGCCTCAAACATAAAAAAAAAAGAATATTTTAATATTTCATACAAATGTATGTATTATTAATTATAATTAAAAAACGCGACTGACGGACAGACAGATAAATTGTCGTATTAAATATATAGATAGATAAAGCTGTAGAATAGTGTAGAAGTGTGTTTGTTCATCATGTATTACTATAGGTTCCACCAAGTGCCAACAATCGAAAGTATAAACCACATGAAAACTATACATGTCAAAAATAGACACAACAACCGACTTTAAACTACGGAATGAGACCAAATAGTTGTCGGAATGGGACCAAATTGAAATAGGACCAGTTGGGAACTAGTAGCTTTCATTTAAAAAAAAACAAAATTGGTTCACGCAGTCCAAGGAAATAAACATTAAAAACAAATACAGTCTCCTGTTTTTAAGACAGTTAAAATGCATAAAAGAAGTAAGTTTAGTGAACAGTTTTATTACATAACTTATCTCCTTTCTACATTAAATTCCAATTTGTTTGTAGAATGTTCAAGAAGCGCTTGAGATCTTAAATTTAAACCCCTAAAAATTCCAGTAGAGTTAGCGAGTTCGTACCGAGTGTCAAATAATTCTGCTTAAGCATAATTAAATGTGCAGCATGTGTACTTACACGTTTAAATAAAGGAAAAACTTTAATTTGAATATGTATAAGAATATTTTCAACTGACTTCCAAAAAAGGAGGGAGGTTCTCAATTCGACTGTATGTTTTTTTATGTTTGTTACCTCATATCTTCGGACTGGGTGAACCTATTTAGATTATTTTTTTAATAATTGGAAGCTGCTACTTCTCAAGTGGTCCCATTTCAATTTGGTCCCATTCAGACAACTATTTGGTCCCATTTCCATAGTTCGAAGTCGGTGGCTGTGTCAATTTTTGACGTGTATTTTTTTTTTTTATATTGAGTTCGCCAAATTGACGCCGCCCGCCTGGTGGTAAGTCGTGACGACGTCTAGCGATAGTGGACCACTCTCACAGCACATAATACTATAGAGAGTGGCCCTCAACTTGACGACCTACTGATGTGCCTCTTCACGCTCCGCTTAAAGAACCTAGGATTATATGTGGGAGGAAACACGTGCACAGGCAGGGCGTTCCAGGCCACTATCGTTCGGCAGAGAAACGAACGTTTAAAACGTTCGGTTCTCGCGAACATGCTATCCACTGTGTGGGAGTGGCATCTCTGCCCGGCACGCGTTGTTCGGGATCGGAAGGAAGAGGGTGGGATCAGATTGAAGAGCTCTTCAGAACACTCGCCGTGGTAAATACGGTAGAATGCGGCCAAGGAAGCTATTGTTCGGCGCTGAGCTAGCGGCTCAAGGCTTCCCGTTACCTCCGGACAATCTATAATACGGATAGCCCGTCGCTGCATAGCGTCGAGAGCGTCCAGCAATGCGTCTGCGTCTTGTACAGTCTGCGTCTGCGTCTGCGCCTTGTACAGCAGACACCTCTGGTGCGGTGTAAAGAATCGCTTTACCTTATTCAGTTTTCCTAGTTTCCGCCCTTTACATCTTTCGATGTAGTTTTTATTATTGAGCTCTCGACGAGCGTCTATACCAAGGATGTCAAGGTTGTCCTTCATTGGTAATAATGCATTCTAAAGAGAAGGTAGGGGAAGGAAAGGGGATTTCTTCGCTGTAAATGCACACGCCTGTGTTTTGCGGGCATTGAACTGGACCAGGTTCTCGGTACCCCATTGAGAGATACAGTCGAAGTTCCTGTCGAGATCAGCCACGAGTTGTTGTCTATCCTCCTCAATCTCCGACTGCCCCGCCGCCGGACGAGCCCGAGTACCTCCCATGCGATGTGCTGTCATCTGCATAACGATGAATGTTCCCGAGGGATAGCATATCATTGATATGCAGAAGGAAGAGTGTTGGTGACAGCACGGACCCCTGCGGCACCCTGGCATTCACTTGCAAAAAGCGTTTTATTCTCAAAAACTTTTATAAAACAGAAGAAAGATTTTTTTTGCTATGAATATAATAATAATATGTTGCTTCATTATACCAGCTGTAATATAAAGAAAAACTGAGTCTCGCCTGCTAATAGTTAAATATCTGGTTAAGTGTCACTCAGTAGTCACTTTATTTTTATTATTTAATTATTAATTTAGCTCTTAGTATGCTAGTTTTTTCTTGTAATTCGTAATTGGTGTATCTGTATGTATTCCATGCTGTTCTAATATATTTTTTACCTATAACTTAGGACGCCAAATAGCGAACAAAAAATCGGCTAAGTGCGTGTCTGACCACGCCAGTAGTTCGAGGCAGAAATGGGTGTATTCACACGAGTTATACTCTCTACTTTTCATTTCGAATACGAGGAAAGCAAATAAAAGTCAAATAAAAGAGATTGATCGCGCTTGTTTCAGGGCAGGCTGTAGTCTTCTGATCATACCGCCTTGTCATTAGTTAATTTTTTCCATGCAAAATAGTCTTCAGGGTTTTTAATTTCTTCAGTTAATTTTTTTACGCACTTATTTTTTTGAAGCGCTATGGAGCATTTTTTTATGATTTGACGCGTTACGACGGACGATTTAGTCAGGTTTAGTTGGAGTCTCAACCTTAAAATACTGAGTAAAATACTCAGTATTTTAAGGTATGACTGTCCAAATAATTATTGTTTGTGCTATTTACGTTTTATTTTATTGTAACTCAACTCTTTTTTGGTTTATGACCATTCAAAAACCAGAATGTTGTATTGACTTAATCGAACTTTGGCTGTATACGTTTTTGCCGAGAGAAGATGTACTAGTATTTTCTTTTTTTTAATTTACCACTCTAGGGCCGAAATGTATCACTTTCAACCCGCATATCAGGTAAGCAATGACCCACTTTCAGAGCATGAGAGATGAAAAGAAAGTTACATGTTTTTACCACCAACCGTTTGGGAGGAAAGCCTAGACGGACGTACAGACGGACGGATGGACATGATGAAACTATAAGGGTTCCGAAACTTGAACTACAGAACCCTAAAAAGGGAGCGTGTAATCTCTAGCTATATGTTTGAGATCAATCCGATTGCTTCGTTACATTTAAAATCGTACAGACAATACGACATGTTATTGTTCCGGAGTGAATAGAAACATACAAACGGCCATTAAGGCTCTTCCCATGTCAAAACAAAAGTCTCTCCTACAATGGATATTAGGTAAGAGCTCCAGTGTTCATAAAGCTGCGATATATTATATATTTGTTTGATACTTTGATTTCTGTAATTTATTAACACCTTGCTGATTACAGTGGTATCGTTCCCAATTCCCGCTGGAACAAATTACAGGAGAATTTACATAATCGGTTCAGAAGTTTCGGAGCAAATTCAACGTATACAAACAAACATAGAAGTATAGATAAAGATTTAGGTCAATTTATACACACATATCACGTCTATATCCCCGAAGGGGTAGGCAGAGGTGCATTACACACCCACAACTTGCCAGTATTTTTAATCCCACGTAATAGAGGGCAAGCCTATTGGCGTCACCGGGCACATTTATAATAGGTTATGTCCAAAATTGCCGAATGAATTTAATAAAAAATAAGCAGCTATATTGTAATTTTGAAAAAAAATATGCGATGAAATGCTGATGAAAGGCAACAAAATCTTACTTGCCAGCCGCTATGGCACAGCCAATTAAAGTCCTGGGCATCCCAGACTAGTCCTGGGCGTCTTGGACTAGACATTTATACACAGCGTCATCTAATCGAAAGTTAGCTAAATAGCTAAATAGCTAAATAGCTAAATAGCTTGTGTTAAAGATAAAGATAAAGATAAAGATTTCTTTATTTGCAAAAACATGTGTTACGTGTATCCATCGGCAAATGATGCAGTATCACAGATCTTTCAAAAGTTTAGACTTAACATGTTTCGCCAAAGAAAATAGATAAATAATTTTTTCTATAATAATTAAATCGGTGCTACATTGGCAATTACAAATAATTCAGTGATTTCAGAGATAGGTATGTAATTACATTATAATGTCAATAATAAATTGGTCTAGCAAGTAAATGTCAGGTACAATAATTAATTATTATATTACAAGTCAAGGTCAAAATGATTTTGTCACTAAGGAAGTCAGTAAAATTATAATAGCATTTGGTAATAAGTGGATTTTTGAATTAGACTGTGTTCAATTGCCTTATGTCCATGGGTACTTTATTTTAAATTAACGGTGCCATGCAAACTATGCTTTTATGCAGAAGCGCTGTATTTTATTTTGATGCACGTATAGCCTATCACTGTCTTTGCGATTTCTCTGACTTTGTCCTGTAGACGGGGAAATAAATGAGGGTTGTGTCTCACAGACATAGTCAGGACGTAAAGATATGGTAATGTCAGAATTTTATATTTGATAAAAAAGGTTTGCAGCTCTCTGTGCTTTATATAGTATTTTCTCTATATATCTATCTACATCGTCATCGGGATCCGTCAAGATTTTTATGAGAGTCCACATAGAAAATCTTAAAAAAATCACGTAGTTATTAAATAATAATTATGATTTCATCATCCGTGTTTCTGTTAACGGCAACAGGCTTGCCGCTTATTACTTGAGATCAAAAAGGTATTGGCAAAATGGAGTGCGCAATGTTACTTAATGTTATAAATTACAAACTCCACTTTGCCAGTAATTCATGAATGTAGGTATCTAATGATTTCGTCAAACTGAACCCACATTTACATTTCACGAATTCATGACAAGCTACAATAGTGAATGACAGATAGATATACCTACATAAAACCTAAAAAAACCACAATATTTTGGCATCTGTTGCTCGGGTGCCTATCTATTACATACGCCTTTGCCTACCTCTTTAAGGAAACAGGCACGGGTATATCTTTGTCTGTATCAATGTTATATTATATTGTTACTGGAAGCCAAGCTTGGTAGCTGCAAATTATCAAAGAATACAATACGTTGCCGTTTGGCGAAGATTCCCAGCGATGCTGTTACTCTCAAAGTATGGGCTCGTAAGTAAATATCCATTTTTAATTATAGCCCTTATATTTCGTGTGGGAATTTGATACAATGGCTTCGTCTGGCAATATTGTTTTAAGGTCAAAGGACAACGCCGTCTACATTCGACTGTAACTACATTGTTTGTAAATACAAAATATTATACATACTCGTAGAATACACCGAAACAAACATTAAATTTTGTGGATTACACAAATATTTTGATTCGACCCGGAATTGAACTTGAATTTGCCGCAAGTGTTCCTAGATTTAAAATATCACACATATTGGCAATAAATATTTTTGATTTTGATTTTGATTTAAAGGATTTTTTTTCATAGTAAGCTTTTTCTAATTAGGGGTTATCAATGATAAGAGGGGTGATATTACAGTTTATTTGTGGTATTTGGGAAATTCCCGTAAACTTTAACTAGTTTAACATAAAGCAAACCAAACTCTTTTAAAGTTCAAATATAAACAAACAAGGGATGAAATAAAATGCTTTATACTTTACAGACAATAGCCAAGCTTGCCACAGAAAAAAACATAACAAAATAAACAACACACTATTTTAAACCTTCACTTCCAAACTGAAAGTTGATATTTGAATATACAACGTATAGAATCTTTTCACGAGCAATAGAGTTCTAAAGGGCTGAGCAAAATCAATTTTCAACTAGACGTGTCAAACATAGAACAACACAAATTTATATTTGCAGTTGCGAAAATAGTATACAGGACAAATTTGTATGAAGAAGTAATTTTTGAAGTGCAACGTAAAGATTGGTAAATAACCCCTTGAATGCTCAAGTTTTGCGAATGCACGTTTCTGGTTTTAAAAGATAAAAGGTTACAGGGTTATTGAACACAGTATAAAACGTGTTTTGATTGATAATATTGGAATATAGGTTCCTATATATACTCGTATATATATATATATCCACTAGCGAAAGCCCGTGGCAACGCTTGCTTGACAAATTATGTGCACAAAAAGCTTAATGTTAATTAGTGAAAACCGCATTAAAATCCGTTGCGTAGTTTCAAAGATCTAAGCATACACAGGGAACTGACGCGAATTTGTTTTATACTATGACTAGCGGACGCCAGCGGCATCGTCCGGTTGACAAATTATATACTAAAACTTTCCTCAAGAACAAAGTCGTTCAGGCCGTATGTATGCTTAGATCTTTAAAACTACGCAACGGATTTTAATGCAGTTTTCACCAATAGATAGAGTGGTTCTCGAGGAAGGTTTTTAATACCTAATAATTTGTTAAGCAGGCGAAGCCGCGGGCATCCGCTATTATATTATAAAATATACAGTATTTAATTATTTTATCTGTCCGTCTGTCTTTTTGTCTGTTCACCGAGTACTATTTCCTATTCTGTGACCGCGTGCAGGAGAAGACGTATTGGGTCATGGAGCTGTTAGCAGCCTACCTTAATTACCTTTATTTTTTATACAATTCTAATCTATCACATAACGGATACTTGTAAACCGTAAAAAAACGACATATTGTAACAAATGCCGTGTGCAATGATGCTGAAATACAAGAGTTAAACTGAGCGTGAGATGGGCTGTCGAAAGTTGCGCTGAAACGAGACTAAACTTACCACCTGTAAATCTAACTGAAGTTTCGAACGACTGTTACGATAGAGTTAAATACGATCACTGGATGCGATAGCAAATTATTTGTACGCTCACTGATACAGGCACTAAGTACCGTACAAAAAAATACTTAATACTAACTTCTAATATTATAAAGATGATAGATTTTAATGTTTGTTTATTTGTCTGTTTGTTTGAATTGAACAGGCTCCGTTAGGATAGATAGGCTTTTAATACCGGTAATATGTTTCCAGGGAAACGAGAAGGCCTAGGCGTAGATACCCTCTCGCTGGAGACCATGGTCTCTAGCGAGAGCCAGTGGAGCGCGGCCGTTTCCTTCTGCGAGCAGGCTATGCTCGTGAAGGAGGCGACAGGTAGGGTGAGGGAGCGTACTCTCCCCGCTGAGTTCCGAAGTGTGCGGCGAGGGCGCCGTAGACGTGACTACGCCCAGGACCATCGACCTCCATGATCGGGGCCTGAGGACGATGGATTAGCAACCCACCGTCCTTACAGAAGCAGGCTCTTCTAGCCTTTACTCACCGACGCGGGATAATACCCGACCCCAAAGATGCGGGGTAACACCCGACCACCACGCAGCGGCCACACAGGTGGCCAAGGTCCGCCGGGTGCCACTGGGAATTCTCTAAGTGCTTACCGGAGGCACTCGGCAATGGATGTAGGTGCGACCGCGTCTCAGGGCCGCGGATAAAAAAAAGGGAAAAGATAAAACTATAACACGCGCTTGGAGTGGCGGTGATCAGCTTGTCAGGCAGTGTATTATAAAGTTGAAGAGTTTGTTTGGTTGAATAAAGATGCTAATCTCAGGAAGTAAATGTTTCGTTATATCAAACAGGGCTATATTTATAAGTAACATCTTGTTACGAGCAATAAGAGTGGGTCAGTTATGAAATATGTATAACTCAAAGAGACACTTAATCACCAGTAACTCATCTGAACCCATAACCCGCGATCTACCTTGGTCTCACACTCGACAGTGAAGTCTGCTTACTTTAGTTGCTGAAACCAATTGGTCATATAAGCTATGTCTTGCTTGACTTATTTGTCAACCAAGTACGTCATACGTGAACTTATAATGTGACTTGTTTTACAAACACATGTGTTATGCACACAGCTACACACACAGCCTTTTTGCTCTACTTTTCGTGATCACACAAATACAAAACTCAGCTTACGCCTTTTTACCTATACCTCATTATTAAAAAGCATATCCAGTAACAATATGTCTTTGTTCTAAATACTTCACGAATTTCTGTAACAAACTCCCGAATTCATTGTTTAAAGTAACAAGGTAGGTTATCAAAGTAGCGAGGAAGGGATTAGGTAGCACGAGGTATCCAAGACGTATCACAGACTTGACTTGTATTGTCTTATTGGAATACTTCGATGAAAGTTTTCGTATAGTGGACTTGTAAATGAGAAATTCAAACTAGTTGTTGAGTTAAGGACGATTCAGACATATCAGTCATACCTCAGTTCCGTACCGGCACAGTTCAGTATCAGTGCAAAATATTCCTTCATTCTATGAACATGTCAGTGTTCATAGAAAATATATAAAAAAATACTTTTGATAAATGTGCCGGAAGCTTCACTGTTATGTGTCCATCAAATGGGTTGGTGGTCAAGTGGGCTCTTTTTTTTTTAATCCGCGGCCCTACGCCGCGTCCGTCCCTACATCCAATGCCGAGTGCCTCCGGTAAGCACCAAAAGAATTCCCAGTGGCGCCCGGCGGACCTTGGCCTGTGTGGTCTTGGCCTGTGTGGCCGCTGCGTGGTGGTCGGGTGTTACCCCCCATCTTTGGGGTCGGGTTTTATCCCGCATCGGTGAGTGAAGGCGTGCGTGAGGTGAAGCACGCAGCTCGGACGGTGGGTGTTGCTAATCCATCGTCCTCAGGCCCCTCAGGTCAAGTGGGCTGAGATGATGATGAGATATACGAGTACAAGAAAAACGAATCTCCCAACCACACAAAGGTCAAATAGGTTACTCTATGGGTGCCCCTATGGGTGGTAATAGGTGTTCCTCGAGAATAGAACTATAACGTGCAAAACGTAGTATTTAATGCACCTCTGCCTACTCCCTTGTGGATAAAACAGATTTTTATCTTAATAATCTTATGTCAATAAAGTTAAAAGGTTATTTTATGATACAGATTTTTTATGAGTAGCTCGTGGTCTAGTGGTAACCGACAATGTTAACACATTGCAAAGGTTAAGCAACATCTAGTCAGGCCGGTCTTAGGATGGGTGATCATTTCTTAAGATACTGAGACCCCTCCGAGCCTCGGAGAGCACGTTAAGCCGTCGGTCCCGGTTGTCATACGAACATTTATGGCAGTCGTTAGGGGTAGTTGGAGCCCTAAATCAAAAATCCGACCGGTCTAACTACAGAACTTCGATATCGCCCATGGGCTGTGGAGGTCAGATGGCAGTCGCTTCACGAAAAATATCTAAGTTCAGCCGAATCGCAGTTAAACTGGAAAGCTGACCCCAACTGAGTTGGGAAAAGGCTCGGTGAATGATTTTCTGCAAATCTGTAACTATCGAAAGTAACTTTTTAAACACAGCTGCATAGACTCTTAGTACATTATGATAAAATTCTACTTGCAATAACAGGCTAAAGTCTATCGATCATACCGTCTTGTCGAGTTTTGCCGCCGCCCGTAACTGTCGATTACTTCTTTAAGTTTTCGTTTGTCATAATTTCAAACGTATGAGATTAGATAAGGTAGTGCAGAACGGCACATAACATCTAATACCCCTCTTTTTGAAACAGTTTCATAATTATGTCGATCTAAAGTACCACGCAGGCGGAGCTGCGGGCATAAGCTATACATAATAAATCAGTAACTGGTGATCAAGAAAATATTTAATAAATGTAATGTTGTGTAGTAGGAGCATCAACCCAAACAAACGATAACAAAAGGGCAAGGGCACTACGTGACCAGGCATGGACCAAGCCTCGATGGAAAAAAAAAAAAAATAAGTAGCGCTTTAGATACAGGCCACCAAGCCACTGCCTCAAAGTGCTCACTGTCTCAAGGTGTCAGGACGCGTACCTAAATTTCCAGTACTTCTCTCTTCTCTTACGGCTACTTACGAGTACTACTATCTTAGCACTATCGGGCACTATGTTACGGCTTTTACAATCCTACGGTGACATATTACTTGGCGGGGTCACTGCCGTGCCTCCAGACGGTGACATCCGTTGGATTGAAAACCGTAAAATTGTAATAATTGCAATTACTGGCGATTTTAAAAGACTAGCTCTGAGTTTTAATTGCCAGGTTCTTCTCTTACAGTCTCTACCTACCTATAAGGTCATGTTTTAGCCTTACGGAATCCTAAACCTTTAAACGACAATATTTGACTATGACAGCGCAAATTTTGCCAGTGGTCATGTTACTATAACGAAAACGACTAGTAATTCGTACGACTGATAGTTAAAAAAAAAACCGCCAAGTCCGAGTCAGACTCGTGCACATAGTTCCGTACCAAAACGACAAAAGAATCACGTTTGATTTATAGGAGCCCCCATAAATATTTATTAAATTCTGTTTTTTTAGTATTTGTTGTTATAGAGGCGACAGAAATACATCATCTGTGAAAATTGCAACATTCTAGGAGTAACTATCACCGCAGTTGAGTTGGTCTCGAACGCGAAGCTATGGTACCGGACCTATGAGTTTACCATAGACACGGTTTTTTTGTTTTTTTTTTTGTTAAATATAGACACAAACACACGACATATAATTAGAAACATTACACAAAACGTATTTATTTTATTTGTTTATTTATGTATTTGATTTATTTAATACTAGTGGTCGCCCGCGACTTCATCCGCGTGGTAATTTGGATTTTTTCCCGTTCCCGTCGCGCCGCGTCATATTTTGATCAATTCACACAATATCTTTATAAATTGTAGCCTATGTGTTATTCTGATGTATAAGCTATATTATTGTAAAGTTTCATTACAATCCATTCAGTAGTTTTTACGTGAAAGAGTAACAAACATCCATCCATCCATACATACCTACATACATACATACTTACATACTTACATACTCACAAACTTTCGCGTTTATAATATTAGTAGGATTTTTCTTGTGTGATGGCATTTGGCAGCATGATATTGTGATTAATTGCTGGGTGAGATACTGCATGATGGGTACGCCATTTTCGGTGTCACTGGCCTCCTCTGAAAACCAGCGCTGGCAATAGTGGGTCTGCCCACGTCAGCATAAGCTGAGAGGAGACCAATTTCTACGTAGATGTGGCGTGTACTAGCATACACCTACCATTTTCCTGTCCTTATACCTACTTCTAATATTTTACTTGTGTATTGTTATCGCCATGTCTGTCTAAGAATAAACATATTTTTCTTTCTTTCTTTTTTCACGGTTCGTGAGATACATCCCAACACAGGCGGACGGACAGCGGAGTCTTGTAATTAGATTCCCATTTTACCCTTTGTGTACGGAACTCTTAAAAGACAATATGTGTTTTTTCGAAGTTAAACGTAGAATATGTTCTTTGGTAGTTACTAAATTTATACTAGACTGAATGTTTAAACTCCTTCCTTAAGAATTTTGGAATATACGGCAGCATAATTTGTAATACAACGCATCTTAGTTGGTATGGAAATTTCTAAAAGATATGTGGTCAAACCGGTTATATACAATCACGCCTATATTCCAGAGGGGTAGGCAGAGGTGAAATACACACCCATATTTTTTAAGTATTGTTGTCTTACGTAACCATTTGGCCATATTTTGGTTTTCGAAACGTCCATAGGCGAAAAGATTCGATGAATAGTCCATAGTGGAAAATGCCTGTCGTCGAAAGACACAAATGCGAACCGTTCTGTCGGCGAAACGTCCATAGGGGAATCGTTCTGTCGGTGAATCTTTCAAAAACGAAACGTTCTGACGGTGAATAGTCCAATGGAGAATCGATTGTCGATGAACGGTTGCAGAATCAACGTACGCCACGATAAAATTTAAGTTCAAATAAAATAATGGATCAAGTTTGTATTTTGTTTTTTATTTATTATACATATTACGTAGAAACAAGAACACTATTGGCAATACGTGGGTGTATAATGAAGCTCTACCTACCCTTGCGTGGACATAGAGGTGGTTATATCATCATCCACCGAGCCTTTTCCCAACCTAGTTGGGGTCGGTTGTCAAGTCTAACTGCAATGCGTCCGAACTTCGATATTTTCGGTGAAGCGACTACTATCTGACCTCCACAACCCATGGCCGATATCGAAGTTCTGTAGTTAGACCACGAGGATTTTGTTTTAGGGCTCCAAATACATGTTTGTATGACATAACGTGCTCTCGGATAAACATACTTATATATTTCTACCTAAACACATACTAAAATTTGCAAAATATACCTAATAAAGCCGTCAAATATTAAATGTAAACTAAAGTCTCACTTTCTTAATAATATGGAGATATAATGAGGGTATACCGGGAAATGTTTTCAACCAGTTTACTCATAGGTAATAAGCTGTTGTTTACATTACCTATCTAATGTTATTGCTTTTTATTTTTTGCTGTGTACTTAGCTGACTGACATAATGTTGTAGATTACTGTAGCATTTTGTGCAAACCTTAGTGGTTTATTAATGCTATTTATAACCTAACTACGTATCCTATATTTTAAGATGGTAATAAATAAATAAAAATTTAAGAATCACACAATCATTTGATTCAACCCGGGAATCGAACCCGGGACCTTATGGACATTGTATGTAAATTACTAAGTTACAGACTAGATTCTAGGTTGGTATCTCGTATGTATTCACAAACTATCCTATGAATAGGGTTTATACTGAATTCCTTGCCAACTGGGAATCTAGGCTTGCCAAGGGTTTGCGTTTCGGGAAGATAATTAAATCTGATATTTATGTAGCAGTTCACATTATTCTACAGTGTAAACTTAATTGAATTCTACCGAATGATGTTTTTTTTGTGGCTATATAGTTAAATTATACGACTAAGACAAACGTATAGTACCAGATAGTCTGAGCATCCCATCTTCCAAATCAATAGATCAATTTTAATGCGCATTTTGTGTTCGATGGAGATGGTTTTCTCTAATATTAGTAAAGAGAATAATTTAATTGTTATAGTTTATAAATGTTCAGAACATTATCATAACATAGTATAAGTCAAAGTCGCTTCCGATTCCTATGTATACTTAGATCTTTAAAACTACGCAACGGATTTTGATGCAGTTTTCACCAATGGATAGACTGGTTCTCGAGGAAGGTTTTTCTGTAAATAATTTGTCAAGCGGGCGAAACCGTAAGAATCCGCTAATTACTTATATCTAAATAAAGTGCAAAAAAAAATTCTTAACTTCAAACTTCTAATTTTTTTTTTATATCGTTTTTCAGTAAACATTGCCATTTGATTATATTGTTATATTATATATTATATAAAAACAATGATAAATAAATTAATTAATACAATTTACAGACTTATTTGTATGCAAAATTGTGTCTTTATTTATTTAAATTTCAATATAATAGTTAATACTGATTATAAATTATCAATTATTTTATTAGTATTTGAACAAGTGTGAGTATATTCACACTTGTTCAAATACTTACAGTTTTCTATAAACTATGAAGAGGTTTGTTACCGTTTCATGTCGATGTCGTTGACTGTAATTTTAGTAAATTTGTTGGTGACAGCATTCCCTTTGAAGTACCTGGTTTTTAAATTCAGTTTAAGATTCTTTTTTTTTCTTTTTTGTTTTAAATTGTAATTTAGAAAAAACTGGTAGGCATTTGTACATATTATTATTGCTTAAAAAACTAACCACTCAAAGGTAACTGGACGTTTCTCCTAAAATGAGTACTTTACTTATCTAAATTAGTATAACAAAAATAAATTGTTTGTTTTGAAACAAACAATTGACACATTTCTACTGGAAGATCGTCGGTGCACGCTACTTCTTGTGTCAAAATGGGTTTCCTTTCAGCTTTTGCTGACGAGGACAGTGCGAACGTTGACCAGCACTTATTTTTCGAGGAAGCCAATTTGAGAGGCCATCATGTATCGCATCTTTGATACTATCCTGATTAAATCCCGTTAATAATATCATCATTCACCGAGCCATTTCCCAACTCAGTTCAGCGTTCCAGTCTAACCACAGATTAATAAATAGTTACTACGTGTCTAACTGCGATTCGGCTGAACTTCGATATTTTCCATGAAGCGACTGCCATATGACCTTCACAGCCCATGGGCGATACCGAAGTTGTGTAGTTAGACCGGTTGGATCTTTGATTTAGAGGTTCAACTACCCCTAACTACTGCCATAGATGTACGTATGATAACCGGGACCGACGGCTTTACATGCTCTCCGAGGCACGGAGGAGTCTCAGTGCCTTAAAAAATGGTCACCCATCCTAAGACCGGCTTGACTAGATGTTGCTTAACCTTAGCAATGTGTTCCCTCTAGACGACGAGCCCCTCGTTAGTAATAAATCATTAATTATAAAGTAGTGGTCGCCCATAATATGGTTGAACGGTAGAAATAATGTTATAGTTGATTAAGTTAAATAAAAATACAGATGCTAACATTATTTTGACTCTTTTCCCCCATTTCCTCTCCAAACAGAAAAAAACTCATGACGAAAATATTGTATTACATCAATAAAGAACACTTCTACCAAGATTCGTGGGGTTGGAAAAAAACATGTGGCTCGGAAGACACGTTCTGATAGACATACAGACAGACATAGGGACGTAAGCAATTATAATCTAGTCTCAAAATGTAGTCAATGAATATCGTGAAAGATTTTGTATTTGATTCTTATCGTGATATGTTTGAACCATTAGAAATTTCTATTCTAGCTTCCGTATAGAAACCTATTGTGATCTTCTCAGTAGAATTCACTATCAATGGTAAATGCCCTGCTTTTTGTACATCATGTATAGGATGAGCCCAAAAATGATGACCTTGAAATATTTTATCATAGTTACAAAACACATGTCCATCTAATGTAGCTATGTATTCTACTTCTAAATCTAACGTACCATAAGTTGCAAATAGTCTAGCAACTGCTTTTTGTCCCGGTGGTACAGTAACATTAACTGTCGAAGTAGTAGATAAGGTAACAGATCTAGAATCTTTCTTTTCTTCTCCCCAATTCGATGAATACGTTGCTGTGTTCGAACCACCAATGCTTACAATATCAAAGTCGAGTCCATATTTAATTTCTTGACTAATACTCAGTTCACCACCAATTTTCCAACTAAAATCTATAGTCTCTTGAACGATTTGAGAAATACCAGTACTGTAAGCTGCTGCAAGTTTATCGTGTCTGTTATCGTATTCTGCTTTACTGACAGCTTTAGGTTTCACTTCAAGAGAAATTATTCTTCCTGACACAGCTTTTAATGTTCTTTCAACTTTATTGCAATCAAATTTATCATAAACATCTCCCCATGGAGTCGGGGAATTTATGTAAACGTTTGTAGGACGTTCTCCTTTGTATGCTTCAACTGCATCTTTTAACGTTTTCTCGTCTAGTTTAAACGATTTTCTTTCCTTATCTTTAATAAGTTCGGTAATATCACCGCTGAATGTTACGGTTGAATCATCTTTGGTTTTACCTGGTTTTATTTTAATATTGATAGCACAGAAGGCTAGCGTTGGTAAAAGTAAGAGCAATGATTGTTTCAATAGAATGTACATCTGAAAAATAACAACATGATTAAAAATTTTAGAAGTTACAGTTCATAAAACAATGTGGCATACTTTTTACGTATTCTAGTTCCCAATTCAACAACACATTCCTCGGAAACCGACTTATGCATTTTTTTTATAAATATTTTAGGACAATTCACACAACGCCATCTAGTCTCAAACTAAGCAGAGCTTGTGATATGAGTACTAGATAAACTGATATAAATACTTATATACATTTTTTTGTTGTAAATACATACATATTTTCCAGACTTCGGTACAAACATATCTGTCTTCACACAAAGTTTGTCCCGACTGGGAATCGAACCACAGACTCCGGCGTCAAAAGCGGATGCACTACCGACCAAGCCACTATATGTACCTATACTAGCTATTGCCCACAGTTCCGCACGCGTGAATTATTGTTTACTTTTAAAGTATATATTATTAATATCTTCTCAGTTCCCAAAACTATGCATTTAGTTTCATTTCTGTTTAGTCGTTTGACCGTGAAGAGGGTACAATAAAACAAATATACACACTGTCGGATTTATATGTAAAGAGTTACCTACAACAAAATGTCATTCTTACCCTTCCTTTATTAATTATACGCTTTTACTATATTCAATAAGTAATAAATACCGTTTTACATGTTGTTTATATATCAGTCAAAACAATAAAATATTATGACAAATAAATAAAAATAACACAAATTAAATAAATAAGTGCCACCTAAATAAACAACTTTTGTTTTTCACTTATCGAGGAAGTCTTTAGTCTATATAACATCATGCTACGACCAATAGGAGTACAGCAGTAATGTAACATGTTGCAAAAACGGCTAGTAAACAATACATTGTAGACTGGATATGTTTGCCAGACCTGTCTTAGACCCGTATTCACAAACGACACGATGAGGCGCGGGAACGCTATGCGCTGAAAAATCAACACGTTTTGACCGCGCATAGCGTTTGCGCGCCATTAAGGCTTTGCCAAACAGAAGGTGTTCTTAGCACCGCGTAAGCGTCGTGTTTTAACGTCGCGCTATTTTCATGTCACACCAAAAGATTAGCCCGACGCTTTTACGCGACATACCATTCGCCAGAGCACTACAGATCGATAGCAGAGTGTGAAAATTTTGTTCGTTATTTGACATGTCGAGTGATTTTAACGAGGAAGACTTATTAACTTTATATGCTCTATTGCGGTCACAGAGAAAAATAGTATGGGTGCACGACATAAATAAAAAGACGAACGATTTATATCATCGTATTTATTTATCATGGGTATTTTCTAACTAATTCTATCAAATTTTCGGACATTATGCATTAATTAACATACATTCACGCCGACGCTAAAATAAAATCTGTAAAAAATTACAACGCCAGACGTTAAAGCGCCTTAAGGGCGCTCTGTTTGGCGGTACATCACCATCGCAGTACAACACAGCTCGGTGTCATAGCGTCGCGTAGGCGCGTATCGACTTCGCGCGGCAAACCAACGAACATTGGCTCGCGCGGCGGCCGCGCATAATGGGTACAGCGCCGCCTTTAGTGAATACGGGCGTTAGTTTCAGAGATAGAAGTACACAGATATGTATTTGTGTATTTTAAATCGACTCTCTTTGTTTTTTTTAGGTTTGTTTATCTCTAGACCTCATATATTTGGACTGGGTTAAACCATTGTAATTTTTTTTAATTGAAACCTGCTGCTTCCGATGTGTTCCCATTTCAGTAATTAGAAGTTGATTTTTGTGTCAATTTCGATGTGTTTTTTTTTTTTTTTTTTTTTTTTTTATATTTGGTTCGCCAAATTGACGCCGCCCGCCTGGTGGTAAGTCGTGACGACGTCTAGCGATTGTGGGCCACTCTCACAGCACACATTACTATTGAGAGTGGCCCTCAACTTGACGACCTACTGATGTGCCTCTTCACGCTCCGCTTAAAGAACCCAGGATTATATGTGGGAGGAAACACGTGCACAGGCAGGGCGTTCCAGGCCACTATCGTTCGGCAGAGAAACGAACGTTTAAAACGTTCGGTTCTCGCGAACATGCTATCCACTGTGTGGGGGTGGCATCTCTGCCCGGCACGAGTCGTTCGGGATCGGAAGGAAGAGGGTGGGATCAGATTGAAGAGCTCTTCAGAACACTCGCCGTGGTAAATACGGTAGAATGCGGCCAAGGAAGCTATTGTTCGGCGCTGAGCTAGCGGCTCAAGGCTTCCCGTTACCTCCGGACAACCAATAATACGGATAGCCCGTCGCTGCATAGCGTCGAGAGCGTCCAGCAGATACTTCGCGGAGCCGTCCCAGAGGTGAGAGCAGTATTCGACGCAGGGTCTAATCTGCGTCTTGTACAGCAGACACCTCTGGTCCGGTGTAAAGAATCTCTTTACCTTATTCAGTATTCCTAGTTTCCGCGAAGCTAGCCCTATACATCTTTCGATGTAGTTTTTATTATTGAGCTCTCGACGAACGTCTATGCCAAGGATATCAAGGTTGTCCTTCATTGGTAATAATGCATTCTGAAGAGAGGGTAGGGGAAGGAAAGAGGATTTCTTCGCAGTAAATGCACACGCCTGTGTTTTGCGGGCATTGAACTCGACCAGGTTCTCGGTACCCCATTGAGAGATACTGTCGAGGTTACGGTCGAGATCAGCCACGAGTCGTCGTCTCTCCTCCTCAATCTCAGATCGCCCCGCCGTCGGACGAACCGAGTAACTCCCGTGCAGTGTGCTGTCATCTGCATAGCAATGAATGTTCCCGAGGGATAGCATATCACTGATATGCAGAAGAAAGAGAGTTGGTGATAGTACGGACCCCTGCGGTACCCCGGCATTCACTTGCAAGAAGCGAGAAGCCTGGCCATCGCAGAGGACCCGCACTCGGCGCTCGTTTAAAAAGCTAGCAATCCAGCTGCACAGTTGAGGAGGTAGACCATATGCCGGAAGCTTGGAAAAGAGCGAAGCATGCCAGACCCTATCGAAGGCTTTGGCGATGTCCAGGCTAATAGCCAAGGACTCGCCGTGCCTTTCCATAGCCCCACCCCAGACATGCGTTACGAATGCCAGAAGATCACCCGTTGATCGCTTTGGCCTGAAGCCGTATTGTCGATCATTGATTAGCGAGTGATCCTCTAGGAATTGCATGAGCTGCTTATTTATAAGGAGCTCAAGCACCTTGCAAATGACTGAGGTGACAGCTATGGGTCGATAGTTGCCTGGATCGGACCGATCCCCTTTCTTGGGGATCGGTTGTACGTTCGCCTCCTTCCAGACCTCCGGCACGAGCCCTGAAGAGTATGACAGGCGGTACAGACGCGTAATACTGGAGACAACTCAGCTGCACATTTTCGTAGCACCACCGCCGGAATGCCGTCAGGGCCACTGGCTTTCCGCGTGTCGAGTGACCGCAGCACTGCCCGTACATCACATTGCCTGATAACAATATCAGGCATTGTGTGGCCACAGTTGGCGATGGCGGGGGGCTGCAGGCCACGGTCGTCGACCCGGGAATTAGCCGCAAAGAGGTCTGCGAGCATATCCGCTTTCTCTTGGGCTTTGTGAGCCAGTGTTCCATCTGGGTAACGCAGCGGTGGCAGCGAGGGCTGACAAAAGTTAGATTGCACGGCTTTGGCCAGTTGCCAGAATCCACGGCTGCCCGTGGGATGGGAAGTGAGCTCCTGACCAAGCCGCGCGACGCGCTGGGCATCCGCTCTCTTAAAGGCCCTCTTACTCGACTTTGTGGCCCGGTTGTACGCTGCTTTGAGGTGGCCCACGTTTGGGTCGCGCACAGCCCGGGCCCTGATCCAGGCGCGATATGCCGACTGTTTTTGTCGAACAGCTTTGGCACAATCTCGCCCGAACCAGGGACGGGCTCTGCGGATACTGGCGACATCAGTGAAAGGGATGTAATAATCCATCCCTAAACTGATCTCGCCAGCAATAGCAGAAGCACTATCCGAAGGAGCCTTTCCTACAAAGCAGCGCTGGCTCCAGGGGACGGACGCAAAATAATCGCGTAGACCGTCCCAATCCGCTGACGAGTAGTGCCATAGTCGTCGTGACGTTTGCACAGGACGTGCAGGAGGTGACACCTTCATGCCAGCGTGAACAACACAGTGATCGGAACTACCCAGTGGGGCTCCTACCGAAACACTGTACTGGGCTGGGCGACTCGTCAGCAGTAGATCCAGCAGAGCGGGCGCGTGATCTGACCTGTCTGGTATCCGGGTGATCCCGCATACCATCTGGGTCAGACCGTGGGAGAGAGCGAACGCATGGGCGGCTCTACCCGCATGATCAGTCTTGAGGGACCCCAGCCATTCAATGTGATGGCCATTGAAGTCCCCCAGAAACACTAGGTCAGCGTTCGGGAACCGCACCTGTGCTTCATCAGCCGTCTCGCTGAGGTACTGGAAGAGCTTTGTTGTCTCAGAATCCCCTGTGTGGGATCGGTAGACGCACACGTAGATCTGGCTCATAGAGCCATGGTCTACGTGCAGCCAAAGGACGGAATTGGAGGGGTTCTCTAGGCAGCGCAACCGGCGGCAGCAAACATCCGCCCTAACGAACACGCACACCCCGGCTTTGTCTCGAAATTGTTCCTCGATGACATAGCCGGGGTAACACAGGTAAGACGTGTCGTCAGGGCGGCGTATTTGTGTCTCCGTGAGGAACATCACAGCGGGCCGTGCCGTCTCAAGGTGGTGGTGGACGGTATCGAGGTTCGCATGGAGTCCACGGACGTTAGTGAACTCCACCTCGAAATGTGAAGTTGTGGGGTTTCCTAGGGCCGCTGTGTAACGTTTATTTCTTTTTTGTTGCATTGCCATTGTAGATTTTGAAGAAGAAGCGTGAAGACAGGGCGACATTTGGTGCAGCAGTAAGTGACAAAGCGCAGGGGCTAGCTTTGTCTAGAACCGTGTGGTTAGGTCGGAGCCGACCCGCCGGACGGAAGGGCTCCCAAACCCCCCTGATGCAAGGCCGCCGCTACCCCACACCGGTTACCACCCGGAGCGGCGATCCCACATCAGGATTATGCGCAACATGTGGGGCAGCCTCCTGGGGTGGTTGGCCCCAGGCGGGCCCCATGACTGTGTTGCGGGCGGCCGCGGCAACGCCGTTGCTAAGGGTCTCCCTGGCCGGCGAATCGACCCACACCACCCACACTAGACTCCGTTTCGCCCCCACTGGTCCCATGCCTGCTGCACCATACATCGCCCCGGGCCCGGCGGTGCAGCTGCTGAACCCCTAACGCAACCCAGCCTGGGCTGGGTTACTTGGGGGGCTTTAGCACAGCTGCACGGTGGTACCCCCCCGGACCAACACTGTTGTACCACCTGGTACCCACGTAGGGGCCGAAGCCACTCCATAGGTACCGTAAATTAACGAGCCTCGTCCGTTTATCAGCAGGTGCGCCACTAGCAGGTGAGGTCGCTGGGGCCCTATAGATGTTGGTAGAGCCCCTTTGCACCCAAAAGTTTTTAGTATTATTAGGACATTCCCTCTCTTCTTTCGTAATCGATATTTAGAAATAAGACCCGGGTTTAATTCCCAGGTATGGTCATTGACCGAGAGAAGGGTCTACATTTCGAGATTGGGCAATTTTACTTTCGTCCGTCTGTCTGTCTGTCTGTGTGTTCCGGGCTAGCAGCCACAGTTGTATCCGATCTTCACGAAATTTGACACATGTTTTTTTTTTTTTTTAATTCTTTTTTGTACAGATTTACAAAACACAAAACAAACAATAACAATATGTACAAAGGCGTGCTTAAGCCAGTAATGGCTTTTCTTCCAGCAGACCTTAGAGGTATAGAGGAGATAAATAATACTAAAGAGAGAAGAGGAAAGTGTAAACTCGTAAACATACAACATTACATATAATACAAGAAGAAAATGAAACTAATAAATGTAATACATATAACAGACATTAAATACATACACATAAGAACTTAATAATATTAGACTAACGCTAAATACCTACATGCTACATACAGATGTAAATATACTTACTAAATAAGAAGGAGATAATATGAAACAAATGAAAGTCAAAAGAATAATTATGGAAAATCATAGTTGGGAGAGGAAATGCTCCTTTACCCTTTTCTTAAAAATGTCCAATGAACGACTAGCACGGATATCATGTGGTAGTGAGTTCCATAATCTGACAGCCTGGATTGTAAACGAATTGTCATAACAACTAGAGGCATGAGCAGGAGTTCGAAGAAGTAGGGATAAGGAAACACGACATGCTTTGTCTCTAGGCACCAAATACTCAAAACGCTCACGCAGATAGGTAGGAGAATTAGGATTGTGAAGGATAGTATAGAGAAGAGAAAGGATATGAGCTTTACGACGTTGCCGAATAGGAAGCCACCCCAATCTATGCCGGAATTCAGATACGTGATCGTATTTACGAAGGCCATAGATGAAGCGGATTCCCAGATTCTGCAAGCGCTCAAGCTTATTGACAAGCTCCTCCGATGCATCCAGGAAACAGACATCAGCATAGTCTAACAATGATAGAAGAAGAGATTACGCAAGAGTCACTTTAGTTTGAAAAGGTAAGAGTTTCTGAAGAGATTTTAAAGATTGAAATGAGTAGTACACCCTCCTACTTTGTAATGTTTATAATTTTTGATGTTAGGATGTCAAAGGATAGAAATAAAGTATTCATTTAGGCCACTATATTTTTATTGCCTATATATATACCTTTAAGATAATATAGGGGAACTGAGGGTTCCCTTCGGCAAGGTTTTAATGTACTTTTAGCCTAGGATACAATTTAGGTCTATTCTAGGTGCTAGGTTATTCAGTAATACAGGGTATATGGTTGGTGCGCTTGGTCGGTAACGATAGAGTATCTTTATGAAGATACTGTGGTAATTAAGTGTGACAGTTTAATGGATTTTATAGGATACTTTCCCGGTGAGATACGCCACTCCTGCAAGCCGGCAGACACCGTCTCGGTTCCGGTCTCTGCCCACTCCAGGCAGAAGGAAATAGGTTTTTCCACCCAGGTAGTATGGTGGTACCGTAAGCCTCCTGTAACAGGAGTTAAAGACTTATTCCATGCATTATGGCCACTGTTATTATCTAAGCGCCTACCACGTCGTACATATTATGTGTACATACCTTTCGGAGGCGAATATCCAAGCTTCACCCGATTAAATCCGGCTAACACCTGCAAAGCATGCATGCGTATCGTGTAAGTCGGTCTCTAGCCAATCCTGGCCAGATCAGGCAAAGATTCCTGTTTAAATTTAGTGAGACAACTCCAGACGCAACACGTGTCAAACTCAAACCTGTAAGGAACGAGAATCCACTGTCAAATTATACAGTACATACGCTAACCCGCGCCACCACAACAACATTTTATCTAAAACTTACCAAACTTCGAAATAAATTACAATAAATTAAATTGTAATATAAATATGTGATGCGGGCGTAGCTCGCTTGTATAAAATGGCTGTCACACAAGTCACGTGGTCCAGCGTCCAATCAGGAGAAAGCCAGTGTTGCCACTATATTATGCAAATTTCAACCAACTAAAATGGAATAATGCCACTACAAAAATTACAACATTACAACTTATCTCAGCAATTTGTACTTCCCATGAAAGATACGAATCTATATGAAGACCCAAATTTTTGGCACTGTTAGAGTACTCGATAGGCTCAGAATTAAATATAACTGAAGGCAAAGACTCATAATCCACGAGACCAAGCATATACCGGCCACCAACAATTAGTGCCTGTGATTTACTGGGATTAACTAACAAGCCAAAGGATTTGGCCCAACTGTAGACATTTTCAAGGTCACCATTGATGGCAGCAATAGCTTGGTCTATTTCGTCAACCCTAAAATGTCGATATAACTGCAAGTCGTCTGCGTAAAGATGATAATTTGAGTTCAAGACTCTTGTGATGGCGTTAATAAAAACAGAGAAGAGAAGAGGAGAAAGTACACCACCCTGAGGAACACCCGCCGCAAGATCACACCAGCTGGACGAGGTTTCGGCTGCACGAACCGACTGCGAACGTCCCTGAAGATAGGATTTAAACCAAGCGGCAACAGAGGCGGATACATTCAAGGATTTCAAGATTCCTAAGAGTATGTCAAAATCAACCGAATTAAATGCACTGCTAAAGTCTAGTAGCACTATAATGCTAAGTGTTCCTTAATTTAATACAATTTTTTCGTCGTGAGCTTTTTGGAATGGGGGGAAAAAAGGGGAAAAAGCTCAAATAATGATTTTAATGCTCTCGAGGTCTATCTACTGTTCGACAATAGGGCGCCCACTGGTATTATGAACTTAAAAGCGTTGTTAAGATTCACTTATTAGGAAAGGGCTATTACACCATTAGTGATTATTTAGATGACAAAGCAACATGGAATTAAGCTATTTGGTGTTATATTAATTTTTGACTTATTTAATTGTTATTGTTAAGAAATATAGTTGACTGCTTCGGTGGCGTGGTCGGTAGTGCATCGGTTTTCGTCTCCAGAGTCTCAGTTTCGATTCCCGAGTCGAATCCAATATTTGTGTGATCCACAAATGTTTGTTTCGGAGTTTGGTCGTTTTCTATGTATGTTATGTATGTATTTAGAAATATATAAGTATGTTTATCAGTTGTCTAGATCCCATAGCATAAGCTTTTAGTTTAGTTTGGGCTAGACGACGTTGTGTGAGCATGTCCAACAATTTTTAATCTTTTACTGTTGTATTTTTATGTATAATTGCATTGTTTTGTTAAATGATAATAATTGAAATTTTGTGGCTGTGAGGTTTCTTGCCAAATTCTTACTCACAGGCTCTACTTTTTCTTACGTACATTTAGAAGTACTCATTTTAATTTTGACATTCATAAGTGTTTTATAATCTAAAGGAATAAACGTTTTGAATCTTTGAATCTTTATGACCATACCTGGGAATCGAACCCGGGTCTCCTACGGTAACAGTCTCAAACAAGTCGTACGTTCTACCGAAAATTGTCAAAGAGAGCATAAAAAGATATGAATTAATTTTACTAATATATTTGAAAGCAATAAGTTTGCTTAAACTATTCTTAAATCTTAAGTTAAAACAGGATTCGGACTTACGGCAAATATTCCACAACTTTATTTGATTTATTTTCACCGACCGGTTTCGCTTTTCAGCAGTATCAAAGTGGAATAGTATACAAGTGTGTTTGTTCATCATGTATTACTATAGGTTCTACCTAGTGCCAACAATCGAAAGTATAAACTAAGAACTTACGTCCTTTGCTTTATAGGGGGAATGCTGAAAGTTCTGACCACTGAGCTACGATGACCAATACCAACATCATCCCATCTTTGCTTCATATCGTAAATTCTAGATCGCGCTATCAAGTTTAGCGTTGGTTTTACCTACCGGAATTCTGCCGAATCAGGTACCAGTGGGTTCGAGTCCTACCGATGACATTTCAGTTTTTGTGATATATTTATAATTTACATTTTAGTAGTTATTTTGGTTAGAAACAGACCAGTCAATTCAAGACAGACGTAAATAAAGACAGACGAAGAATGCAGTAGGAATTTATAGTCAAGAATACTGCAAAAAGGTAATAAAATAGCTGCCACGCGACACTACGATGTAATAATCGTAAACACTTGTAAGTAGCGATAGCATCACAAGTGGACAGTATTTTTTCATAATTATTTTCTTGGCACATTGGGCGTTTTAACATTGCACGACATCGCGACGATATCGTAAGTAGCAACAGTAACTTTAAGGTATCTTGCACGATATCGTCACGATATTGTGTATTGTTTATAGTAAACCCAGCAAACATTTTCATATTTTGTCAGTGCGATTAGCGCTTTTTAATGTAAGTATTAATATGTAACTAATTGAATAACATGATACTATTTACATACCTACATATAAACACCCCTCTTTCCTTTTGTTTCTTTGTACCCGACTGCCAGGAAGGGATATGTTTTTTTTTTTTTTTTTTTTTTATATTTGGTTCGCCAAATTGACGCCGCCCGCCTGGTGGTAAGTCGTGACGACGTCTAGCGATTGTGGGCCACTCTCACAGCACACATTACTATTGAGAGTGGCCCTCAACTTGACGACCTACTGATGTGCCTCTTCACGCTCCGCTTAAAGAACCCAGGATTATATGTGGGAGGAAACACGTGCACAGGCAGGGCGTTCCAGGCCACTATCGTTCGGCAGAGAAACGAACGTTTAAAACGTTCGGTTCTCGCGAACATGCTATCCACTGTGTGGGGGTGGCATCTCTGCCCGGCACGAGTCGTTCGGGATCGGAAGGAAGAGGGTGGGATCAGATTGAAGAGCTCTTCAGAACACTCGCCGTGGTAAATACGGTAGAATGCGGCCAAGGAAGCTATTGTTCGGCGCTGAGCTAGCGGCTCAAGGCTTCCCGTTACCTCCGGACAACCTATAATACGGATAGCCCGTCGCTGCATAGCGTCGAGAGCGTCCAGCAGATACTTCGCGGAGCCGTCCCAGAGGTGAGAGCAGTATTCGACGCAGGGTCTAATCTGCGTCTTGTACAGCAGACACCTCTGGTCCGGTGTAAAGAATCTCTTTACCTTATTCAGTATTCCTAGTTTCCGCGAAGCTAGCCCTATACATCTTTCGATGTAGTTTTTATTATTGAGCTCTCGACGAACGTCTATGCCAAGGATATCAAGGTTGTCCTTCATTGGTAATAATGCATTCTGAAGAGAGGGTAGGGGAAGGAAAGGGGATTTCTTCGCAGTAAATGCACACGCCTGTGTTTTGCGGGCATTGAACTCGACCAGGTTCTCGGTACCCCATTGAGAGATACTGTCGAGGTTACGGTCGAGATCAGCCACGAGTCGTCGTCTCTCCTCCTCAATCTCAGATCGCCCCGCCGTCGGACGAACCGAGTAACTCCCGTGCAGTGTGCTGTCATCTGCATAGCAATGAATGTTCCCGAGGGATAGCATATCATTGATATGCAGAAGAAAGAGAGTTGGTGATAGTACGGACCCCTGCGGTACCCCGGCATTCACTTGCAAGAAGCGAGAAGCCTGGCCATCGCAGAGGACCCGCACTCGGCGCTCGTTTAAAAAGCTGGCAATCCAGCTGCACAGTTGAGGAGGTAGACCATATTCCGGAAGCTTGGAAAGGAGCGAAGCATGCCAGACCCTATCGAAGGCTTTGGCGATGTCTAGGCTAATAGCCAAGGACTCGCCGTGCCTTTCCATAGCCCCACCCCAGACATGCGTTACGAATGCCAGAAGATCACCCGTTGATCGCTTTGGCCTGAAGCCGTATTGTCGATCATTGATTAGCGAGTGATCCTCTAGGAATTGCATGAGCTGCTTATTTATAAGGAGCTCAAGCACCTTGCAAATGACTGAGGTGACAGCTATGGGTCGATAGTTGCCTGGATCGGACCGATCCCCTTTCTTGGGGATCGGTTGTACGTTCGCCTCCTTCCAGACCTGCGGCACGAGCCCTGAAGAGTATGACAGGCGGTACAGACGCGTTAATACTGGAGACAACTCAGCTGCACATTTTCGTAGCACCACCGCCGGAATGCCGTCAGGGCCACTGGCTTTCCGCGTGTCGAGTGACCGCAGCACTGCCCGTACATCACATTGCCTGATAACAATATCAGGCATTGTGTGGCCACAGTTGGCGATGGCGGGGGGCTGCAGGCCACGGTCGTCGACCCGGGAATTAGCCGCAAAGAGGTCTGCGAGCATATCCGCTTTCTCTTGGGCTTTGTGAGCCAGTGTTCCATCTGGGTAACGCAGCGGTGGCAGCGAGGGCTGACAAAAGCTAGATTGCACGGCTTTGGCCAGTTGCCAGAATCCACGGCTGCCCGTGGGATGGGAAGTGAGCTCCTGACCAAGCCGCGCGACGCGCTGGGCATCCGCTCTCTTAAAGGCCCTCTTACTCGACTTTGTGGCCCGGTTGTACGCTGCTTTGAGGTGGCCCACGTTTGGGTCGCGCACAGCCCGGGCCCTGATCCAGGCGCGATATGCCGACTGTTTTTGTCGAACAGCTTTGGCACAATCTCGCCCGAACCAGGGACGGGCTCTGCGGATACTGGCGACATCAGTGAAAGGGATGTAATAATCCATCCCTAAACTGATCTCGCCAGCAATAGCAGAAGCACTATCCGAAGGAGCCTTTCCTACAAAGCAGCGCTGGCTCCAGGGGACGGACGCAAAATAATCGCGTAGACCGTCCCAATCCGCTGACGAGTAGTGCCATAGTCGTCGTGACGCCAGCGTGAACAACACAGTGGTCGGAACTACCCAGTGGGGCTCCTACCGAAACACTGTACTGGGCTGGGCGACTCGTCAGCAGTAGATCCAGCAGAGCGGGCTCGTGATCTGACCTGTCTGGTATCCGGGTGATCCCGCATACCATCTGGGTCAGACCGTGGGAGAGAGCGAACGCATGGGCGGCTCTACCCGCATGATCAGTCTTGAGGGACCCCAGCCATTCAATGTGATGGCCATTGAAGTCCCCCAGAAACACTAGGTCAGCGTTCGGGAACCGCACCTGCGCTTCATCAGCCGTCTCGCTGAGGTACTGGAAGAGCTTTGTTGTCTCAGAATCCCCTGTGTGGGATCGGTAGACGCACACGTAGATCTGGCTCATAGAGCCATGGTCTACGTGCAGCCAAAGGACGGAATTGGAGGGGTTCTCTAGGCAGCGCAACCGGCGGCAGCAAACATCCGCCCCAACGAACACGCACACCCCGGCTTTGTCTCGAAATTGTTCCTCGATGACATAGCCGGGGTAACACAGGTAAGACGTGTCGTCAGGGCGGCGTATTTGTGTCTCCGTGAGGAACATCACAGCGGGCCGTGCCGTCTCAAGGTGGTGGTGGACGGTATCGAGGTTCGCATGGAGTCCACGGACGTTAGTGAACTCCACCTCGAAATGTGAAGTTGTGGGGTTTCCTAGGGCCGCTGTGTAACGTTTATTTCTTTTTTGTTGCACTGCCATTGTAGATTTTGAAGAAGCGTGAAGACAGGGTGACATTTGGTGCAGCAGTAAGTGACAAAGCGCAGGGGCTAGCTTTGTCTAGAACCGTGTGGTTAGGTCGGAGCCGACTCGCCGGACGGAAGGGCTCCCAAACCCCCCTGATGCAAGGCCGCCGCTACCCCACACCGGTTACCACCCGGAGCGGCGATCCCACATCAGGATTATGCGCAACATGTGGGGCAGCCTCCTGGGGTGGTTGGCCCCAGGCGGGCCCCATGACTGTGTTGCGGGCGGCCGCGGCAACGCCGTTGCTAAGGGTCTCCCTGGCCGGCGAATCGACCCACACCACCCACACTAGACTCCGTTTCGCCCCCACTGGTCCCATGCCTGCTGCACCATACATCGCCCCGGGCCCGGCGGTGCAGCTGCTGAACCCCTAACGCAACCCAGCCTGGGCTGGGTTACTTGGGGGGCTTTAGCACAGCTGCACGGTGGTACCCCCCCGGACCAACACTGTTGTACCACCTGGTACCCACGTAGGGGCCGAAGCCACTCCATAGGTACCGTAAATTAACGAGCCTCGTCCGTTTATCAGCAGGTGCGCCACTAGCAGGTGAGGTCGCTGGGGCACTATAGATGTTGGTAGAGCCCCTTTGCACCCAAAATTTGTTTCGCGCGTATCTTGTTTGTAATATTATTTGTTCCCTCATATCTTAGAAACCGCTGAACGGATTTAAATAAATAACATATCGTTAGATTGGTCTACATTGGATGCAAAAAAAATGGTGACTGAGAGACGCTATAGTTTAAAGTGCAAATGATTTTTTTCTTTGGGTACTGCAATATAGATATCACATTAAAGGGCATATCATGACTATATCCACATAATAATTATTATTATTTTCCTTTTTTCTAAGCTTATTGTTGTTACCGTTGTTTGTTATTTTATGTTCTATGTGCACCTATTCTAAAGTGGAGTAATAAATGTTTCTTTCTTTATATCTATATTTTCATACCTTTAATAAAAAAAACAATGACAGGAATTGATACTCGTACATAGTTATTATTGGAGTTTTTTTTTTTTTTTTTTTATATTTAGGTCGACAAATTGACGCCACTCGCCTGATGGTAAGCTGAGGTGACGTCTGGCAATTGAGGGCGACTCTCACAGTACACAGGAATACTATAGAGAGTGGCCCTCAACTTGACGACCCTGTAATGTGCCTCTTCACGCTGCGCTTAAAGAGCCCAGGGTTATATGTTGGAGGAAACACGTGCGCAGGCAGGGCGTTCCAAGCCACCATCGTTCGGCAGAGAAACGATCGTTTAAAACGCTCGGTTCTCGCGAAGACGGTTTCCACGGTATGAGGGTGACATCTCTGCCCGGCACGCGTTGTTCGGGATCGGAAGGGAGAGGGTGGGATCAGGTTGAAGAGCTCTTCAGAACACTCACCGTGGTAAATACGGTAGAACGCGGCCAAGGAAGCAATTGTTCGGCGCTGGGCTAGCGGCTCAAGGCTTCCCGTTACCTCCGGACAGTCTATAATGCGAACAGCGCGTCGCTGCATAGCGTCGAGTGCGTCCAGCAAATACTTCGCGGAGCCGTCCCAGAGGTGAGAGCAGTATTCAACGCAGGGTCTAATCTGCGTTTTGTACAGCAGACACCTCTGGTGCGGTGTAAAGAATCGCTTTACCTTGTTCAGTATTCCTAAGTTAATAAAAATAATCTGATTAATTTTGTTTTGCTAACCTTACAGCGGAATGTCAAACTGGCCTGACATAAAGGTGAGTTCTTACTGTTGAGATATCGTTTAATTACTTAATTGAGTTATTTTTACTTAAAAAATATCAGGCTTCTGTTCCTAAAAGTATATTATTATAATTGAGCTCTTTCTGTATGCATGCTTATTATTAACATAATCATACCAGCTCTCCCAGAGGCGTAGGTATAGATACATACGTTCATTCGCCAATAAAATGGTTGGTCCCAGTTGAATTTCCAATTTAATAAGATTATTTGTTCTAATGTAATTCTACTTGATGTTACATTAATTTTATTTGATTATATGTGGTTTGTGTGTCCAGATGACGACCTAATACGAAGTTCTATAATTGATTTTCACCTACTGACCCTACGTGTGTCCAGTCTCTCGTGTCCAGATAGTAACTAACTAACTCATGAATACTATGAATTCAATCCCAGTGTGTATATACCTTTAAACCTTTTGATACAGCTCAAGAATTTATAAAGATAGGTCTTAATGATATAAAATGAAATAAATTCCAGTGTTTCTTCACGCTTATCAAGGGTAAGCACAGATGAAGAATTGTCCTTTATTGCAATTGGTATTTACAAGGTTATGTTGAATCATCATTCACCGAGCCTTTTCCCAACTCAGTTGGGGTCGGCTTTCCAGTCTAACTGCGATTCGGCTGAACTTCGATATTTTCCGTGAAGCGACTGCCATCTGGCCTTCACAACCCATGGGCGATATCGAAGTTCTGTAGTTAGACCGGTCGGATTTTTGATTTCGGGCTCCAACTACCCTTAACGACTGCCATAGATGTTAGTATGACAGCCGGGACCGACGGCCACAAATGTGATTAAAAAATTTTTTGTCTGTCTGTCTGTCTGTTCAGGCATCACGCAAAAACTACTGGTTCGATTACGATGAAACTTGGTATAATTATTCTTTAATATCCTGGGCACCACACTGGGTACTTTTTATCCCGGAAAAGTATATGCAATAAAAAACAAACTTAATTTTGCGGTTCGATCCCTTGACCCGAGTACTGTACCAACTGTAATCGGTTTTTTTAGTTTTTTATATTCGGTTCGCCAAATTGACACCGCCCGCCTGGTGGTAAGTCGTGACGACACACGTCTAGCGATTGTGGGCCACTCTCAAAGCACTTACGATAAAGAGTGGCCCTCAACTTGACGACCTACTGATGTGCCTCTTCACGCTCTGCTTAAAGAACCCAGGGTTATATGTGGGAGGAAACACGTGCACAGGCAGGGCGTTCCAGGCCACTATCGTTCGGCAGAAAAACGAACGGTTAAAACGTTCGGTTCTCGCGAACATGCTATCCACTGTGTGGGAGTGGCATCTCTGCCCGGCACGCGTTGTTCGGGATTGGAAGGAAGACGGTGGGATCAGATTGAAGAGCTCTTCGAAACAGGTTACGTCACCCGCAGTGGAGTTCACTATTAATGGTTTTTAGAACTTTTGTCTGTTTGTCAGAATGTTTGAACACGCTATCTCAGAAATGATTTGATTTTTTGATTTGAACTTGCGGTTTGGTTTTCAATCGCTTCATAAATAAAAAAGTTATGTAGATATAAAGTAACACGCAGGCGGAGCTGCGGGCAACAGCTAGTTAGATAATAATTTTAAAAGAAATAATGACTGGCTCCGGCTTACTATACTAAAACTTTAACAACCTGCACTTATAGACAGAACTTATACTTAATAAGTTAGTAATTCGTTTGTTGGCAAATATTTAATAAAGTTCCTCAGGATTTAGTTGACATGCCTCTTTATAAGTTTAAAATAGAAGTGAAAAAATGTTTGATGAAAAAAAGCTATTAAGTATAAGGTAGACGAATATCTTAATGATAAAAATGCATGGTTACCCTAATCTTCTGCCTTCGCACAATATAAATTATAACACATGTAAACTACTCTATATTAAAAAAGAAAATGGATAATCTACCTGAGTTTCTTGCTGGTATCTACTCAGTAGAACCAACTTACAGAACCAGCGAAAGAATAATTTTCAAATGGTTTATTAATGTAATTATAAATGTAATTTTTATAATATTGCTTGACATGAAATTGTAAAATTTTGACATTCATATGTGCTCTTTATGTGCCTAACTGAATAAACGAAATTGATTCTTTGATTCTTCTTTTATTCTAATCAGAGTATGTCGAGCAAGACAAAGTGAATTGTAACAATTCACTTTGTCTTGACTTAGACTTATTTTGCACGAGCATTAATCAGCTTAAGGTTAGATTGAGTAGGTATGGCATTTTATTAAAGGTAAGTATATAATCTACCGAGTTTTAGGGCTTCTTGAGGTAAATATATACCTGCCTATTATTGCAATATTATTATTTATTACCTACCTAAATTGTACCAATTGCACTGTCTACAATCATGGAATTACTATATTTATCTAAGTTGAGCGAAGCGTGCGTAGCTCCTTATCAGGTGACTCCAAAGCAACTCGATGTACAATTGTTTCTCGACAACTACCCAACCGATTTTCATGATTTTTTCACTCAAAAATCAAGCATTCTCAGGAGCAGGTTTTGTTCGAGACCGAATTTTGATTTAGGACCCTCAAAAAAAGTTATTGACCAAAAATATTTCAACAACCGATTTTCATGAGTTTTTCACTCAAAAATCAAGCATTCTCAGGAACAGGTTTTGTTCAAGACCGAATTTCTATTTAGGACCCTCAGAAAAAGTTATTGACCAAAAATATGACAATAGTCGCTTCGCTCAATTGCACCCCAATTGGTCCCCCGTAGAGACCACACAGGTGGTCAAAGTCCGCCTGGCGCCACTGGAAATACCTGCGTGTGTACCAGAGACGCCCGGCAACGGACGTAAGAGGGGTCGCGGTCTTGGCCGTGGAATTTGAAAAAAAAGTATGTGGAAACTTTTAATTGGCTTTTTGTGTTATCTTTATTTTGTTTTGTATTTTAGCTGTAAGTTTTCCTAAAAGAATAAAATAAAATAAAGCAACCAGTACGTACAATCCCTACATTTCCAGTCACCTACAAGTGGTTCCAAACTAATCCCTATTTAGTCATCAGAAGCCTCAAGAGGGGGGAACACTAAGTAGTTAAGTTTTCTCCTATGTCTAACACCATAATCTCACCTATGCAGTACCAAATACATACGTATGTTCAAAGAGTGTAGAATATTGTACAGATAAGAATATATAAAATATAAAATGTTGAATGTACATACAGATAAATTAAATTAAAATGTCTGTTTGCTGCTTCAGTTACTACTTATAACATCGGCTATCTGCTACTGAAAGTCCCTTTAAAATCGGTCCAACCGTTTTAGAGATTAGCTGGAACAAACAGACATACAGGTAAACTGATAGTTTTTTTTTTAATAGTTTATTTGCTTAAACAATAAATATTCTAGTGGGATGTAACATTAATCTGTCGGTGCTGTTAGAAATTTCATTGGAATTAACAGAGTAGTTATGGATTTTCTATAGTGCCTAGTAACGGCAATAGGCTTGCCCCCTATTACGTGGGACCGACAAAATTACTGCTAAAGTGTTGGTGTGTAATGCACCTTTGCCTATGCCTTCGGGGACATAAGCGTAATGATATGTATGTAGATCATAGTTAAAGGGGATTCAAGACTATCATTTCTTGCTGACAATGTTAACAGAATGCAAAGGTTAAGCAACATTTAGTCAGGCCAGTCTTAGGATTGATGACCATTTGACATTGAGAACCCTCCGTTCCTCTGAGAGCACGTTAAGCCGTCGATCCTGGTTGTCATACGAACATCTATGGCAGTCGTTAGGGGTAGTTGGAGCCCTAAATCAAAAGTCCGACCAGTCTAACTACAGAACTTCGATATCGCCCATGGGTAGTGGAGGTCAGATGGTAGTCGCTTCACGTGAAATATCGAAGTTCAGCCAAATCGCAGTTAGACTGGAAAGCCGGCTCCAACTGCGTTAGGAAATGGCTCGGTGGTGGATGATTTCATGCTGTTTTTCTATTTTTATTTGGAAAAAGACATGCTATTTAGATAGGTATGTATTTTTGCATAATTATTGTCCTGCTTAATTAGAATACGGGCAATTCCTTTTTTTTCTTACCGGTACACTGTACCAAAACTACCATTTGGAGACAAGACGAGTGTGCACGGCAGAAAGCCGTTCCCCGACCTTAGCTTATGTAGTATCTGTTTTCATAATCTTTGATAGTTCTGTCGCAAACAAAACGGAATTCCGGCGCAGACAGCCACCAGTAAGAGTGAACCCGATGCGAACAAAGGGGTGAGAATTAAACCCCACTGTTTGCTGTACTTTACTACCTATCCTCTAACTTAAATAGGGGTTATTATACACAACTCCACTTGGAAAGAATAGTTTTCTTGTACACTATTTCTGATAAGTAATTAAATGTACAGTAGTGGGGTGTGTGGTACTCTCATTAAGATCTTTAGTGGTCTAAACTCAACTCTTGCAATTAGAGCACCTGCTGAACAACAGATGAGGCTCTGATAAACATAAAGGCAGGTTTTCACAGGGTCAGTGTACAAGTCAGTATCGGCGCCAGTGTAGACGCCTACACTGACTTCATTTGTTTATATGGAGACAGTAGTAAGTCAGCACTAACTTCCCACCGCTGTACTGACTTCAAATCAATTTACATTGGGTTTTTCTCGGGTCAGCGCTGACTCGTCTCGAATTCGGATTCAGTAACTGATCCTGTCTAAAGCAGCCTTAATAGAGCCCGGTGAGCGGTAATAGGTTCGACACCAACTACATAGGACCAGGAAAATCACCGGTGAACAGTTGCCTAATCCCACGGGAACACATCACGGGGATAAATAGTTGCCTATAGCCTCGGGAATGATGTAGTTACATAATTATCATAATCATATTATAACATAGTATAAAAAAAAGTCGGGCCGGCCGTATGTATGCTTAGATCTTTAAAACTACGCAACGGATTTTCATGCAGTTTTCACCAATGGATAGAGTGGATCTTGAGAAAGGTTTTTGTTTATATATAATTTGTCAAGCAGGCGAAGCCACGGACGTCCGCTAGTGAGAAATATTTTCAAAATTGGTCCCATAGTTTTATTTATTTATTTCGGAGAGCGTATTCAATGGAAAGAAACAATCATTTCCTCTTTTTAAAACTGGTACAGAAGTTTTTTTCTTTAAAGGGTAGAACGGGAACCCTAATACTGAGACTTCTCTGTCCGTCCGTTTGTCTTGGGCCATCTCATAAGCCGTGATAGTTAGACAGTTAAAATTTTCACAGATGATGTATTTCTGTTGCCTTTATAACAACAAATATTAAAAAACAGATAATAATATGTATTTAAGAAGGCTCCCATACAAGAAACGTTTTGGTACGAAACCCTTTGTGCGCGAGTCCGACTCACATTTGGCCGGTATTTTTATTCCGCGGCTTTTTATTCTACGTCTATGCCGGGCGCCCCAGGTACACGCTCGGAAGAATTAGTTTAAAAGTATACCTAGATTAAATAGGTTATGTGCTTATAATATGTATGTATATGTGTGTGTGTGTGTGAAAGAAAGAAAGAAAAAAAATAAAAAAATTATTACTCCACTTAACTTTAAAAAATAACAAAATCAACGAAAACAATAACAGCTTGGTATATATTAACAATAAATAAAATAAATGAAATAATAATAATACATAATTTATGTGGAGTAAATGGCCGTCTCTCAGCGTTAAGATCTGCGTGGTGCAAGGCAGACAGCGCTGGTTTTCAGAGACGGCCTGATGGTAGAAAACCAAAAACAGAGAGAGAAGAAATACTATAAACATCGAAATACAAGGAAAAATAAAGAATAAAGAAAAAGAAACACCTAATAAACAAAGTTTATGGGTGCAAAGGGGCTCTACCAACATCTTTAGGGCCCCATCGACCTCACCTGCTAGTGGCGCACCTGCTGATAAACGGACGAGGCTCGTTAATTTACGGTACCTATGGAGTGGCTTCGGCCCCTACGTGGGTACCAGGTGGTACAACAGTATTGGTCCGGGGGGGTACCACCGTGCAGCTGTGCTAAAGCCCCCCAAGTAACCCAGCCCAGGCTGGGTTGCGTTAGGGGTTCAGCAGCTGCACCGCCGGGCCCGGGGCGATGTATGGTGCAGCAGGCATGGGACCAGTGGGGGCGAAACGGAGTCTAGTGTGGGTGGTGTGGGTCGATTCGCCGGCCAGGGAGACCCTTAGCAAAAACCTAACCACACGGTTCTAGACAAAGCTAGCCCCTGCGCTTTGTCACTTACTGCTGCACCAAATGTCGCCCTGTCTTCACGCTTCTTCTTCAAAATCTACAATGGCAGTGCAACAAAAAAGAAATAAACGTTACACAGCGGCCCTAGGAAACCCCACAACTTCACATTTCGAGGTGGAGTTCACTAACGTCCGTGGACTCCATGCGAACCTCGATACCGTCCACCACCACCTTGAGACGGCACGGCCCGCTGTGATGTTCCTCACGGAGACACAAATACGCCGCCCTGACGACACGTCTTACCTGTGTTACCCCGGCTATGTCATCGAGGAACAATTTCGAGACAAAGCCGGGGTGTGCGTGTTCGTTAGGGCGGATGTTTGCTGCCGCCGGTTGCGCTGCCTAGAGAACCCCTCCAATTCCGTCCTTTGGCTGCACGTAGACCATGGCTCTATGAGCCAGATCTATGTGTGCGTCTACCGATCCCACACAGGGGATTCTGAGACAACAAAGCTCTTCCAGTACCTCAGCGAGACGGCTGATGAAGCGCAGGTGCGGTTCCCGAACGCTGACCTAGTATTTCTGGGGGACTTCAATGGCCATCACATTGAATGGCTGGGGTCCCTCAAGACTGATCATGCGGGTAGAGCCGCCCATGCGTTCGCTCTCTCCCACGGTCTGACCCAGATGGTATGCGGGATCACCCGGATACCAGACAGGTCAGATCACGCGCCCGCTCTGCTGGATCTACTGCTGACGAGTCGCCCAGCCCAGTACAGTGTTTCGGTAGGAGCCCCACTGGGTAGTTCCGACCACTGTGTTGTTCACGCTGGCGTCACGACGACTATGGCACTACTCGTCAGCGGATTGGGACGGTCTACGCGATTATTATGCGTCCGTCCCCTGGAGCCAGCGCTGCTTTGTAGGAAAGGCTCCTTCGGATAGTGCTTCTGCTATTGCTGGCGAGATCAGTTTAGGGATGGATTATTACATCCCTTTCACTGATGTCGCCAGTATCCGCAGAGCCCGTCTCTGGTTCGGGCGAGATTGTGCCAAAGCTGTTCGACAAAAACGGTCGGCATATCGCGCCTGGATCAGGGCCCGGGCTGTGCGCGACCCAAATGTGGGCCACCTCAAAGCAGCGTACAACCGGGCCACAAAGTCGAGTAAGAGGGCCTTTAAGAGAGCGGATGCCCAGCGCGTCGCGCGGCTTGGTCAGGAGCTCACTTCCCATCCCACGGGCAGCCGTGGATTCTGGCAACTGGCCAAAGCCGTGCAATCTAACTTTTGTCAGCCCTCGCTGCCACCGCTGCGTTACCCAGATGGAACACTGGCTCACAAAGCCCAAGAGAAAGCGGATATGCTCGCAGACCTCCTTGCGGCTAATTCCCGGGTCGACGACCGTGGCCTGCAGCCCCCCACCATCGCCAACTGTGGCCACACAATGCCTGATATTGTTATCAGGCAATGTGATGTACGGGCAGTGCTGCGGTCACTCGACACGCGGAAAGCCAGTGGCCCTGACGGCATTCCGGCGGTGGTGCTACGAAAATGTGCAGCTGAGTTGTCTCCAGTATTAACGCGTCTGTACCGCCTGTCATACTCTTCAGGGCTCGTGCCGGAGGTCTGGAAGGAGGCCAACGTACAACCGATCCCCAAGAAAGGGGATCGGTCCGATCCAGGCAACTATCGACCCATAGCTGTCACCTCAGTCATTTGCAAGGTGCTTGAGCTCCTTATAAATAAGCAGCTCATGCAATTCCTAGAGGATCACTCGCTAATCAATGATCGACAATACGGCTTCAGGCCAAAGCGATCAACGGGTGATCTTCTGGCATTCGTAACGCATGTCTGGGGTGGGGCTATGGAAAGGCACGGCGAGTCCTTGGCTATTAGCCTGGACATTGCCAAAGCCTTCGATAGGGTCTGGCATGCTTCGCTCCTTTCCAAGCTTCCGGCATATGGTCTACCTCCTCAACTGTGCAGCTGGATTGCCAGCTTTTTAAACGAGCGCCGAGTGCGGGTCCTCTGCGATGGCCAGGCTTCTCGCTTCTTGCAAGTGAATGCCGGGGTACCGCAGGGGTCCGTACTATCACCAACTCTCTTTCTTCTGCATATCAATGATATGCTATCCCTCGGGAACATTCATTGCTATGCAGATGACAGCACACTGCACGGGAGTTACTCGGTTCGTCCGACGGCGGGGCGATCTGAGATTGAGGAGGAGAGACGACGACTCGTGGCTGATCTCGACCGTAACCTCGACAGTATCTCTCAATGGGGTACCGAGAACCTGGTCGAGTTCAATGCCCGCAAAACACAGGCGTGTGCATTTACTGCGAAGAAATCCCCTTTCCTTCCCCTACCCTCTCTTCAGAATGCATTATTACCAATGAAGGACAACCTTGATATCCTTGGCATAGACGTTCGTCGAGAGCTCAATAATAAAAACTACATCGAAAGATGTATAGGGCTAGCTTCGCGGAAACTAGGAATACTGAATAAGGTAAAGAGATTCTTTACACCGAACCAGAGGTGTCTGCTGTACAAGACGCAGATTAGACCCTGCGTCGAATACTGCTCTCACCTCTGGGACGGCTCCGCGAAGTATCTGCTGGACGCACTCGACGCTATGCAGCGACGGGCTATCCGTATTATAGATTGTCCGGAGGTAACGGGAAGCCTTGAGCCGCTAGTTCAGCGCCGAACAATAGCTTCCTGGGCCGCATTCTACCGTATTTACCACGGCGAGTGTTCTGAAGAGCTCTTCAATCTGATCCCACCCTCTTCCTTCCGATCCCGAACGACTCGTGCCGGGCAGAGATGCCACCCCCACACAGTGGATAGCATGTTCGCGAGAACCGAACGTTTTAAACGTTCGTTTCTCTGCCGAACGATAGTGGCCTGGAACGCCCTGCCTGTGCACGTGTTTCCTCCCACATATAATCCTGGGTTCTTTAAGCGGAGCGTGAAGGTCGTATCAGTAGGTCGTCAAGTTGAGGGCCACTCTCAATAGTAATGTGTGCTGTGAGAGTGGCCCACAATCGCTAGACGTCGTCACGACTTACCACCAGGCGGGCGGCGTCAATTTGGCGAACCAAATATAAAAAAAAAAAAAAAAAAAGTTAAACATTAAAAAAGGAAAGGAACATTAATAGGAAAGAAAATAAAAAAAAAAACAGAAAACCATAGTGTGTGCGTGTGTGTGCTTGGTTACTTCACATTACGTGAATAATAGTTAAATACCAGCCCATAGATTGTGAGCTTCGTTAATCTCAAATAATGATTATTCATATTAGTTGAAATTGCCTTTGAATTATCAAATACGTTGAGTGTCTATGGGATACCGTGAAATTGTTGCGATTGGTACAATTTATAGGCGACAGCAATAATTTTATGAATTTATAATATTATTGCTTGACAAACTATTTACACAAAAACCTTCCTCGAGAATCACTCTATCTGTTGGTTATAACCGCATCAAAATCCGTCGCGTAGTTTTAAAGATCTAAGCATACATAGGGAAGGGAAGCAAGTTTGGTTTTATACTCTGTGGGTAAATGTTTCTAATGATTGTTTAGGTATTGAATACGACTGTATTTTTTAAGCCAATGATAACTTTTTTAAATACCTACCTAATATTTTGATATGAATCACAAAAGCTATGTTCATTGGGGTGGACTTAAGCCGCCGGCTGTTCCTTTTTGCATGTTTGATATAATTTCTGTAGGTACTTACTTTTAATGCTAAATGGAAAGCTATTAATTTCGAATTACACACGGATACTTCAAATTTATGGTTAAAGTATATGTATGTATGGATTGTTTAGATATTTTAGTGATTGAATAATACACAAAGAGGTGGACATACACACATACCTTTATATTAGCCAGAGGCTCGCGATCCGGCTTGGCTTGTGGTAACACGGGTCATAGAAACCTCAGATATTAGTTGGGTATATGGCATTTATTTCTCTCTAATTTTTTTGGCGCATTCGTCCTAAAAAGGTTAGTCAGCCTCATCATAATTTAAACAGCTCATTAGGTACATTTAATTAAGTAATTCGTTTGTAGGCAAATGTATAAAAATATTTAATAAAATTCCGCAGGATTTGGTTGACATGCCTCTTAATAAGTTTAAATAGTAGTGAAAAAACGTTTGATGAAGAAAGGCTATTATAATTTAGACGAATATCTTAGTGATAAAAATGCATGGTCACCCTAATCTGCTGTTGTTAGCCACTCGTACAATATAAATTGTACAATGTAAACAAAACTTTACTTTTTTAAAAAAGAAAATGGGTAATCCACCTGAGTTTCTTGCTGGTATCTTCTCAGGAGAACCAACTTACAGAACCAGCGAAAGAATTATTTTCAAATGATTATTTATGTACTTAATTTAGTATTTTTATAATATTGCTTGACATAAAATTGTAAAATTTTGACATTCATATGGGCACATTTGAATGTCAAAATTTTCACATATGCCTAAACTGAATAAACGAAATTGATTCTTTGATTCTTTGCCGAGCAATACTGCTCCACTAATTGCCCATGTAAGCTTTAGATTAATTTACTGCTTTGGTGGCGCAGTGGTATGAGTACGCGGCTGCCGTCCCTGAGGTCCCAGGTTCGATTCCGGGTCGAATCAAATTATTTGTGTGATCCACAAATGTTTGTTTCGGAGTTTGGGTGTCATCTATGTATAATGTATGTATTTAGAAATATTACTATGTTAATCAGTCGTCTAGATCCCATAACACAAGCTTATATTAGTTTAATTTGGGCTAGATGACAACGAGTGAGAATGTCCAAAAATATTTATTTATATTAAGATTAGATCAATCAAAATCGCGACTTCTATGTATATTGGACCTCACTTGATTACAATAACTAGGTAACTGATTAACATACCATTCAAAGCCACTGTTTCAATGTGTTGATGACTGTTGATGATCTTAATGCCACTTACATTAGTTACTAGCAGAGGCCTGTGGCTACGCCTGGGTCATAAAACTCGATCATAAACTCTAATATGATATTTTCTTAATTTAAGTGTTTGTTTGCGAGATATAATTTATGCTTTCGATTGTCGGTAATAGGATCTGGACGGTTTGACCTTTGAAGATGCCATGGAGCGAAACCGATCAGGTCCTATTACCAATAAAAAATTGTGGAATATCTGTACAAGTGAGTCATTTCATAATGTGTTTGCAAGATAGGTACTCGTATTTAACTTTGAAGAGCATATGTTTACGAAAACAGGACGTCCCTCTAAAATCTAAACGGCTGGCGTGAAGAACTTGAAAAAAATCATCAGTCTATGTAATGAACTTTAAAGGAAATCTATAACGGATGGTATGACTGTTAGTTCAAGAGTTATAAACGTTTTTATGGGGATGATTTGGCCTGCAGACTGAGATTCAGTCTTCTAGACCTACTGGGATATTTTTTTTTAGGTATCTCAAGGCTCATAGTATGTTAGTGTACAATAACTGAGTGTGGAACGTTATACAGAAACACGCTTCATCGACTCTACTAAATACAGAAAGCACGTTTCGCCGAAAACATTGTTGATAGAAAACACGGTTCGTAGACATTACGACCCGTAGAAAGCACTATCGATAGAAATCTTTGTTGGTAGAAAATACGGTTCGTAGATATTACGGCCCGTAGAAAGCACTACCGACAGAAATCTTTGTTGGTAGAAAATACGGTTCGTAGATATTACGGCCCATAGAAAGCACTACCGATAGAAATCTTTGTTCATAGAAAATTGTTCAGAATATAGGTAAATATTTGAAGTATCTCAGAAAGTTGTTAATACTGCTACACTTTTAAAATGTTAAAAGTAGTTAAAGAACAATTCTTATAAAACCAATAGTTTACGCAGTGCTGGCGAAGCTGGAATAATACCTCGAATTAATACCTCGTAGTGGGTCTGGGCGTGGATACCCTCTCGCTGGAGACCATGCTTCAAGTCATGGTCTCCAGCGGGAGTAGGTGGAACGCAGCCGTGTCCGGGAGGGAGAGGGAGCGTACCCTCCCCGCCGAGTTCCGTAGTCGGCGGCGAGGGCGCCCCAGACTCCGCAACTACGCCCAAGACCATCGACCTCCATGATCGGGGCCTAAGGACGGCGGGATCGCCACCCGCCGTCCTTACAGAAGCAGGCTAGAAGGGTATAAAACTCTACCCCAACGACGCGGGATTCTCGTCCCGACCAAACCCCCGCAGAGACCAAAGAGGTGGTCAAAGTCCGCTGGGCGCCACTGGAAATACCCTCTGCTAGTAACCAGAGACGCCCGGCAACGGACGTTAGAGCGGCAGTGGCATTAGGCCGCGGAATTTAAAAAAAAGAAAAGTGTACAGTAACTTAAGAACTATGTTAATATGTAACGATATAGTTACATAATTAAATACAATGAAAATGAATTTTCCAAATAAAAATCAATTACAAAAAAAAAATTGTAATATGTAGCTCATGAAACTGATTTTTATGGGAACCCAAAAAACCCAAGAGGAGGGAAGTTCAAGTTTCGTCGTCGACGTTCCTCCTAAACGGTGAGTGCTGGAAACATGATACTTTGTAAGTATATGTGTATTTACGACATTGACAAAGTGCTAAAAGAAAATTATGAATAGTTTTATGGGGTAATACACGTAACCAGAATTTGTTTTTTTTTCATGCGCCCACCCCGGAGTGTGGGTGTAAATTTTAGAAAGAAAGAAAGAAAGAAAACACATTTATTACTTCACTTATATAAAATAACAAAACAACGAAAAAATAAACAGCTTGGTATTTAATAGCAATAAATAAAATAAATGAAATAATAATATTACATATGTGGAGTAAATGGCCGACTCTCAGCGTTATGCTGTCTGCGTGGTGCAAGGCAGACAGCGCTGGTTTTCAGAGACGGCCTGATGGTAGAAAAAAAAGAAAAGAGAGAAAAGAAAATCGAAAATATATATGGAATAAACCAAAATTACCCGAAACAAAAACAAAAAGATTAAAAAGACCAAATTGGAGCACAATTAAGGAAAAATAAAGAAAAACAGACACCTTATAAACAGAGTTAAACATTAAAAAAGGAAAGGAGCATTATCTATGATAATAATATGTACGTATTTAGAAGTATATAAGAGAGCCTTTCAACCATTTATTCATCCTACTAATATTATAAACGCGAAATTTTGTGAGTATGTATGTATGGATGGATGGATGTTTGTTACTCTTTCACGTAAAAACTACTGAAAGGATTTTAATGAAACTTTACAATAATATAGCTTATAAATCAGAATAACACATAGGCTACAATTTATAAAGATATTGTGTGAATTGTTCAAAATATGACGCAGCGAAGACGGGAACGGGAAAAAATCCAAATTACCACGCGGACGAAGTCGCGGGCGACCACTAGTATCCCATAAAACAAGCTTTTTGGGCTAGATAGCGCTGTAAAAAAAGTATTCTTATTAAACTACTGCTAACCTAACTCGTTTCAATAAAAAGCTAAGCCTTATATGAAATCCCGTTTTCTCAATACCATTAGCGAACTTACTTCGAACATTTTCATTTGATATGTTTTTCTTCTCGGCTTATTGGAACAGTTCCTTTTATAAGTTTCGAGTTGGATTATGTCGGTAGAGAAACTTTGTTAGACTAACCTCTATGTACTGTTAGATGGGTATTTAAGGGCGATTCACATCTGGACAAAACATTCTGGACATTTTGGTCCAAAATGATTAATGAGTGTTTGTAATGTTTGTAATACTAAATTACATACATTTAGACACACATAACAAGCCTATATCCCCGAAGAGGTAGGCAGAGGTATGTCGAGAGGTATGTCGGTAATGTCGATTTACTTGTTAATACGCCTATGAGTTATAATATTTTAAATTTATTTAAATCACACAATCTTACAAACTTATTTTTGGAGCCTACTAGATATTGTAATACAATAGCCACTTGCCTGGATAATATATACAGCGATATGTTGCCAGAAAGTAAAAGTATTATAAAAAAGCTAGATTCAGACCATTGTGGGCAAATAGCATCTTTAAAAACCACTAAAGAAAAAGTTATAAAACGTAAAATATTATGTAGACCAATAACTGGTGACCGCTTGGAACGTATGAGGGTTGGACTTTGCAATAAAATTCCATTCTTAGACACTGGCTTAGATCCAAATGTAATGTATAAATTATTTTTTGATTCTTTTTACAACGAGTTCAACTCCATATTCAAGTCTAAGGAGGTCATGATTAGCGATAGTCCTACTTTCAGTGAATGGGCCACTGAGGGTATACACAAAAGTAGACAAAAACTTTATGAACTATACTCAGAAAGACCGCGTAATAGATCAGTTGAATTTCTAGATTATGTTAAAACTTATTCAAAAAAGTTTAAAGCAGATTGTTTAGCAGCTAAATCAAAATATATAAGTGATAAAATTGTCAATAGTGCAGACAAAGTTAAATCTACTTGGAAAATTATAAACGCGGAAAGAGGTCAACAAAAATTAAATGATAATCATTTTAAACTTAATATAAATGGTAAAATAACTACATCAGACTTCGAGGTCGCTAACGAATTTGAAAATATTTTCTCCCGAATTCCTGTAGATTTGACAAAAACCCTAGGCTCTTCAACCCCCATTGCAGAATCTTTGTTAAAAGCAAACGTTCCTTGTTGTAACGTTATATTTAAATTCAGTAAAGTTAACATAAACACTATCTTAAAAACTTTTAAATCTTTAAATATCAAGAAAACAGCTGACCTCTGGGGCATCTCTGTGTATTTAGTAAATTCTTTTATTGAAATGGTTGCTCCTGAACTAGTAATAATATTTAATAATTGTGTTGATAGTGGTGTGTTCCCTGATTTAATGAAATCTAGTAAATTAATTCCCCTGTTTAAATCGGGTAGTACTTCAGATCCGTCCAATTTCCGTCCCATTTCTGTACTACCTACATTTAGTAAAATTTTTGAAAAAATTATGTTTAATCAAATGCAAAATCACTTTAACGTTAATAAACTATTACATACAAAACAATTCGGTGTCACTCGTGGTCGGTCCACCACTGAATTAAATTATTAGAGTGTATATACAGGACCTGGGATGAGTCATATGATGCTTATGGTGTATTCTGTGACTTATCTAAGGCCTTCGATTGCGTTCAGCACCAGACTTTAATTAAGAAACTTGATCATTACGGAATCCGGGGGACGGCCTTGAATTTCGTCAATTCTTACTTAAGTGATAGGGTCCAGAAAGTAGTGATCAATGGTAAACAGTCACCTGGTTCTCCTGTAGCAATGGGGTACCGCAGGGTTCAATTTTGGGACCTTTTCTTTTTCTAGTATATATTAATGATCTCCGTCACCTCATAAGAGACGACCACGAGGTAGTTTTGTTTGCTGATGACACTTCTTTAATATTTAAAGTTAAACGTGGACAGCGCGAACTTGACGATGTAAACATTGCCCTCTCTAGGATTGTCCACTGGTTTTGTGCTAATAATTTATTATTAAATGAAAATAAAACTAAATGTGTAAGATTCACCTTACCTAATGTAAGACTTGTTAAAACCAGTGTTAAGGTTAGGGATGATATAATAGAATTGGTCGATGACACTGTCTTTCTGGGCATAACGTTAGACTCCAAATTGCAATGGGGGCCTCATATCGGGAAAATTTCGGCCAGGCTTAGTTCAGCAGCCTATGCTGTCAAAAAGATCCGACAACTTACAGACATTAAAACGGCGCGTCTTGTCTACTTCAGCTACTTCCACAGTATCATGACATATGGCATACTACTGTGGGGTAACGCTGCCGATATTGAATGCATCTTTGTGTTGCAGAAGAGGGCTATCCGGACTATCTATGGAATGGGGTCTCGGGAGTCATTAAGAGATAAGTTTAAGCATATTAACATCCTTACAGTGTATTCACAGTATATTTATGAAATTTTATTGTATACCCACAAGAACAAAAGTAAATTTGTGAAAAATAGTGATAATCATAATCTAAACTTAAGAAATAAGGATAAACTGGCTGTTCCTAAATTTAGGCTTCATAAAGTGAGTAATTCTTTTGCGGGGAACTTTATTCGAATGTACAATACATTGCCAACCGAAATAGCAAATTTATCTGTCAATAAATTTAAAAAACTAATAAAAAGTAAATTGTGCCATAAAGCTTATTAGTATTAATGATTTCTTAGATGACAAGGCGGCCTGGTTGTAACAACGTAACGAATTGCTCCTTTCTAAATAACTCTGTATTAGATTTAAGATGAAATATTTTGAAAAAAGCCGAGCTGAGTTTCTTGAGGGCTCTTCTCAGTCTCGTTGCATTTTGGAACCCTCGGTAGAGTCACACCAACTTCTGACGAATCTAAATAATTTTCTGAAAATTTCAAAGATAGTAAACGTTATTTTATTTTATATTTTATTTTATTTTTTAGAGGTGCATAACACTGGGTGTGTTATGCTGCTTTGCCACTTTGTCAGTATTATAATAATGGTCCCACGTAATAGGGGGCAAGTCTATTGCCGTTATCGGGTACTATAGCAAATCTAACCACTCCTGTAATTCAAACATAAATTTCAACGGCCAGGACAGATGTTACACATCACAGAATATTTGCAGTCCGTGCGATATTTAGTTTCTTCGTTTGGTATACTAGAAGAGATTTTATTTTGGAAAAAGTTTCCAATTGTTTTCTTATATCAAAGGCCAATATTGTCAAATGTTTTCCAGCATACACAATACTGGGCTTGCAAGGCATGCAGCATAAATGACTCATGATTGTGAGAAGCCACGAATATTCCATTAGTCGCCTGTTTCCTCACTTATCGCCAGTAACTTTGTTGCGCCGGGCGCCACTGAAAATACCTTCTGCCTGTGCACCAGAGACGCCTGGCAACGTAAGAGCCGTAAGAGCGGCCGGGGCCCTGAGACGCGGAAATAAAATAAAAGTTACTTTGTTGGTTCCCTCACCTAATAGGCTCGCCACGAGCCAATTACCGCCCATAGGAAGATCATAACAAAACTCCTCTGAATATGCCATATAAACCGGTTGTTGTAAACTATTTGCTAAATTATTTGTTCTTTTATATTAGTCTATGTTTTTGATATTGCTTTTGGTGAAAATAAAACAAAGGATTATTACTGTCACTACCAAACCAGCGAATTGTACATTATTTATTTAGTTGATGAAAATGAAATGAAATGAACTGAACATTTTTACACAGCTGGTGAGAATCTTGCACGACTAAATATCGCACTCCGTGGTGATGATGCCCGTGATGTTGTACACGTGTTGCTGGTCTCTTCGTGCAATCCACGTCAAGTTATCGACGCCTTGGAGACTAGGTATGGGTGTGCGGAAAAGATAGTCATGCAAGAGATAAGTTCTGTACGCGCTTTACCTAAGTAAAACTTGTAGGGTAAAAAATTGCGTTGAAATAATACGCCTTTTAAATCAACCTGATTATTTACGTTCGCCGGAACTTTTCAATGTCATTATTACTAAATTAACGCCGCTTTTACGTGCCCGATGGTTAGATTATGCAGATATCTATTCCAAAGGTATTAACTAGTAGTAAGTTAGAAATGTTGGCAGAATTTTTGTCAGGCGAGGTACATCTTCAAAATAAATTTGGGATTGTACAAGACACATTGCAAGTTCCGTCAACGTCTAACACAGCTACAAAGGCACAAACGTACAACAAAGCTCGAGTGCATTGCAATACCGGTAGTGAATATTCCAATAAGGGGGAAAGAAATTTTACGTTCGATAATGATGGGTCGAAGAAAAGCTCATGTGTATTTTGTAAATATCCACATGACATTGCTCAATGTCAGAAATTTTTATCTTTGTCTGTCAATGCCAGATGGCAATGGGTCAAAGCAAATAAGGTTTGCCACAGATGTTTACAAAAAAGTTTGCATATGTTTAAGTAAAGTAAAATCACCATGTGGTCAAGAAGGTTGTATTTACAAACACCATACGCTTTTACACATTAATCGTGCGGAGCTTAATGTTGTTGCCCACGCGGATGTAAACGAGTCGGATTCCGATTCATCGACTTCTAAGGAGGAGATTGCTAATACTTCCAGCGAAGAACTCGTTGCCGTCGAAGTGTCAGCAAACTCTGCCACTGCATTTTTATGTAACAACATCACGACACCATTATCTCGTTCTTTGCTTAAAATAGTAGCTGTTAAAGTGACCGGTCCTTCCGGAACCGTCTCAACTTATGCGTTATTAGATGATGGCTGTACTGCCACTTTAATTGATGCAGAAATAACAAAACGCATTGGAGCATCTAGTACTAAAGGCCATTTACACATTGATTGTATGGGTGGACTCTCCAAAGTCAGTGACTTTTGTTTAGTAGATTTTTCGATTCATGGCTTGCGTAATTTGAATTCTTTTCAAGTAAAAGGAGCACGTTCCGTAGCTAACTTAGGTATTGCAGCGCAGCATGGGGTCTCGAGAGGCGATTTATGTAAGTATACTCATCTTGGCGACATTGCAGCTGAACTTTGTTACGAAAACGTGCAACCCATGATTGTGATTGGAATTGACAATTGTCATCTGACGGTTGGTGCTGCTTTGGAGCCAATGGCGGTCCAGACCGTGTTAGGATGGGTTGTATGCGGGCCGATAGCCAAAAATAGTGTTGAACGCAATCGCGAATGTTTAAGTCATGCTACAATTACATTTAAATACAAATCTGAGATATGTGGTCTTGATGATTTGATTAGGCAACATTATAAGTTAGACTCGATCGGTATTCAGAGAAAAGATTATCTAAGCGTCTCAAACACACGTGCAATCAATATTTTAGAGCAAACGGTTCGTAGATTACGAAATATTCAATTCGAAGCTGGTCTTCTGTGGCGCGCTGATATTACTTATGTCCCAGAAAGCTATAGGTTGGCTCTAAGTAGATTTCTAAGTTTAGAGAAAAAAATGAAAGGCGATTCGCAATTCGCCGCGTTATATAAACAAAACGTAACGGAGATGTTGCTTAAAGGTTATGCAGAAGAGTGCCAGGATGTGCCAAAGGGAACCCTTTGGTATCTGCCTCACTTTGGAGTAACTCATCCGCATAAACCCAACAAGCTGCGTCTTGTTTTTGATGCAGCTGCAAAATTGGAAGGTGTTAGTTTAAATTCCATGTTGTTGCCTGGTCCTGATCTCTTACAACCATTATTAGGGATTCTAATGCGGTTCAGGGAAAATCCTTTTGCATTATCCGCGTATATTAGGGAAATGTTTCCTCAAATAAAAATTAGAGATCAGGATCGAGATGCGCAAAGATTTTTGTGGCGCAGTGAATCAACAGATAAAATTAAAGTATACAGAATGACTTCAATGACATTTGGTGCTTGTTCTAGCCCGTGTACCGCATTGTATATTAAAAATTTAAACGCAACTGAATTCCAATATGAATTGCCAGCAGCTGCGCATGCCACTATCTATGACACTTATATGGATGATTACATAGGGTCCCAGGACACGATTGAAAAATCAGCGCGTTTGGCTGCGGATATTGTGGAATTGAACAAACGAGCTGGGTTTGAAATGCGTTCTTGGGTATCTAACTGTCCTGAAGCCTTATCACTTGTAAATAAAAATCTAATTTCTGATTCCTTTAGAAAACGAAATGAATCGGTAGAACTAGGAAGTTCAAATTTCATAGTTCGGACTTTAGGTCTGATCTGGCACCCTGATATTGATATGATTTCTTTTTCAACCGGTTTTCAAAATGATAAAGTGCCAGATAGGATCACAAACCGTGATAAGCTCTCTTTCGTCATGCGAATTTATGATCCCTTAGGTATTTTGGGACCCATGGTGACCAGAGGGCGTATTATGGTTCAAAATGTGTGGCGAAAATGTCTTTCGTGGGATGTTACGTTAGCTACCGCGAGCTGAACATCAAATTTTGCACGATTGGATCACCGATATAAATTCCATTGCCAGTCTTAAAATACCACGTTCTTACGGCTTAAGCGAACCTGGCCTTTTAGATCGCGAACTTCATGTTTTTTGTGATGCCAGTGAGTTAGCTTACGCCACGGTAGCATATTGGCGACTCACTTTCATCAATGACGACGTTAAAGTTGTACTCATTTCAAGTAAGAGTAGAGTAGCTCCATTAAAACCCACCTCCATACCGCGCCTCGAACTGCAAGGGGCATTAATTGCCGCTCGTCTAGCATCTTATGTATCAAAATCTCATAATCATAAGCCATCAAACGTTATTTTTGGTGCGATTCATTAAATGTTCTCGGGTGGCTACGAAGTGACGCACGGTCAGAGAATGGAACTACTGGGATACGGCCTCCTTTAAGCCATTTATTGCTCATCGTCTAGGCGAAATACTTGAACTCTCACAAGTCAGTGAGTGGCGATGGGTACCTACCCTCAGTAATGTAGCCGATGATGCCACACGAATGAATCGTATTCCTTTAACAGAATCATCACGCTGGTTTACAGGCCCATCTTTTTTATTAGATCATGAGTGTAATTGGCCACCATTCTCATTAGACAGTATGGCCAGTAGTTCCAAAAACAATAACGAATTAAAACCATCTGTTCGCCATCATTCTAATCTTATTGTTTCACAGCCATTTCCCATGCCTCTAGTAGTTAATCCTGAGCGTCTAAGTTCCTGGATAAGACTTGTAAGAGCCACGGCTAGGGCCCATAAATTCATTACCTTACTTCGACGGAGGGGTATCTCAAAGATAACAGCTGAGGATTTACAAACCGCAGAATTTCATTTATTGCGACAAAGTCAATAGTAGTAATTAGTTTCACCGGTCAAACTTAAGTATTACCAATAAAAAATTGTGGAATATCTGTACAAGTGAGTCATTTCATAATGTATCATAACAAAGTATTAAACAAAGTCACTTCTGTTCCCTATGTATACTTAGATCTTTAAAACCACGCAACGGATTTTGATGGGGTTTTAACCAATGGATAGAGTGATTTTCAAGGAAGGTTTTTGTGTTTATAATTTCATGACAAATTGGTGTATACGTCCGCTAGTAATAAATTAAAGTAGAGAACTATTTTAAAATATTCAAAGTGTAACAGAGCCTTAATAGCGGACATTCCAACATTTACTTCAAATTAATTGGATTTTTACCACCCTTTGTTTAGTCTTTCTTTTTTTCCTTTTTTCACTTCAATTAAGCACCTCCAGACGGGGTATTCCAATCTACCATTATTGCAGTTTTTTAGGGTTCCGTAGATAAATTTTTGGAACCCTTATAGTTTCGTCATGTCCGTCCGTCCTCGGCTTTACTCCCAAACGATTAATGCTAGAAACATGAAATTTTGCATGGATATGTATATAACACCGACAAAGTGCAAAAATCAAATTTTGAGAAATTTTTTTTTTGGCTTATCTCCCCTTCCCGTAAAGTGGAGATGATATTTTTATCTCACGTCTCACGTCACGTCATCGTGTGGGATATCATTAGATAGGTCTTTTAAATTCATTGAAAGTCTGCTAAAGTGATTTTTTGATTGAAGTATCCGTTTGCGAGATATTTAGCGTTGAAGGGATTACGCGTTGAATATTATTGCGAAAACGGGACGTCCCCCCTTCTCCCCCCTCTAAAATCTAAACAGCTATGATGGTAGTCCATGTAATGAACTTTAAAGGAAAATTACAACGAATGGTATGACTCTGTCAGTTCAGGAGTTATAGAGGTTTTTATGGGTAACTACGGAACCCTATCTAATGCGTGGCCCGACACTTAGCCGTTTTTATTTCATTTGGTGACTCTTATTTTACCAAAACCTGCATTTTATTACTGCTATCTACTTTAAAAGGTTTTTTTGTATTATTTATTTATTTATATACACACGAGAAGGAAGAGCGAGATAAGAACAGTTGGATAGAGTATTAGTACAAAGGCACCACTTATTTCTAAGAAATCTCTCGCCAGGTTTATTAAGGAGTATTAATGTAGGTACTGTACTCACCCCCTTCTTTTAAAAAACCTACCATCAAAGATTATAACTAAAATTCTTTATTTTCCAACCGTTTCTGCCAATATTAGTAAAATCTGTCCGACCGAAACTGTTTTCATAAAAAAAATGTTACGCATGATGTAACATTTTTTATGAAAACAGTGCTCCCGAAGGCGTAGGCAGATGTATAATATTCACTCACTTTTTGCGAGCACTTTTTTGTGTTCGTAGAACCTCTTCCGTTGATTGACAGGTGTACCTAGCTCCAAGATTGGCTTGGAGCTCTTTTAGATCTTGGTGAGATCATGCATTATCATAATTTGTCCCGGTTTACTTTTTTTAAACACAGTCTCACTAAGAGGCAGCAGATGTTCGTCATAACACAATTATTAGTTATCTGTGGCTTACTCAAGGTAGTTACCGGTTGACAGCAAGACAGGTGATAAAAGGAGCTAATTAGGTTTTTGTATCACTTACGGCACTTGAGCTACCGGCTGTAGGCGGTTTAATTCATAAGATAAAGGGCTATTATAAAATACTGCAAAATAACAGTTTAAGTCATTCGAATAGAAGAACGAATTCCTAACACTGCCACCTTGATTTCGAACCAAATGCGAAGTGGACCAAATGCAACGAAACGCCACGACATATTATGTTGAGGTTTATAGTTCGACATTGCTTGACGATGTTTATGTAAGACAGTGTATTAGAATACCTTTTGTAATGCTAGTAACGGCGAAACCGTCAGCTTTTTCGTAAAAAATACATTTGGATAGTGTAAAACAAGTGTTATTGTTCATCATAGGCCCATTTCCCCTTCAAAAATGGAAACGTGAAAACAAAAGAATGGCAAATGCGTCTATAGACCACGGTAATAATTTACTTTCCGTTGTGTGTTTCGATCTCATACGATTGGACCACTCATAGTGTGAGGGTTAGTTATGGGACGCAGTCTCCATGGCTAGCACGCGTCATAATTACGTATGGCCTAAGAACATTATACTCTTACTTAAGGTAGCAAGGACGCGTGCGCGCACAGTTAAGGGAGAGTGCTATTAAGACTAACCGAATAAATTCGGAAGTTGAATTCGATGCTTGAATTCGTTTTCCGTATGCAAAGTATTAATATTTTAAACACAAGTCAAACTATGATACAAAATCCGATTTCAAATAGGGCCAATAATTCGGAGTGGGACCGAATTGAAATGGGACCACTCGAGAATTAGTAGCTTTTAATTTATTAATATTGAACTTTTAAATCTTATAGTGTTATAGGGACTCGTGACCTAGTGGTAACCGACAATGTTAACACATTGCAAAGGTTAAGCAACATCGACTCAGGCCGGTCTTAGGATGGGTGACCATTTCTTAAGACATTGAGACCCCTCCGTGCCTCGGAGAGCACGTTAAGCTGTCGGTCCCGGTTGTCATACTAACATCTATTGCAGTCGTTAGGGGTAGTTGGAGCCCTAAATCAAAATCCGACCGGTCTAACTACAGGACTTCAATATCGCCCATGGGTTGCGAAAGTCAGATGGCAGTCGCTTCACGGAAAATATCGAAGTTCAGCCGAATTGCAGTTAGACTGGAAAGCCGACCCCAACTGAGTTGGGAAAAGGCTCGGTGAATGAGTGTAAATATACATTTTTTCATAAACGATTTTGTTACAATTTTATAATACCTACCTATTATTTTTTCAAATTTTTTCACAGATGATGTATTTCTGTAGCCTCTATAACAACAATGATTAAAAAACAGATTATAATAAATATTTAAAGGGGCTCCCATATAACAAACGTGATTTTTGTTGCCGTTTTAGTACGGACCCTTAATATTATTTTTTTTAAATTAGTAAACTTCATTTGCTTAAAAAATACACAGACATTTTTGTTCACGGCAACCGTCAAAATATCCTTCGCCTTAATCAGAACAATTAATAATAAAATGTAATTATTTACAACAGGTGGGAGCATATGGATATTCTTTTCACCTGTTCTCGTTTAGAACATCTGCCATCATGAAATAATATGTCGACTTAGGGTGCAAAGGGGCTCTACTTGGGTGCAAAGGGGCTCTACCAACATCTATAGGGCCCCAGCGACCTCACCTGCTAGTGGCGCACCTGCTGATAAACGGACGAGGCTCGTTAATTTACGGTACCTATGGAGTGGCTTCGGCCCCTACGTGGGTACCAGGTGGTACAACAGTGTTGGTCCGGGGGGGTACCACCGTGCAGCTGTGCTAAAGCCCCCCAAGTAACCCAGCCCAGGCTGGGTTGCGTTAGGGGTTCAGCAGCTGCACCGCCGGGCCCGGGGCGATGTATGGTGCAGCAGGCATGGGACCAGTGGGGGCGAAACGGAGTCTAGTGTGGGTGGTGTGGGTCGATTCGCCGGCCAGGGAGACCCTTAGCAACGGCGTTGCCGCGGCCGCCCGCAACACAGTCATGGGGCCCGCCTGGGGCCAACCACCCCAGGAGGCTGCCCCACATGTTGCGCATAATCCTGATGTGGGATCGCCGCTCCGGGTGGTAACCGGTGTGGGGTAGCGGCGGCCTTGCATCAGGGGGGTTTGGGAGCCCTTCCGTCCGGCGGGTCGGCTCCGACCTAACCACACGGTTCTAGACAAAGCTAGCCCCTGCGCTTTGTCACTTACTGCTGCACCAAATGTCGCCCTGTCTTCATGCTTCTTCTTCAAAATCTACAATGGCAGTGCAACAAAAAAGAAATAAACGTTACACAGCGGCCCTAGGAAACCCCACAACTTCACATTTCGAGGTGGAGTTCACTAACGTCCGTGGACTCCATGCGAACCTCGATACCGTCCACCACCACCTTGAGACGGCACGGCCCGCTGTGATGTTCCTCACGGAGACACAAATACGCCGCCCTGACGACACGTCTTACCTGTGTTACCCCGGCTATGTCATCGAGGAACAATTTCGAGACAAAGCCGGGGTGTGCGTGTTCGTTAGGGCGGATGTTTGCTGCCGCCGGTTGCGCTGCCTAGAGAACCCCTCCAATTCCGTCCTTTGGCTGCACGTAGACCATGGCTCTATGAGCCAGATCTACGTGTGCGTCTACCGATCCCACACAGGGGATTCTGAGACAACAAAGCTCTTCCAGTACCTCAGCGAGACGGCTGATGAAGCGCAGGTGCGGTTCCCGAACGCTGACCTAGTGTTTCTGGGGGACTTCAATGGCCATCACATTGAATGGCTGGGGTCCCTCAAGACTGATCATGCGGGTAGAGCCGCCCATGCGTTCGCTCTCTCCCACGGTCTGACCCAGATGGTATGCGGGATCACCCGGATACCAGACAGGTCAGATCACGCGCCCGCTCTGCTGGATCTACTGCTGACGAGTCGCCCAGCCCAGTACAGTGTTTCGGTAGGAGCCCCACTGGGTAGTTCCGACCACTGTGTTGTTCACGCTGGCATGAAGGTGTCACCTCCTGCACGTCCTGTGCAAACGTCACGAAGACTATGGCACTACTCGTCAGCGGATTGGGACGGTCTACGCGATTATTTTGCGTCCGTCCCCTGGAGCCAGCGCTGCTTTGTAGGAAAGGCTCCTTCGGATAGTGCTTCTGCTATTGCTGGCGAGATCAGTTTAGGGATGGATTATTACATCCCTTTCACTGATGTCGCCAGTATCCGCAGAGCCCGTCCCTGGTTCGGGCGAGATTGTGCCAAAGCTGTTCGACAAAAACAGTCGGCATATCGCGCCTGGATCAGGGCCCGGGCTGTGCGCGACCCAAACGTGGGCCACCTCAAAGCAGCGTACAACCGGGCCACAAAGTCGAGTAAGAGGGCCTTTAAGAGAGCGGATGCCCAGCGCGTCGCGCGGCTTGGTCAGGAGCTCACTTCCCATCCCACGGGCAGCCGTGGATTCTGGCAACTGGCCAAAGCCGTGCAATCTAACTTTTGTCAGCCCTCGCTGCCACCGCTGCGTTACCCAGATGGAACACTGGCTCACAAAGCCCAAGAGAAAGCGGATATGCTCGCAGACCTCTTTGCGGCTAATTCCCGGGTCGACGACCGTGGCCTGCAGCCCCCCGCCATCGCCAACTGTGGCCACACAATGCCTGATATTGTTATCAGGCAATGTAATGTACGGGCAGTGCTGCGGTCACTCGACACGCGGAAAGCCAGTGGCCCTGACGGCATTCCGGCGGTGGTGCTACGAAAATGTGCAGCTGAGTTGTCTCCAGTATTAACGCGTCTGTACCGCCTGTCATACTCTTCAGGGCTCGTGCCGGAGGTCTGGAAGGAGGCGAACGTACAACCGATCCCCAAGAAAGGGGATCGGTCCGATCCAGGCAACTATCGACCCATAGCTGTCACCTCAGTCATTTGCAAGGTGCTTGAGCTCCTTATAAATAAGCAGCTCATGCAATTCCTAGAGGATCACTCGCTAATCAATGATCGACAATACGGCTTCAGGCCAAAGCGATCAACGGGTGATCTTCTGGCATTCGTAACGCATGTCTGGGGTGGGGCTATGGAAAGGCACGGCGAGTCCTTGGCTATTAGCCTGGACATCGCCAAAGCCTTCGATAGGGTCTGGCATGCTTCGCTCCTTTCCAAGCTTCCGGCATATGGTCTACCTCCTCAACTGTGCAGCTGGATTGCCAGCTTTTTAAACGAGCGCCGAGTGCGGGTCCTCTGCGATGGTCAGGCTTCTCGCTTCTTGCAAGTGAATGCCGGGGTACCGCAGGGGTCCGTACTATCACCAACTCTCTTTCTTCTGCATATCAATGATATGCTATCCCTCGGGAACATTCATTGCTATGCAGATGACAGCACACTGCACGGGAGTTACTCGGTTCGTCCGACGGCGGGGCGATCTGAGATTGAGGAGGAGAGACGACGACTCGTGGCTGATCTCGACCGTAACCTCGACAGTATCTCTCAATGGGGTACCGAGAACCTGGTCGAGTTCAATGCCCGCAAAACACAGGCGTGTGCATTTACTGCGAAGAAATCCCCTTTCCTTCCCCTACCCTCTCTTCAGAATGCATTATTACCAATGAAGGACAACCTTGATATCCTTGGCATAGACGTTCGTCGAGAGCTCAATAATAAAAACTACATCGAAAGATGTATAGGGCTAGCTTCGCGGAAACTAGGAATACTGAATAAGGTAAAGAGATTCTTTACACCGGACCAGAGGTGTCTGCTGTACAAGACGCAGATTAGACCCTGCGTCGAATACTGCTCTCACCTCTGGGACGGCTCCGCGAAGTATCTGCTGGACGCTCTCGACGCTATGCAGCGACGGGCTATCCGTATTATTGGTTGTCCGGAGGTAACGGGAAGCCTTGAGCCGCTAGCTCAGCGCCGAACAATAGCTTCCTTGGCCGCATTCTACCGTATTTACCACGGCGAGTGTTCTGAAGAGCTCTTCAATCTGATCCCACCCTCTTCCTTCCGATCCCGAACGACTCGTGCCGGGCAGAGATGCCACCCCCACACAGTGGATAGCATATTCGCGAGAACCGAACGTTTTAAACGTTCGTTTCTCTGCCGAACGATAGTGGCCTGGAACGCCCTGCCTGTGCACGTGTTTCCTCCCACATATAATCCTGGGTTCTTTAAGCGGAGCGTGAAGAGGCACATCAGTAGGTCGTCAAGTTGAGGGCCACTCTCAATAGTAATGTGTGCTGTGAGAGTGGCCCACAATCGCTAGACGTCGTCACGACTTACCACCAGGCGGGCGGCGTCAATTTGGCGAACCAAATATAAAAAAAAAAAAAAAACTTAAAGGTCAATGAGAATACTATGTTATTTACTATGTAATGTTTTGACGAAGGCATTTTTAGTTAACTTCGTAAGAGAAGGAGTTTCTGAAGTCGAAGGTTTTATGTCGAGTATACTGTATGTGTCTTTCAAATGTAATTGCATAAAATCTCAAACTAAGTTTTTCAACAATGTTTGTCATGGTAGTTATAATAATTATACACACACATATCACGCATATATCCCCGCGGGGGTAGCCAGAGGTACATTACACATCCACAATTTGCCAGTATTTTTAGTCCCACGTAGTAGGGGACAAGCTTATTGCCGTCACCGAGCACACATATAATGGGTTATGTACAAAATGACCGAATGAGTTCAATAAAAAGTAGCCGGTATATTGTAAATTTGAAAAAAAATGTTGATATAAAGCAACAAAATCTTTAAGTTGGGCGTCTCGGACTTATAATAAGAATAAGAAAAATATTTTTACTATAACAGTTACATTGAAAATGTTTACTTATCATAAAAGGGCGTAGTCGATATAAGAAGATAAAATTAAATAAAACACAAAGAAGGTTACATTTTTAGTTCTTCTGTGTCTGTTAGTAACAAACTGAGTTAATCTATAAATTGACTGAATGGTATTGCTGATGATTTTCATAATTAATGTCCACAAAGCAACGAATTTGGAACCTGAGCCATCCGTTTACTACTTGAAGGTACATGTAGGTAGGTATTGTAAAATTGTAAACGAACGGAGTCTGTAGTTACATGGGAAGTAAATGCAATATTGTTCTTTTAGTTTTGGTCTGTATTGTCTGTGGTATGCGACTGTACTTTGTCACGATTTCAGGTAAAATGAGAAAGTGTGTCCAGTTAACGACAACTTCAACTTGATTTATTTAAGTTTCGCTATCTGGACACACGTAATAATATTGATGTGTCCAGATGACGAAAGAATACGATGTTCTATAGTTGATTTTCGCCTGAAAGCTGTTCTCCCTGAGACAGTCTTGATAATGCCTCGTTTAGAGGCGAAACAATTGTCGACGTTTTGTTGTCCTTTTGATTCTGCGAGAAATTAATGCTATTAATTAATGCTAAAAAGTTTTTTCTTAAAAAAATTTTTACTTACCATTGTTTTGTCATGGATTTTCGCCAAGTAACGCCTGTTTCTATCCAATATATTTTATTTATTTTTATTTTTAATAATTTATTTATGTCCACCCATGAAAATAAACTGAGTACACCACCACCAATATAATTATAAAGAGATTTCAGTCTCAATACATAGACGTAGTTAGAATGATTTGTTCAGCTTTAACTACAATCTAGGTCTTTGAACTTCGAAATCGATAAAATACGTTGTGTATCAAATGCACAATAGGTTCACAGTTCGATGCCCGTGCAATGTACTTTATTGTGTACAGGGAAAGTTACAAAGGATGTTTTGTTAATGTCATGGTGTCTTGAATTTAGGCGTTTTGCTGTAACAAACTAATCAACTGTGACAGACATACATAATCGTGTCTTTATCCCTGATGGGGATAAATAGTCTATTTGTTGGTTTCATGTAATATGGGGCGAACCTATTGATTTTTCAGTGTACGTTGAGTATACCACTTTGATTTTTTTTTTTTTTTTTTTAATTAAGAGAAGTATGAAAACAGTACCTTAATTATATTACAATCTAGCCTATTGACTAATGAGTAACTTATTTTGACCTAACATGCTAAGTAAACAATAACTAAGAACGTGTCCAATAACACTTTACTTAGAGTCTGTTAAGGCGAAGACACTTTATTCATGTGTTCTTATCGCAGCACTTATCACTACATTTATTTAGTTCGTCACTATAACACTAAACTAACTCGAACGGTTTTGTCCGTTTAAGTCTTCTCAATAATTCAGTGACTTCTAGCAGCTGTATAGCTTCGACGTTCACGTGGGGGACTGTATCTACGTCATCCATATTTAGGTCCCTGTGGATGTCGCTGTTACGTGCATGTGTATGGTGCATTGACTGCATTTCTGAGTACCATATTTTGAAATCGCTGAATGATTTGTCGATTACTCTTACTGGTACAGCCCCAGAGCTGGCAACCATAAGTCCATACTGGCATTAAAACCTGTTTATAAAGTAGGACTTTATTGTGCACTGATAATGAGGAGTGTCTTCCTAGTAACCAGTACATTTTCTTGTATCGTATGTTTAGCTCTTCTCTTTACTTTTTAACATGCGCCTTCCAGCGCAACTTAGCGTCAAGTGTCATATCAAGGTACTTCGCTGTGTTAGCATATGGTATTGGCATACCATTTATAAAAACCGGCAAGTGTTGGTTTGCATTGTTCGTGAAGTAGACTTCGTAGACGTGGACAGACTTTCCTTCATTAAGTCTAATTCGCCATTTCATCGTCCATTTGCAGACTTGCGTTACGGCTAATTGAACCTTTTCTACTGCTTCTTGGTGATTTTTTCCTATTGCCATAATTGCCGTATCATCAGCAAAAGTGGCAATACAATTGTTTTTGGGGACTGGAATATCACTAGTGTAGAGTAGGTACAGGACCGGACCTAAAACACTTCCTTGGGGAACTCCAGCTTTTATTTCCTTAATATCAGAATAAGCGTCTTCTTGACGAATACGGAATGTTCTGTCTGATAAGTAAGATTCTAACATTTCTGTCATCTCTATTGGTAGCAAGGTCTTAAGCTTATATTATATAAGACCCTCGTGCCAAACTTTGTCGAAAGCTTGGGCTACATCAAGAAATACTGCTGAGCACACTTTTTTTTCTTCAAGAGCTCGCTCTATGTTTGTTATCCTATGTACCTGATCAACTGTTGAATGATTATCTGATCTGATGATGATCAGGTATTATATTTTTATCTTCCAATATTGGTTTTAACCTTTGTAGTACTAGCTTCTCCAGTAACTTCGACATTATTGGGAGCAATGATATAGGTCTATATGAAGTTGGCTCACTGGTTGGTTTTCCTGGTTTAGCTATCATGATGACTTCTGCTAATTTCCACACTTGAGCTACATGTTTCAAGCGAAAAACTGCATTAATAAGCGTTGTTAATTTTACAATCGCTTTGTGAGTAAAGTTTAGCAAGATTTCCCCTGTTATGAGATCGTAACCAGGAGATTTCTTCGGATTAGTGTGAAGTTTAATGGTCCTCTGGACTTCTTTCGGAGTAACAAGCTTAATTTCTTTCGATGCTTGGACGAAACTATCGGTTGGTTTTAGAGACGCGCCTTCTTCTAGTTCTATGTTTGGTTGGAATATGTTTTCCAGATAATCTGCGAAGGTTTCAGCTTTTTGTTTATTACTTTTGGCCCAGTCACCGTTATTTAATTTGATTGAAGGTATTGAGGTAATTGGTCCTTTCATATTTTTTGTTAATTTCCAAAGTGATTTTTCTAATTTGTGATCACTGTTTAGCTGACTTAAATAATTGTTAGTCTGCGTGTCGGTGAAGCTTTAAATTTCCATTTTATGATTTTTGGTGAGGTTATTCAGTACTCTTTTATCTTCTGGAAATCTAGTTTGGTGCCATTTTCTTCGTTGTTTACGTTTTTCACTAATCAAATTTCTAATATAAGCTGGGTAGGCAGACTTTCTAGTTAATTTTAGTTCATTAGATGTATTGCTCCATGCTGCTTGTTGCACTTGAACTACAAAGTTGTTGAGTTCTAGATCCGATTGCTCGGCTGTTTTCAGTGGAACTTTTAAATCTATCCTATTATCTAAGTCTATTCTAAAGCTATCCCAGTCTGTATTTCTATTAGCCAGGCATGGTCGTTTCTCTTTGTACATAGCTCGTTCACATAATTTTAATACGATTGACGAGTGGTCAGAGTTCATGTCATAGCTATGTTGTATTTCCAAATAATTTATTGATATTTGCCTATATATGAAGAAATCTATCAAATCTGGTGTTCTATTAGGATCGGTGGGCCAATATGTAGGCTTTCCAGTGAATATGGAGTTACAGTTTAACTGTTGCATTGCAACCAGTAACTGTCTTCCCTTTGTGTTTGTTAATCTGGAGCCCCAGTGCACATGCTTTGCGTTAAAGTCACCTCCAAGAATTAAACGCTGTCCTAAGAGGCTCAAGAAGCTCACGTATTTGTCGTGTTTGATGGCATGTCATGGCGGAGAGTAGAATGAGGCTGTGGTAAGGGAATACTTGGTAGTCTCTATTCGGATAGCCACTGACTGTATTTCAGGTTCTTCGATCTTTACTTCTTCTATATGAAAAATGTGTTCTTTGATGATCACCGCACTCCCACCCGAAGCACTATTAAATGGGTGTAATGCATTGTAAACCTTGTATCCTTTAAAGCTGATAAATGTTTCTCTGGTGAAGTATGTTTCGGATATAAGGCATACATCAATACCTTCCGTATTCAGAATGAGTTGTAAGTCTTGTTGATGGTTAAGTAGCCCATTGGCATTCCAAGTCATGATTTTGAGTTGATTATTCATTTTATGAATTGTTTTTTTGAAGTAGCTATAATAGCTATTTTTTCTAGCTTTGACAATCGTTCGTTGAAAGATGAAATAACCTTTAATATTTCATCTAATTTCGCATGTTGGGCTGTTGACTAATAACCGTGGCTGTTTTACTTGAGTTTCCAGCTGCTTGGGCGTAGGTTCGGTGTACATCACTCTTCCTTTGCGTAGGTTGAGTATTTAAAACTGGTTGTTGTCGTTGATTTGAACCGGTAGGTTTTTTTGAAGCCTTATTCTTTATGTTTTGCATTTCTTTTTGTTTGCAACCACACATCCTCTGTAGCTGGCAGGATGAGGTTCACCACAATACACACATTTAGATTTGGCTTCCACTGGTTTGTTACAGTCTCGTGTAAAATGCTTACCTGTGCATTTTACAGATCTCAGTTCTTTTGAGCAATACCTTTGCATATGGCCATACGCTTGACAGCGGTTACATTGCGGAACGAGTGCAGATGTTTTAATGGGACATATTTCTACTTTACATCCCAGGATGGTCTTACATCCCAGGATGTTGTAGATCTTGGTAATGTCCTCACCATTACTGAAGGTTAGTATGAACATATTGAGTGGCTCTTTTGATTTCCAACTCAACCTGTTGACTGCGTTTTCTATTTTGAAGGATTTATCCTTCAACTCTTGTAATATTCTAACTGGCTCACATGTCGCGTGTAGATTTTTTACAATTACTCTAATTGGTCGATTTTGTTTATTTTCATATAAGTGCCAGAGGTACTCACTCTCTGATAATAGTTTAGTTGTCGATCTGTAGGACTCGTCGCAACTAGCATTTATTTTGACACAGTTAACATTTATCATTTTGGTCACAAACGAGTTGCCTTGTTGACTTTTAGACAAAAAATCAAAATAGTTTTGGTAATTTTTGATGTTGTCAACTATTATTGGTGGAGGTAGTGGTTGCTTTTTGGCCTTTTCTTTAGGTTGGATCTCCGCTTTAGTAGGAGATTCTATTTGATTTGGTGATGAGACCATTTTGCGCTTTTTAGATTTCTTGTTTTTGGCTCTAACCCATTCTGTTTCTTTTGCCAGTTCCTCCTCGTCCGTACAGTATTCGGCGATATTTGTTGAATTGTCTTAGTGTAACATGTTAACTGCTGTTGCTTCTTTTTCTCGAGTGAGAACAAGCAGCTGATTTTGCAATTCGTCAATTTGTGATTGCATCTTTTTTATAATTTCGCGAAGACTAGCATTTTCAGCTTTTTCCTCGCTATATGCTTTGAACAAAAGGTGTTCATTCTCCGTTTTTATTTTAATGGAAGTGTTTGATCCCATTGTTAGAAAAAAAAGTTAAGTACTTCGCCTTAACAAATAATCTTTGTATACGTAGGTCACACTATAAGTTTTGCGTAACTTAAAAAAACAACATGTTAAAATTAAATAAATCTAACTACTTTGCAATATTCCGCCAAATGCAAATTACCCAACTCTCGTATTTATTCATGCACAAGTCCGCCCTCCAAACCCACTTAGGCCGAAAGAATAGAGAAATAATTTTGAAAATAGAATAAATATGAGAGTTGTGTTATCGTGCAAAAAATAATAAAAACCTCGACACGTGTTTCGCCCCCAACCAGGGGCATCATCAGGAGATGTCGATGGCTCGGCGCACGGCGACCGAATTTCGGTTTCAAAATTATTTCTCTATTCTTTCGGCCTAAGTGGGTTTGGAGGGCGGACTTGTGCATGAATAAATACGAGAGTTGGGTAATTTGCATGTGGCGGAATATTGCAAAGTAGTTGGATTTATTTAATTTAACTATGGACTTCCGAAAAGTAACGCCTGATAGTATTAACATGTTAAAACCAAAATATTATGTTTATTGCTTTTCAAAATACTCTCCTTTACATTTTAAACATTTTTTCATGCGATCGAACCATTTTTTAAAACAGGAGGACCACAGATCTGAAGGCATGTTTTCTATGTGCTGATTGAACGCTATCACTGCCTCTTCGGAGTTGGTAAAAGCGAAACCTCTCATCAAATCTTTGATTTTGGGGAAAATACAGAAACCACAGGGTGCTAGGTCGAGGCTATGCGCAGGATGGGTGACGAGTTGTACTTTTTCGGAAGCTAAAAATGACTTAGTTTTGTTGGCCGTGTGTGAAGAAGCGTTGTCATGATGTAGGAGAGCGCGGCTTTTGGGTCGTCTTTCGAGAACTTTTTCTAACACCCTGGGTAAACAAATGGTAGAATACGCGCTAGAAACGCTCCCACACAGGGGACACTGGGACAACAAGGCTTTTCGAATACCTCAGCGAAATGGCTGACGATGCGCAGGTGCGGTTCCCGAACGCTGACCTGGTTTTCCTGGGGGACTTTAACGGTCATCACGTTGAGTGGCTGGGGTCCCTTAGGACCGATCATGCGGGACGATCCGCCCATGCTTTCGCTCTCTCCCACGGGCTGACCCAGATGGTACAGGGGATCACCCGGATACCTGACAGGTCAGACCACACGCCCGCCTTGCTGGATCTACTGCTGACGAGTCGCCCAGCCGAGTACAGTGTGTCAGTACGCACCCCACTGGGCACTTCCGACCACTGTGTGGTGCACGCCAGCTTCCAAGTGCCACCGCCTGCTCGTGCTGAGCAAATGACTCGACGACTATGGCACTACTCGTCGGCAGACTGGGACGGTCTCCGCGATTACTTTGCGTCCGTTCCGTGGAGCCAACGCTGCTTTGTAGGGAAGGCGCCTTCGGATAGCGCTGCTGCCGTTGCTGGCAGTCTAGGGATAGAATATTATATCCCTTTAACTGATGTCGCCAGCATCCGCAAAGCTCGCCCCTGGTTCGGGCGTGAATGTGCCGAGGCTGTCCAGAAAAAACAGTCGGCGTATCGCGCCTGGGTCAGGGCTCGGGCGACACGTGACCCGAATGTGAACCGCCTCAAAGCAGCGTACAATAGGGCCACTAGGTTCAGCAAGAGGGCCTTCAAGAGAGCGGATGCCCAGCGCGTCTCGCGGCTTGGTCAGGAGCTCACATCCCACCCCACGGGCAGCCGTGGATACTGGCAACTGGCCAAAGCCGTACAGTCAAATTTTTGCCAACCCTCGCTGCCACCACTGCGTTTTCCTGATGGATCACTGGCTCACAAAGCCCAAGAGAAGGCGGACATGCTCGCAGACCTCTTTGCCCTCTTTGGCCTGCAGCCCCCCGCCATCGCCAACTGTGGCCACACTATGCCTGATATTGTTATCAGGCAATGTGATGTACGGACAGTGCTGCGGTCGCTCGACGCGCGGAAAGCCAGTGGCCCTGACGGCATTCCGGCGGTGGTGTTACGAAAATGTGCTGCTGAGTTGTCTCCAGTACTAACGCGTCTGTACCGCCTGTCATACTCTACAGGGCTCGTGCCGGAGGTCTGGAAAGAGGCGAACGTACAACCGATCCCCAAGAAAGGGGATCGCTCCGATCCAGGCAACTATCGACCCATAGCTGTCACCTTAGTCATTTGCAAGGTGCTTGAGCTCCTTATCAATAAGCAGCTCATGCCATACCTGAAGATCACTCGCTAATCAATGATCGGCAATATGGCTTCAGGCCAAAACGATCAACGGGTGACCTCCTGGCATTCGTCACGCATGTATGGGGTGAGGCTATGGAAAAGTACGGCGAGTCCTTGGCTATTAGCCTGGACATCGCCAAAGCTTTCGATAGGGTCTGGCATGCTTCGCTCCTTTCCAAGCTTCCGACATATGGTCTACCTCCTCAACTGTGCAGCTGGATTGCCAGCTTTTTAAACGAGCGCCGAGTGCGGGTCCTCTTCGACGGCCAGGCTTCTCGCTTCTTGCAAGTGAATGCCGGGGTACCGCAGGGGTCCGTACTATCACCAACTTTCTTTCTTCTACATATCAATTGAAATTGAAATTATTTATTTATTTGTATAGGTCAATAAATGGCTCTTACAAACGTCAGTAAGTACTTAAAATAAAAAATGTCATTGCTTCTATATTTACATGTACTGCCAGATTCGCAAAGCAATAAGTAGAACCGAGAGAAAGAACCTGGCAATAAAACTCTCGGTCACTCTTTTCAAATAATTGACTCATTTACACATTTTCTTAAGACTAAATGTGGACGAATGTACATTGGTCTCGTGTCAAAACCAAAAAGAGTGTATAATACAACAAAAAAATTATTATAGTCGCCTAAGTACAATATGCTACAATTACGGCATTTTAGGAGGCGCCTGCACCATGCTCAAGCCAGACGCTTTTATCATTAAGGTAATCAACTGTCTTATAATATGCTTTTTGACATAAAGTGGTCTTTATAAAGTTTTTAAATTTATTGTCGGGCATACAAAGGACCGATTCGGGCAATTTATTATAAAAGCGTATACCTTCCCCCTTGAAAGAATGACTAACCTTGCCAAGCCGATAACACGGAGGGAGTAGTTTATTTTTATTACGTAGATTTCTGTCTGTAACGTCACTTACTTTAGTATAGCTAGATATATTTTTTCTGACATACAGTAATATACAGTAATCGCTCCCTAAGAGAATCTCTTTTACCTAAACGATAAATGGCACGGACTGCCCTCTTTTGTAATATAAAAATTGTTTCTATATCTGCTGCATTTCCCCAAAGTAGTATTCCATAGGACATCAAGCTATGGAAGTAACCAAAGTAAACTAGCCTAGCAGTAGCTACATCTGTCAACTGCCTAATCCGTCTCACAGCATACGCAGCAGAGCTAAGCTTATTAGCTAAAATGGTGATATGGTCACCCCATTGTAATTTAGAATCTATTGTTATTCCTAAAAAGGTAGTGTTATTTACAAATTCTAACCTTTGGCTACCCAGCACGACATGGACGTTTGCTTGTCTGACATTGGGCATTGTAAATTTAACGCATTTAGTCTTTTCTACATTCAACAATAGGTTGTTTGTAGAAAACCAATTTGAAATATCATTTAAAATATTATTAACATTATTCGCATCTGTACTATGCCGATTTACTTTGAATATAAGTGATGTATCATCCGCGAACATTACTATTCCAGCTTGTGCCTCGATCATGCAAGGCAAGTCATTAACATAAACCAAGAAGAGAAAAGGCCCCAGAATTGATCCCTGAGGTACGCCTATTTTGACGTTAGTTCCGTTTGACTTAACGTTGTTCACATGAACAGTCTGCAGCCTATCTGTCAGGTAAGATCCTAATAGTTCTAAGGATTTTTTGTCAAAACCATACCGACGTAACTTTAGCAAAAGTGTCTGATGGTCAACACAATCAAATGCTTTAGACAGATCGCAGAATACCCCAATGGCATCCTGCGATCCCTCCCATGCGTCGTAAATCAAGCTAACAAGGGTTACTCCCGCATCGGTGGTTGATTTTCCGCGAGTAAAGCCAAATTGCTGGCTGTGGAAAAGATTGTTGGTCGTGAAGTGGACTTGCATTTGATTTAGCATCACTCTCTCAAACACCTTACTCAGAGCTGGCAAAATAGAAATGGGGCGGTAGTTACCAAGTTCAGACTTAGATCCGTTCTTAAATAATGGTATTAGTCTACTATTTTTCATTAGGTTAGGGAATATACCTTCATCTACACATTCATTAAAAATTAGTGCCAAGTCAGGTGCAATGATATCAATTACATTACTTATTAAGCTAACTGATATGCCCCAGTGATCTTCAGACTTTTTAATTTTGAGATTTTTAAATGCTTTCAAGATGTCACTGGAGTCTATATGTTTGAAGTTAAATTTAGATGAAGAACCAATATTACTTTCGAGAAAGGCCACAGCACTGTGGGCACATGAATTAACAGAAGAAGTTACTTTAAATGGAATGTTGGTAAAATAATCTTCAAATGCAATACCTTTCGGAGAGGTTATATTCTTGTTTTCTAATTTAATTTTAGTAACAGTATCCCTCACTTTACATTTACCTGACTCTTTGTTTATAACTTTCCATGTTTCTTTTATTTTGTTAGGAGCCTCAATTATTTTCCTTTTGATGTGAATGGATTTAGCCTGTCTACATACTTTTTTGAATACTTTGGAGTAATTCCTAACATATTCAATGAAACTTTTATCAAATCTGTATCGTTTTTCTGCATATAGATCAAACAGCGTTCGTCTACTTTTATAAATGCCTACTGTTGCCCATTCACAAAATTTCATTTTAACACTACGATTTTGGCATTTTTGTTTGAATGTGTCTGAAAAAGCATCAGATAATGTACCAAATAAACTATTATAATGGACCTCAGGATTATTACCTATATAAACTATAGAATTAAGCTTTTTCTCGAACAAGTTTTTGAATTCTTTAATTCTATTAGAGGTTATGGGCCTACACATAATTTTCTCATTATACTGACTATTATTACTCTTGGGAAAGGATACTATTTGACCACAGTGATCTGATGGCAATTTACTAATTACAGACTTGCTTAAGCACTCACAATCCGTAAAAAAATTATCCAGGCAATTGGCTGCTGTTACTGTGACTCTAGTCGGCTCACAGAAAATATTTTCCATATTGTAACTACCAAATAAATTCAAAAATTGAGTACTTTTCTTACACTGTTTTAGGATGTTTACATTGAAGTCTCCGCACACAATTAACTTCTTCCTATTATTTGACGCAACCCCTAGAACCTGGTCCATGACCTTGGTAAATACACTAAAATCACTGTTAGGTGGACTGTATACGCAAACTACTATATATTGGTCAAGCTCGGCACAGGCCACCTCAGCACATCGCTCAACAGAAAGTCTAACTATGTCAGACCGCTCTTTGCTGCGGAGACCATTTTTAATTAAGACCATGGAGCCACCTTTAATCGCAGACTTCCTGTTAAAGCTACTTGCAATATTGTAGTTGTTTATATTGAACATCATCTCACTCTCCTTGAGCCAATGTTCAGTCAAACACAAAATATCTACATTTAATTCCTCTAGGAATAACTCCACTACTAATTCCTTGCCAGAAAGACCTTCTATATTTTGATGAGCCATCTTTAGCTCTGGTATTCCTGTTGTCTGGATGTTCAGTTTAAATCATTTGTTATACATACTAAATTATTACTACAAGTACCTAACAAATCTGTAGGTATATTACTTTGTTTACAATATAAACTCGTCCAAAAATTAATATTATTTGCTAGCAATGTAGCAATTTTATTTTTGTCTGACTTCATAAGATAAATACTATCTTTGGTCTTAAAACAATAATTACTAATAAAATTATTAGTGTCAAAAAAAATAAAAGTGTCACTATGACGACATGTCAAAGTATGAATAAAATTATTCAGAAAATGTATTTTTTTATTATAGGATGAGGACTGGCAACACGCATATGGGAACGCACATAATATTATTTTAAATACTTTTAGTCTACTTAAGCATTGTATACAGTACATTAATTCTTTCTTACCTATTTTGTTACTTTCACCTACCAGTAATACAATAGTGGTACTACTATTATACTTGGATGACACAATTTTGTCTATGATCTGAGTGTAAGTTGCATTGGGCAGGGAATAATTAACACAGTTTTCAATGTATTTATTAAACATATAGCCCATATTACAACCCACCCCATCAGAAAAAAACCATAGTATTACTAGGAGGCTCAATGTTGGTGGTAGGATCAGAAATTGTTTCCAGAATACTGTCACAAGTAGAGAGAGCTGGTACGGAGTCATTGATAGGGTGTTGGTCGATGTGCTCAGAGTTATAATGCTGAGTTATAGAATCAAGTAATTCTTGGTTGTGTCTACTGTCGTCTATCAATTTGTCCAATGCCAACATGTTTTCAGTATTCTGTTTACTTTGTAGTTCATATTTAAAGAATAAACTATCATAATTCTCCTGTAATTGCTTGATGTGAGATTCTAACGTCACCCTCACAACATCATGAGCCACCTGACTGTCAGCCAACTGCTTGCTGCATATAACCAACTGATCCTACTGACCAACAATGATCTGCTATCCCTCGGGAACATTCATTGCTATGCAGATGACAGCACACTGCACGGGAGTTACTCGGTTCGCCCGACGGCGGGGCGATCTGAGATAAGGGAGGAGAGACGACGCCTCGTGGCTGATCTCGAACGTAACCTCGACAGTATCTCCCAATGGGGTGCCGAGAACTTGGTCGAGTTCAATGCCAGCAAAACACAGGCGTGTGCATTTACAGCGAAAAAATCCCCTTTCCTTCCCCTACCCACTCTTCAGAATGCAACATTACCAATGAAGGATAATCTAGACATCCTTGGCATAGACGTACGTCGAGAGCTCAATAACACTAAATACATTGAGAGATGTATTGGGCTAGCTTCGCGGAAACTAGGAATACTGAAAAAGGTAAAGCGATTCTTTACACTGCACCAGAGGTGTCTGCTGTACAAAACGCAGATTAGACCCTGCGTCGAATACTGCTCTCACCTTTGGGACGGCTCCGCGAAGTATTTGCTGGACGCACTCGACGCTATGCAGCGACGCGCTGTTCGCATTATAAATTGTCCGGAGGTAACGGGAAGCCTTGAGCCGCTAGCCCAGCGCCGAACAATTGCTTCCTTGGCCGCGTTCTACCGTATTTACCACGATGAGTGTTCTGAAGAGCTCTTCAATCTGATCCCACCCTCTCCCTTCCGATCCCGAACAACGCGTGCCGGGCAGAGATGTCACTCTCGTACCGTGGAAACCGTCTTCGCGAGAACTGAGCGTTTTAAACGTTCGTTTCTCTGCCGATCGATGGTGGCTTGGAACGCCCTGCCCGCGCACGTGTTTCCTCACATATAACCCTGGGTTCTTTAAGCGAAGCGTGAAGAGGCACATTACTGGGTCGTCAAGTTGAGGGTCACTCTCTATAGTATTCCTGTATACTGTGAGAGTTGCCCACAATCGCCAGACGTCGCCACAGCTTACCATTAGGCGGGTGGCGTCAATTTGTCGACCTAAATATAAAAAAAAAACAAAAAAAAACCACTCAGCATTAACACTCTTTTGATCTTCAAGTGGAATTGTACAGATGGTACGCGTAGCTTGAGAAAAAAAACGCGATCATTTTTACCAACGTTTCTCACCTGCCTCACTTTTGTTGGCTTGTTCTCATTTTCAAACACCCATTCACAAGATTGCTGTTTTTTTTTTCGGGTTCAAAACAATAAATCCACTTTTCGTCTCCTGTGACAATGTCATAAACAGCATTAGAATGTCCGTGGTCGTATTTCAGTAGCATCTGTGAGCACCATTCCACGCGAGCCCGTTTGTGCTCCGTTGTCAGTTCATGAGGGATCCAACGACAACAAAGTTTCCGAACTTTCAATTCTTCGTGTAATATTTTCTGGATTTGACTCCTACCAATCCCCAATAGTCCTCGAATTGTCTCATAGGTAATCCGTGGGTTTTCTTCAATTAACCGCTTAACAGTAGCCACATTATTTTCGTTGACGGCAGTTGAAGGCCGCACTTCACGAAATTCGTCATGTAAAGAAACTCGACCTCTCTCAAATTCAGCAAACCATCGCCTCACGGTGCTCAAACAAGGTGCTTCTCTCCCAAAAGCATTTTGAAGACGAGCGGCATAGTCTTGCAGAGAGAGAACTTTTAAAATCATAAAAAATCATCGCTCTAAAATCTTTACGCCTTAATCCCATTTTCGTTGCATCCGTAGAACTTTGATGTATGATAAAAAACAATTGAGAAATGATTTCCCGCCAATGGTTTTTTTTTATTACTAAGAAGGTTGCAACGTTCAGAAAAATATAACATTCGAAATTCAAATAGTTCCGATTAGCTAGAAGTGCAAAGCTTTTAGTGTGCCCCATGTATAAAAATGAATCCCTATTTCCCTTGGTCACGACATCACGCTAATGGCTGGACCGATTTGGCTAATTTGGGTCTTAAAATATTCGTGGAGTTTCAGGGAAGGTTCATAAGCAAAATTTCAGGCGGTACGAAGTTCGCCGGGATCACTAGTTAGTAATGAAAATTACATACGTCAGTACTTTTGTAGTAAGTGTGTCATCGCGACGTCACGAGCGCTCGGCATGCAGGCCGTGCAGTATGTGGCGTCAGCACTTTACACTTTTATTAGCGATCACTTAAAACGCGACTAGTCTCTGCATCGATTCGAGAGTGACTTTGATTGTAAGTATTCAAATAATTTACCTTGGTAAGGATCGACGAATTGGAAATGTTTAGTCGAAAGACCAACCTACCGGTAACCGGAGAAGATGCATGAAAATAGTGGGTAATAAAAGTGGCAGAAGCGAAAGAAGTATGCCACAAAAGTAGCAAGTGAAAGTCTCTGTCTACCTCAACGGGACAGAGGCGTGATTGTATGTATGTACTAATTCAAAAGGGTGAAACCTGACTTTTCTCATAAACAAACGTAACAAATATAGGCAGACAAGCTGAGGTAAGTACCTACAACCCAAAAATAGACGACGTTTTTCTTTTTTTTTCTTTTACGTTACGTACGGCCTAAGACCACTTCTACGTCCATTGCCGAGCGCCTCTGGTTAGCACTAGGAAGAATTTCCAGTGGCACCCGGCGGACTTTGGCTACTTGTGTGGTCCTTGTCTGAAGATGGGTCGGGATTTATCCCGATTCCCGCGTCGTTGGGGTTTGGTTTTATCCCGCGTCGTTGAGTGACCCTTTCTTCTGAACTTCTGAACTCCGCGGGGAGGTTACTCTCCCTCACCCTCTCGGCCGCCTCCTTGCTGAATTTCTCGCAGAAGGACACGGCTGCGTTCCACTTTCCGCGCTGGAGACCATTACTTGAAGCATGGTCTCCAGCGAGAGGGTATTCACGCCCGGACCCATTACGAGGTCCGGTTGCGAACACGCCTAAAATCGACACAGTAAGTCGTACATAAACGATGGTATGATGACGTCTTGGGCTGGTAGAACGTTCCTTCTAAAAAGGCAACACTCCCTCGTTCAAGCCTAGCCTAGCTATTATCGTTTTTGTAAATCTTATGTGTAAAATTATTTAAAACAAACCTCAAAAAGTTAAATCATAGCCGCTAGTCGCACACAGAGCTGTATTTTTTTAAACTCCATTGAATTTCAACAATACGTAACTCTTCTATTTTTAAACGAACAAAACATGCAAGCAATACTATCAATGTTACAGACTGGTCACCAGTTTTCCAATATCATTGGCATGTTCTGGCATGTTCGCCCACGTCTGTACTGTGTCCGGATTTTTAAATACACATTTCCAGATACAATTGTCTGACATGGCAAATATCTGGGCAATTTGACTCGTAAAATTTGAAAAGGTGACAGCGTAATATAATGTACAACATACCTTTGTATCTCAGTATGTTTTTATATATTTCAGATATTCATACATACTTATAATGCCTGTTTTTAACCGACTTCAAAAAGGAGGATATTTTCAATTCGACTGGTACATTTTTTTACGGTACACTGATTACACTGAGATTTAAAGGATGGGAAAACTCATCCTTCACATGCGACGTACACCACGCATTATGACATCTGAACAGGATCTGGCCTATACAATTTGTATGGTATGAACACACTGGTCATTCAACACGCTGTCTTGCGCGTCAGCGTCACCAGACTCGCGTGTTCCCATGCTATCCCACGCGTACTTCGCTGTCACACACGTTTAAAGTGTCATAGCACGTAGATAACGTAAACGTCAGACGTCGTAAGAAATAGGACCAGTGTATCGCTGTTTCCCACGTCGTCGCGTGGCATACGTCGTATGTGAAGAACCAGTGTGTTCGTTAACATAAGATCCGATTTATGTGATTATTATACTATTAAGGATTATCTAAACGATACAGAGAAATGGCAATGAGTTGCTTGTTCATCACTCGAGCTACATAGGGGCTACTTCTGTTTGAAATGTTGTTTTATTGCTGAAACTCACTTATTATTGTTAAATTATTATTATTATGATATTGTTAGGTATGGGTAAGTACTTTGAGATTATGTGGCACCAATTTTTAAGTTCACTTGGTCCACACGTGGTCACGTACTGCCCTTGCCCTCTTTTTATTGTTGTAACAGAATCATTGTATTTACTGGCGAATAAAACGAGTGGCCGCGAGTTTTTCTTGCCAGGTTCTTTCCTCACAGGCTCTACTTATATATACCTTGCGAATCTGGCGGTAAATGTAAATGTAGAAGCATTTTCTTTTTTTGACATTCATAAGTGTTACTTTGTGACCTACATGAATAAAGATATTTTGATTTTGATTTTTGATCTTCTTCAGTTTGATACAGAATAGTTGCCATTTGGTCGCAAAAAATTAAACATGGAAGGAGTTTTCATTTTATGATTTTATTTTTTAGTTTTTGAAGATATGGTCCAAACTAGGTGTCAAGAGCCTCATCTACAAGTGGCGCACCTGTTAATCAACGAAAAACTCTGGTTCCGGATAAACAACTAGACTTGCTAGTTATTTCCTTTGTAATTACCTTTTACAGGAAACAGGAGTGAATATTGGTATGTTTTTCCGAAGGAGTTATGAAGTAGTTTGAGAAGGTAAACTCGACCAAAAAAATTTATACCAAGCCAAGCCAGGCAAGCGTGGTATTATGTAGACTAAATTCCCTTCTTCTTTTAAGAGAGACCGTCCAGCAGTGGGTGTTAAATGGGCTAAGATGATGATTATGATGTACCTACATGTTTTTATGAATTAACTGAATTAGTTCGAAGTGTTACAAAAATTTTACAAGATATAATTATTTTGCATTCGATGTTATTACCAACATTCGGTACAATCACACAAAATTAATTAATAATTATATTTTTTTTGGTAAAAAAGTGCATTATACAAAATGATATATAATTCTAATACTGCAATACTTAGGTAAACCTGATATATATTTATTGTGTAAAGTATTGTTATCCCAACATTTCTCAATAGCTTTATAAACTTATTCGTTTCTACAACTATGTCACATTATGTTAAGTAAGGTTAGGATTAATGTACACTATTTTTTTTTCTACTTTGTCATTACTTATTTTATTAATAAAGAACAAATGGAATCAAACAAAATTACGACAAATTGCCTGAGCAATCTTGTGCGTACAATTTAATGTTTAATGTGAGTTGACCCTAAGATTTCTTTGCAAAATGCAAGTATCTTCTCCTTGGAGATTCCAACTGCGGTGCTACAGCCGGAAGTGGTTACAATCCAACAAAATGGTTCCAAATTAAAATTGCCTGAATTCCCTTTGACGTATACCTACCGGATGTGACATACAAATGTAACGGATTTGAGGTGAATACCGCTTTGTGCGAATTACATTTGAATTGTTAATATTTTTATAGGGATGTCTAGGTAACACGGTTTATGAGATACAGCCTGATGATAGACAGACGTACAGTAGAGTCATGGGATTCCGTTTTAGGGTTCCCTAGTTAAAGTGTCGTCCGTTCTCGGTTTTCCTCCCAAACGGTGAGTACTAGAAACATCAAACTTTGCATGGCATACCTGTGTATATTTACTGCGCCGACAAATTATGAAAAAAAAAATTTCTGGGGTACCTCCCCTACAAGTAAAGTGGAGATAGGTTTATTCTCGCGTCAACCCCATCGTGGGGGGTATCATTAGATACCTGGGTAGTTTTAAAACATTGGGAGGTTGCTAAGACTATTTTTTTATTTAAGTATCCGTTTGTGAGATATTCAACTTTAAAGCGCAATTTTTTGTAAAAACAGGGACGCCCTATAAAATCTAAACCGCCAGCTCGAAGAATCTGAATAAAATCATGATGGTAGTCCGTATGATGAACTTTGAAGCAAAACTATAACGGACCAGATAACTATGTTAGTTTAGGAGTTACACACACACACACGTATATCATGCCTATATCCCCGAAGGGGTAGACAGAGGTGCATTACACACCCACAATTTGCCAGTATTTAAGTCCCACGTAATAGGGGGCAAGCCTATTGCCTTCATCGGGCACATTTATAATGGGTTATGTCTAAAATGACCGAATTAATTTAATAAAATAAGCAGCTATATTATAATTTTGAAAACTCAATTTGAAGCCCGTTGCCTTGCGATGAAATTTTGATGAAAGGCAACAAAATCTTACGTGCCAGCCGCAGTGGTACAGACAATTAAAGTCCTGGGCGTCTTGGACTTGCCTGGTTTTACCTTTTGGGTCTTCTTCTTAGTCATACACTCTTGACGGAGTGGTCGTGACTGCCGATGGACTAGGATGCCCCGTCACTCCCCTCGGAAAAGGCGGCTGCACGTCGAGCGATGTGCCTCCACTTCTGCCTCTGACCTGCACTGCGAGCACATTCCACCGCGGTTGATTGCGTAGTGGATCTGATGAGGTCAATCCAACGGTTTGGGGACCGACCCCGTGGTCTTGTGCCCTCCACGCGCCATTGCACGACCAACCTCTCCTTTCTAGAAATGTGTCCAAAGAACTTTAATACAAACCTTTTGGGTAAGGTACCCTAAAATACCTACATTACTACCTACTACTACATTACTAAGACGAAATGGGTGCTAACTGGTAAAGGACATTACCAACATCTCCAGGGCCCAAGACACCATCACATGCACACGGTACACCTGCTAACAAACAGACGAGGCCCTGGCAAATAGTACCCAACCTCAAGAACGGCATTAGGCTCGGCGAAAAGTCCTAGTCCTCCTGGCCCAAAATCAAAAATCCTCGCGGTCTAACTACAGAACTTCGATATCGCCCATGGCTTGTGGAGGTCAGATGGCAGTCGCTTCACGGAAAATATCGAAGTTCAGCCGAATCGCAGTTAGAATGGAAAGCCGACCCCAACTGAATTGGGAAAAGGCTCGATGGATGATGATGAAGTGACTGGCGAAACGTGGGTGTAATAAGCGTCTCTGTCTAACCCCATCGGGGATGAAGACTCTTTTTTCATGCGATCGAACCATTTTTTAAAACAGGAGGACCACAGATCTGAAGGCATGTTTTCTACGTGCTGATTGAACGCTATCACTGCCTCTTCGGAGTTGGTAAAAAGGAAACCTCTCATCAAATCTTTGATTTTGGGGAAAATACAGAAATCACAGGGTCCTATGTCGGGGCTATGCGCCGGATGGGTGACGAGTTGTACTTTTTCGGATGCTAAAAATGACTTTGTTTTGTTGGCCGTGTGTGAAGAAGCGTTGTCATGATGTAGGAGAACGCGGCTTTTGGGTCGTCTTTCGCGAACTTTTTCTAACACCCTGGGTAAACAAATGGTAGAATACCACTCGGCATTAACACTCTTTTGATCTTCAAGTGGAATTGTACATTTGGGACCCGTAGCTGAGAAAAATAACGCGATCATTTTTTTACCAACGTTTCTCGCCTGCCTCACTTTTGTTGGCTTGTTCTCATTTTCAAACACCCATTCACAAGATTGCTGTTTTTTTTCGGGTTCAAAACAATAAATCCACGTTTCGTCTCCTGTGACAATGTCATAAACAGCATTAGAATATCCGTGGTCGTACTTCAGTAGCATTTGTGAGCACCATTCCACGCGACGCCGCTTCTGCTCCGCTGTCAGTTCATGAGGGATCCAACGACAACAAAGTTTCCGAACTTTCAATTCTTCGTGTAAAATTTTCTGGATTTGACTCATACCAATCCCCAATAGTCCTCGAATTGTCTCATAGGTAATCCGCGGGTTTTCTTCAATTAACCGCTTAACAGTAGCCACATTATTTTCGTTGACGGCAGTTGAAGGCCGCCCTTCACGAAATTCGTCATGTAAAAAAATTCGACCTCTCTCAAATTCAGCAAACCATCGCCTCAAACAAGGTGCTTCTCTCCCAAAAGCATTTTGAAGACGAGCGGCACAGTCTTGCGGAGAGAGAGAACTTTTAAAATCATAATAAATCTTCGCTCTAAAATCTTTTCGACTTAATTCCATTTTCGTTGCATATAGAACTTTGATGTGTGATAAAAAACAATTGACAAATGATTTCCCGCCAATTGTTTTTTTTATTACTAAGAAGGTTGCAACGTTTAAAAAAATATAACATTCGAAATTCAAATAGTTCCGATTAGCTAGAAGTGCAAAACTTTTAGTGTGCCCCATGTATTAAGTGTTACATAGATCTCAGAAGCAAATTCTAGACTTGCAGAGTCTAGAGTTGCATTCCACTTTCTTTTGTTATAAAGTCGGTTCAAGTCGGTTGTAGTCGGATGGTAGTCGGTAGTTATTTGACTTCGTAGCTCGTATTACAACGACTTTTTCATATTTAGTTATAACTTGGGCACGGAATTTAATAATATCCGTAGAAAAGTTGGCTATAACTTTATGTAACTTATATTGTAGCCGTGAATTTGAACTGAAGCAATTCAAATTCACAGCTAGAATATAAGTTATAGAAAATATTGTCAAAAAATGACACAGCAACTGACTTCAAATTACTGAAATGGGACCAAATAATTGTCGGAATGGGACCAAATTGAAATGGAATCAATTGGGAAGTTGTAGCTTTTAATTAAAAAAATAAGTTCAGCCAGTCCAGAGATATGAGGTACCTAACAAAACTTAAAGAAAAATATCCATACAGTCGAATTGAGAACCTCCTCCTTTTTTGGAAATCGGTTGAAAATACTTATTCATAAATATGTTGGTATGTTTGTAAACGGAACTCCAACGTTCAGACGTATCCTTCCTTTATACGTTGGTACACGTTTAGGAAAAAATTTCTACAACGCTTAACCTGTTATGACGTCACAACCGGTAAAATTTTCGCGACGTAATCTGTCGTGCGTGACGCACTTCCTCAAGGATTACATACATTTTATGAATATAATAATGCGGTTTATTTTATTAAACCCTTTTAACATAATGACGTTTCGATCGGTTAAGCCTAGTTCGCATTAGGCTAGTAATTTAGAAGAGTAGCGAGTAATTTAGTAGCTAAATATGTGCGAACTACAAAAATTACGTCGAGTAATTTAGTAAATGATTTAGTCGAATCAATCCATTTTACTCTATTTTTTCGGGCGTGTAGCGCCTCCCACCACGCATCCGTGCTTACTGGTTCACCGGCTAAATAAGTCCGAACCTGTTGATTAGTCGAGTTCATTAGTGGCCGCCACCACCCACTTGTGTACCGTACTAAACCGTAATGCGAACGATTTCTGTGTAGTAGCGAGTAGTTTAGTCACTAAATTACACGGTACTCTACTAAATTACTAAAGCAGTGCGAACTAGGCTTCAGGCTTTTAGTGTGAAATGCTTGTACTTTAGTAACTTTGGACTGTGTTAAACGATTTATTATTTTTTTAATTGAAAGCTACTTCTTGCCAAGTGGTCCAATTTTAATTTGGTCGACAATTATTTTGTCCCATTTGGGTAATTTAAAGTTGGTTCTTATGTGAATTTATTGATAAAATATAGGTGCTTAGATTGTCCGGAGGTAACGGGAAGCTTTGAGCCGCTAGTTCAGCGCCGAACAATCGTTTCCTTGGCCGCATTCTACCGTATTTACCACGGCGAGTGTTCTGAAGAACCCTTCAACCTGATCCCACCCTCTTCCTTCCGATCCCGAACAACGCGTGCCGGGCAGAGATGCCACTCCCACACAGTGGATAGCATGTTCGCGAGAACCGAAGGCTTTAAACGTTCGTTTCTCTGCCGAACGATAGTGGCCTGGAACGCCCTGCCTGTGCACGTGTTTCCTCCCACATATAACCCTGGGTTCTTTAAGCGGAGCGTGAAGAGGCACATCAGTAGGTCGTCAAGTTGAGGGCTACTCTCTATAGTATTGCATGCTGTGAGGGTCGCCCACAATCGCTAGACGTCTAGCTAAACTATTAGGGTTCCGTACAAAAAGTTACGGAACCCTAATAGTTTCGTCATGTCCATCCGTCCGTCCTCGGCTTTCTATTAGTTCAGGAGTTATAGAGCTTTTATGGGTAATTACGGAACCCTATCTTATGCGTGGCCAGACATGCACTTGGCTGGTTTTTTATTTTTGAATTCTTTATTACAATTCCGCTCCTATGGATCGTAGCGTGAAGTTACAATAAATATTTTACTACTAGCTGAGTACGGCGCCTCCGCGTGTTGTAGTTTTCTCTTTCCAACATCCCGTGGGAACACGTTGCCGGGATAAAAATTAGGCTGTAGCACACGGGGATAATGTAAAACATATAAGTTAAAGAAGTTCCAAAATAGGTTCAGTATTTTCGGAGCATATTCAATGAAAAGAAACAAACATTTCCTCCTTATAATATTTAGTAGGAACCTATAAATAGGTATATGTGTACAGTTGGGTAGTTGTATGCCTTGCCTGAGGTTCGATGCTCGCGTTCTAATTGGACATCCGGTGCTTGTACGTAAACTTCCTCGTCTGTACCATAGAGTAAAACAAACGTAACAGAGAAGCAGTTTTCAAAAAAACTTGCAAAATTGCAACCAAACCACATGTGTCGCTAAGGTCGGGTACGGGTACGGGTGCAGCGAATTACTTTCCATACATTTGGAACCGGCCACAAAGGCAGTGGCGCAAGAAGCCAGCGGCGAGCATCGTACAAGCGATGTAGTTGAGTCCCGCTTGCTATCACTTTCTCGCAACACACAGCGCCGCTTTAATACCTCTCGGTCTACCTGAGTTGGTGGCTGCACCCAAATAATGGCCAGTGGCTTTGTGCGCCTGTGTGTGTGTAAACGTTTACAGTCTCTCCACGTACGAAACATAACCCGCGTGCTTGTAATAGTGCGACCGATTCCGGCGTTTGTTCTTAGCTGCCTCTCTGTTCCATGTGTTCTACTGTGTGTCTGTACCACTGATGCTTATAAATCTGTATTGCCGTTAAGACAATTTTATAGAGACTATTGATATTGAGGTATGGGATACTTCTGGTTTGTTAACGAACTACGAAGATTGTCCTACATCGATTCGGTCCTCGCTGTTGGAATATAGATTCGATATGTTTTTTTGTATCATGGCATCCTTTTTTTTTTTTTAATTCCGTTGCCCATGGCGGCGGCCGCTCCAACGTCCGTTGCCGGGCGTCTCTGGTTACTAGCGGAGGGTATATCCAGTGGCGCCCGGCGGTATCATGGCATCCTGAGATAAATGCAACAAAACATCCCAACTCCTTAGGTGTACAATAATTTGGCACTATCTAATGATATTCCATATTTAAAAAAGGGCCGATAATGTTACTAACTGTTTCGGTGGTGTGGTCGGTAGTGCACCGGCTTTCAACTCCGGAGTCTCGGGTTCGATTCCTGGGTCGAATCAAATATTTGTTTCGGAATTTGGGTGTATTCTATGTATAGTATGTATGTATTTAGAAATATATAAGTATGTTTATCAGTCGTCTAGATCCCATAGCACAAGCCTATATTAGCTTAATTTGAGCTAGATGACGTTGTGTGAGAATGTCTAAAAATATTTATTTATTATATAGTTAGTGGCCTCCTTGCCAACAACAGACTGGTTCTTAAAAATAAAGGTGATGGGTTGTCATGAATTGACAGACTGACGGTGGAATATCAAATAGCCGTGTTCTTGGATGTAGTAATCCTTGGTGAATTATAATCTTCTAATCTATGTATAATTCTAAAATAAATATCTATCTAAAATAATAAATCTAAAAGACTATTACACCATCTAATTAAATATATATAATATATATATAATATTTGACTACCTCGGTGGTACAATGGTACTATGTACGGACTGCCACGCTCGAGGTCTCGGGTTCGATTCCCGGGTCTGGTGGAATTTTACCCAGATAATTATCCCAGAGTCTGGAACTTGTGCCCGGTAAATGGCAATAGGCTCACCCCCTATTGCATGGGACCCAACATAGCTGGCGATATGTGGGTGTGTTTGCACACCTCTGCCTACCCCTTCGGGGAAATAGGCATGATGCTATGATGCTATATATATAATATACTAGTATCATTCACCGAGCCTTTTCCCAACTCAGTTGGGGTCGGCTTTCCAGTCTAACTGTGATTCGGCTAAACTTCGATATTTTCCGTGAAGCGAATGCCATCTGACCTTCACAACCCATGGGCGATATCGAAGTTCTGTAGTTAGACCGAGAGGATTTTTGATTTAGGGCTCCAACTACCCCTAACGACTGCCATAGATGTTTGTATGACAAACGGGACCGACGGCTTAACGTGCTCTCCGAGGTACGGAGGGGTCTCAATGTCTTAAGAAATGGTCACCCATCCTAAGACCGGCCTGAGTCGATGTTGCTTAACCTTTGCAATGTGTTAACATTGTCGGTTACCACTAGACTAGTACAAATTAGCTCTCATAGATTCCGGCTATCTAACTAATTATGTCTGTCGAATTAAGAGCAGTATACCATATGCCTTTGCCAACGAGTTCTTTCATTGCTAAGCTCTTTTCTCACGGCTCCATCCTTTGCTTTGTGAATCTGGCTTTAAACGTAAATTCTTATGTGCTGACGTTAATAAGTGTTATTTATAACCTATAATTAATAAATATATATAATTAATAAATTAGTCCGAGATGCCCAGAACTTTAATTGGCTGTGTTAACAGTTGGCAGTTAACATTTAATCGCAAAGTTTTAATTTTTTTTTCTAAATTACAATATAACTGCTACTTTTTATTAAATACATTCGGTAATTTTGGAGATAACCCATTATATGTGTGCCCGGTGACGGCAATAGGCTTGCCCCCTATTACGTGGAACTAAAAAGACTGGCAAATTGTGGGTGTGTAATGCACCTCAGCCTACCAAAATCAAAATCAATATATCTTTATTCATGTAGGTCACAAAGTAACAATTATAAACGAAACCCCTTCTTCGGGGATATAGGCGTGATATGTGTGTACCTACTTATTTAAGTTAAAGTGGTTTGTACAGTTCTTATTAACATGTTATTTTTTGGTACTGAATAGTGATGTACCATTGGATTAAATTTAAATAAATTGACTTTCATGGTACGGTCTTTCACTTTTTTTTTTTTTTTTTTTTTAATTCCGCGGCCCAAGGCCGCTGCCGCTCTAAAGTCCGTTGCCGGGCGTCTCTGGTTACTAGCAGAGGGTATGTCCAGTGGCGCCCGGCGGACTTTGACCACCTCTGTGGTCTCTGCGGGTGTTTGGTCGGGACGAGAATCCCGCGTCATTGGGGTCGGGTTTTATCCCGCGTCAGTGAGTGAATCTGGTTGCGTGCTATGGGGAAAAGGCCCCACAGCACGCAACCCTTCTAGCCTGCTTCTGTAAGGACGGTGGGTGGCGATCCCGCCGTCCTTAGGCCCCGATCATGGAGGACGATAGTCTTGGGCGTAGTCGCGTAGTCTGGGGCGGCCTGGCCGCCGACTACGGAACTCGGTGGGGAGGGTACGCTCCCTCTCCCTCCCGGCCGCCTCCTTCGCGAGCATGACTTGCTCGCAGAAGGACACGGCCGCGTTCCACCTACTCCCGCTGGATACCATGGCTTGAAGCATGGTCCCTAGCGAGAGGGTATGCACGCCCAGACCCACTACGAGGTCCCGGCGCTGACTCGCCCACGCTGAGCACTCCACCAACGTGTGGAGTGCGGTGTCGTCGTCGGAAACCTCGCAGTGTTGACACCGGGGTGTGACCTCACGATGCATTCGAAACAGATAGCTACCGAAGCATCCATGCCCGGCAACGATCTGCGTCGCACGGTACGTGAGGTCACCATGCTGCCTCTGCAGCCAATCGTCCATGATCGGTCTCACCGCCGCGATGAAGATGGCACCCCCCTTGGGTTGCTCAAGTCGCACCCTCCATGACTCCATGAGATCCTGGCGGAGTTGGGACCGCTGGTCCTCGATTTCTCGAGACGCAGGCCTGTGGTCCCGCTCCAGCGCCTCCTTGCGCCATTGGAACAATGACGCAAGGGCTCTCGCTTCCAGGTCCCATGGAGGGGTCCCGGCTAGGAGACATGCAGCCTCTCCGGAGATCGTGCGGTACCCCCGTATGGTTCTGACGGCCAAGGTTCTAAGTGGTCTGTTTAACAGAGTCACGTTCCCCTTGACCGCCAACCTATCCGCCCATACGGGAGCCCCGTATGGGCGGCATATATATATACTCCGCACGATCCCCAGGTACAGTCTCCTGCAGGAGGCGTTGGGTCCCTTTAGGTTGGGCATCAGTCGCGAAAGCGCGACCGATGCCTGCGTCACCTTGGGGACCAAACTTCGGAAATGTGGTCCGAAGTTCCATCGGCTATCAAGTACGATCCCTAGGTACTTCATCAAGGGCTTGATGCCGATGCTAACGCACGGTATTACTTTCACTTGGAATATTTATAGGTAAAAATTTCAAACATTCATAACCCAAATTTTCGATTAATCATTAAAAAAAATCATTTCACCCGTTTTTGAGAAAGAAAGAAATAAATAATTAAATAATAAATAAACCCAACCAGATATTTAGCTATGTAGGCAGGACTCAGTTTGCATCTAGGTTGGAACTGATATTGGAGTCCCGCATGCTTATAGTTAATTATCTGGTTCAGTGCAGTCGGGTTCATTATTATTTATTTTTATTCACAGCTTTTTAGTTATAACTAAGTAAGCTATGACACTCATGAGATAAATACCTTTCATTTGAGACCTCATTTATCAATCCAGCCGTTTCACCTGTAGAGGGGAAAAAAGAAACAAACATACATACGTACGAAACACATAAACCTCGCTGACGCAGTCGGGTAAAAACTAAACCGGTTTTTTGTTGGTTCATGTTTTAAACCCAAGGGAGTTCAGGTATCATTGAAAACTCAGAATCTCATTATATATTTTTTGTATTATATCTATAATTTTCATTTTCGGAAATTGTCGTTCTTAGCCTGAACGCCATCGCGCCATTTCCTACCAACTACATCCCATCGTCGTGTCCCATCACTAACTAACAGCAATAAACCAAAGCAGAGCAATGACACCGAGTTAAACAATTAGATAGGACCAAATTTGGCACTACCATAGTGCCAGTGGCGACAATACAGTAAAATAAGTGCCTTTAAACTGTTAACTGGTTGGTGTTTTCTCTTAGCATTTCACGTAAGTTAATATTTACACGTGACTTCACTCCACTATTTTAGTCATAGTGTTACACTGGTACTGGTAGTGGTATTATAGTTTGCATAACAAAGTAGTTATAAATTTTGTAAAGTACGCGGTAACTAAACCGATTTGCAAAATGTAATAAAGCCGTCAAATATTAAATGTAAACTAAAGTCTCACTTTCTTTATAATATGGAGATATAATGAGGGTATACCGGGAAATGTTTTCAACCAGTTTACTCATAGGTAATAAGCTGTTGTTTACATGTACCTATCTAATGTTATTGCTTTTTATTTTTTGCTGTGTACTTAGCTGACTGACATAATGTTGTAGATTACTGTAGCATTTTGTGCAAACCTTAGTGATTTATTAATGCTATATAACCTAACTACTTATCCTATATTTTAAGATGGTAATAAATACACTAGTGGTTCTGTGAACCGTAGAGTCGGGAGCGGCTTTGTTTAGATAATTTCTTCTTCAATTTTCTTTATTACTCTTTCATTTGTCATCCAATCCAAAAAATATCATTCAAATGTTATTCATTGTAAGCAAGGAGTGTGTGTGTAAAGTTTCATGCAAATCGGTTGATAAATACGGCCTCAAACATGATCTGACAGAACCCGTAGATGGGTACAGACGAAAGAAATTCTCCCCAGTCTGCAAGTTGCAACGGAGCCTTCGCGAGCTTCGCTCCCTCAGTCAATAAAAAAAAACTGCAATAGGCTTGCCCCTCTATTACGTAGGACCAACAAAATTACTGCCAAATTGTGGGTGTGTCATGCACCTCTGCCTACCCTTTAGTTAGGGGATATAGACGTAATGTGTATACTTAATATTATAAAGAGGAAAGATTTTATTGTTTGTTTGTTTGAAGCGAAAAGGCTCCGGAACAAATGATCCGATTTTGAAAATTCTTTTACTGATATGTAGCTACATTATCCCTGAGTAACATAGGCTACTTTTTATCCCGGTAATGTGTTCCCACGGAAACCGAGAACGAGAATACTATATCAAGCGGACGGTGCCGCAGCGATCATTTAGTGTGTGATAATGTAAATTTTAAACACACAAAACATTAAATTTTGTTACTCATCCTTTTAAAGTCGGATAAACAGAAACCAGTTAGGTTTAAACTGAACTATAGTGATTTTTTGCCGTGTGAATGTTGTGGTTGTAGAGAATGCCTTTAATCCGATTTTAAATGCAATTAACTGAAAAGTTTCATGAAACCAAATGGCTATCGGTTTCATTCCTAGATACCTTTTCGATGTTTAACCAATTTTACAATTGGAGCAGTAATCTATTTCAAATATTCGTACATTATAATCCACGTCATACATAGATATAAATTTTAAATAAATAAGATTGTACGAGTATACCAATAAATACTCTAAATATTATAAAGCAAATACAATATTCATAATAGTAGATGAAAATACAATTTACACATACTAAAAACAATACTATACACATTAAAATCGACACTATATACAGGCGTCAAAGAACTCCTCCGCTTCGTCACCGACTGGCAATGTTCCCAGAAGGCAGGCAGCATTGCCACGTTGTACGGCAATTCTTTGAGCTAAAAAGTGACCAGCCTTTTTAGAGAAGAGTCTATCATGAGTTTCGAGATGGTTTTAAAGAGTCCACGAACGCTCTGACCCCAAGGTCCGAGCGTCTCTACCCCAAACGGCTCAAATATGTAGTCTCCTGATAAGTATAAACAAATATCAGCTGTCTCTTTGAGATAGTCTTCATAATGCCTCGTGAGTAGGCGAAACATATGTCGACGTTTAACATGTCTTCTATTTAGCGAAATCATTGCAATTTTTAAATTTCAAAATCATTTTTCCATTTTTTTTATCATTGATTTTCGCCAGGTGACGCCTGAATCCATTCAGTATAAACAAATATACCTGTTGCAATCTTATAAGAATGTTCATGCGTCTACTCTATGTACTACCGCAATATAATAATGTTATTTGACGAATCTAAATAATTTTCTAAAAATTTCAAAGATAATAAACGTTGCAATGGTAAGTAAAATGTTTTAAGAAAAAACTTTTTACAATTTATAATAGCATTAATTTTTCTAGGCTGTTCTCTCTGAGACAGTCTTGATAATGCCTCGTTAAGAGGCAAAACAATTGTCGACGTTTTGTTGTCTTTTTAATTCTGCGAAAAATTAATGCTGTTATAAATGATATTGTTATCAGGCAATGTGATGTACGGGCAGTGCTGCGGTCACTCGACACGCGGAAAGCCAGTGGCCCTGACGGCATTCCGGCGGTGGTGCTACGAAAATGTGCAGCTGAGTTGTCTCCAGTATTAACGCGTCTGTACCGCCTGTCATACTCTTCAGGGCTCGTGCCGGAGGTCTGGAAGGAGGCGAACGTACAACCGATCCCCAAGAAAGGGGATCGGTCCGATCCAGGCAACTATCGACCCATAGCTGTCACCTCAGTCATTTGCAAGGTGCTTGAGCTCCTTATAAATAAGCAGCTCATGCAATTCCTAGAGGATCACTCGCTAATCAATGATCGACAATACGGCTTCAGGCCAAAGCGATCAACGGGTGATCTTCTGGCATTCGTAACGCATGTCTGGGGTGGGGCTATGGAAAGGCACGGCGAGTCCTTGGCTATTAGCCTGGACATCGCCAAAGCCTTCGATGGGGTCTGGCATGCTTCGCTCCTTTCCAAGCTTCCGGCATATGGTCTACCTCCTCAACTGTGCAGCTGGATTGCCAGCTTTTTAAACGAGCGCCGAGTGCGGGTCCTCTGCGATGGCCAGGCTTCTCGCTTCTTGCAAGTGAATGCCGGGGTACCGCAGGGGTCCGTACTATCACCAACTCTCTTTCTTCTGCATATCAATGATATGCTATCCCTCGGGAACATTCATTGCTATGCAGATGACAGCACACTGCACGGGAGTTACTCGGTTCGTCCGACGGCGGGGCGATCTGAGATTGAGGAGGAGAGACGACGACTCGTGGCTGATCTCGACCGTAACCTCGACAGTATCTCTCAATGGGGTACCGAGAACCTGGTCGAGTTCAATGCCCGCAAAACACAGGCGTGTGCATTTACTGCGAAGAAATCCCCTTTCCTTCCCCTACCCTCTCTTCAGAATGCATTATTACCAATGAAGGACAACCTTGATATCCTTGGCATAGACGTTCGTCGAGAGCTCAATAATAAAAACTACATCGAAAGATGTATAGGGCTAGCTTCGCGGAAACTAGGAATACTGAATAAGGTAAAGAGATTCTTTACACCGGACCAGAGGTGTCTGCTGTACAAGACGCAGATTAGACCCTGCGTCGAATACTGCTCTCAGCTCTGGGACGGCTCCGCGAAGTATCTGCTGGACGCTCTCGACGCTATGCAGCGACGGGCTATCCGTATTATTGGTTGTCCGGAGGTAACGGGAAGCCTTGAGCCGCTAGCTCAGCGCCGAACAATAGCTTCCTTGGCCGCATTCTACCGTATTTACCACGGCGAGTGTTCTGAAGAGCTCTTCAATCTGATCCCACCCTCTTCCTTCCGATCCCGAACGACTCGTGCCGGGCAGAGATGCCACCCCCACACAGTGGATAGCATGTTCGCGAGAACCGAACGTTTTAAACGTTCGTTTCTCTGCCGAACGATAGTGGCCTGGAACGCCCTGCCTGTGCACGTGTTTCCTCCCACATATAATCCTGGGTTCTTTAAGCGGAGCGTGAAGAGGCACATCAGTAGGTCGTCAAGTTGAGGGCCACTCTCAATAGTAATGTGTGCTGTGAGAGTGGCCCACAATCGCTAGACGTCGTCACGACTTACCACCAGGCGGGCGGCGTCAATTTGGCGAAAAAAAAAATTTAAAAAGTTTTTTCTTAAAACATTTTACTTACCATTGCTTTGTCATGGATTTTCGCCAAGTAACGCCTGTTTCTATCCAATATTTGATAATAAACGTTATTTTATTTTATATTTTATTTTATAATTATAAACTTTTTTTATACTGAATTGTGTAAACTAAAACAAAAAGCATAAACACACCTAAGTTCAATATAAATTCATTAAAATAATGCCTGCGAATTGCAAACTTGCAGCGAATTCTACTTTTAGTATACTTAAGTTTTTTTTTAACTTAACTTCAATTGTGAATAGCTATATAATTGGCCTTGCTAGGAATTCTCATTATTGGCTGTTGTTATCCTCAATAAAAAAAAATCATACAGCACGCGGCATCTAGCCCATATTGGGCTAATAAAGCTTTAGTTATGAGGCCCTGATGAGGAGTCCCGCCCCTTATGTGTTTCGGGGGCGTCACTTCTGTGCCGATTAATGGGGGCAAGGAAGCAATTTTATAACACACACACACACACACACATATCACGCCTATATCCCCGAAGGGATAGGCAGAGGCGCATTACACACCCACAATTTGCCAGCATTTTAAGTCCCACGTAATAGAGGCAAGCCTATGGCCGTCACCGGGCACACATATAATGGGTTGTCCAAAATTTTTTTTTTTTTTTTTTTATATTTAGGTCGACAAATTGACGCCACCCGCCTGATGGTAAACTGAGGCGAAGTCTGGCAATTGAGGGCGACTCTCACAGTACACAGGAATACTATAGAGAGTGGCCCTCAACTTGACGACCCAGTAATGTGCCTCTTCACACTTCGCTTAAAGAGTCCAGGGTTATATGTTGGAGGAAACACGTGCGCAGGCAGGGCGTTCCAAGCCACCATCGTTCGGCAGAGAAACGATCGTTTAAAACGCTCGGTTCTCGCGAAGACGGTTTCCACGGTATGAGGGTGACATCTCTGCCCGGCACGCGTTGTTCGGGATCGGAAGGGAGAGGGTGGGATCAGGTTGAAGAGCTCTTCAGAACACTCACCGTGGTAAATACGGTAGAACGCGGCCAAGGAAGCAATTGTTCGGCGCTGGGCTAGCGGCTCAAGGCTTCCCGTTACCTCCGGATAGCGTCGAGTGCGTCCAGAAAATACTTCGCGGAGCCGTCCCAGAGGTGAGAGCAGTATTCAACGCAGGGTCTAATCTGCGTTTTGTACAGCAGACACCGCTGGTGCGGTGTAAAGAATCGCTTTACCTTGTTCAGTATTCCTAGTTTCCGCGAAGCTAGCCCTATACATCTCTCAATGTATTTTGTGTTATTGAGCTCTCGACGAACGTCTATGCCAAGGATGTCTAGATTGTCCTTCATTGGTAATATTGCATTTGGGTGCAAAGGGGCCCTTCTTACATCTATCGGGCCCCAGCGACCTCACCTGCTAGTGGCGCACCTGCTGATTAACGGACGAGGTTCGTATATTACGGTACCCATGTGGTGGCTTTGGCCCCTACGTGGATACCAGGTGGTACAACAGTGTTGGTCCGGGGGGGTACCACCGTGCAGCTGTGCTAAAGCCCCCCAAGTAACCCAGCCCAGGCTGGGTTGCGTTAGGGGTTCAGCAGCTGCACTGCCGGGCCCGGGGCGGTATATGGTGCGGCAGGCAGGGGTCCAGTGGGGGCGAAGCGGAGTCTAGCGTGGGTGGTGTGGGTCGATTCGCCGGCCAGGGAGACCCTTAGCAACGGCGTTGCCGCGGCCGCCCGCAACATAGTCATGGGGCCCGCCCGGGACCAACCACCCCAGTAGGCTGCCCCACATGTTGCGCATAATCCTGTTGTGGGGTCGCCGCTCCGGGTGGTAACCGGTGTGGGGTAGCGGCGGCCTTGCATCAGGGGGGTTTGGGAGCCCTTCCGTCCGGCGGGTCGGCTCCGACCTAACCACACAGTTCTAGACGAAGCTAGCCTCTGCACTTTGTCACTTACTGCCGCACCAAATATCGCCCTGTCTTCACGCTTCCCCATATTTCACAATGACAGTGCAACAAGATAATAGACGGTACACAGCGGCCCCTAGAAACCCCACAAAGTTGACTTCGTTTGAGGTGGAGTTCGCGAATATCCGCGGACTCCATGCAAACCTCGATACCGTCCACCATCACCTGGAGTCGGCACGGCCTTCTGTGATATTCCTAACGGAGACACAGATACGCCGCCCTGACGACACGTCGTACCTCTGTTACCCGGGCTATATCATTGAGGAACAATTCCGCGATAAAGCCGGGGTGTGCGTGTTCGTTAGGGCGGATGTTTGCTGCCGCCGGTTGCGCTGTCTGGAGAACCCCTTCTACTCCGTCCTTTGGCTGCACGTCGATCATGGCTCCATGAGCCAGATCTACGTGTGCGTCTACCGCTCCCACACAGGGGACACTGGGACAACAAGGCTTTTCGAATACCTCAGCGAAATGGCTGACGATGCGCAGGTGCGGTTCCCGAACGCTGACCTGGTTTTCTTGGGGGACTTTAACGGTCATCACGTTGAGTGGCTGGGGTCCCTTAGGACCGATCATGCGGGACGAACCGCCCATGCATTCGCTCTCTCCCACGGGCTGACCCAGATGGTACGGGGGATCACCCGGATACCTGACAGGTCAGACCACACGCCCGCCTTGCTGGATCTACTGCTGACGAGTCGCCCAGCCGAGTACAGTGTGTCGGTACGCGCCCCACTGGGCACTTCCGACCACTGTGTGGTGCACGCCAGCTTCCAAGTGCCACCGCCTGCTCGTGCTGAACAAATGACTCGACGACTATGGCACTACTCGTCGGCAGACTGGGACGGTCTCCGCGATTACTTTGCGTCCGTCCCGTCGAGCCAGCGCTGCTTTGTAGGGAAGGCGCCTTCGGATAGCGCTGCTGCCATTGCTGGCGAGATCAGTCTAGGGATAGAATATTATATCCCTTTCACTGATGTCGCCAGCATCCGCAAAGCTCGCCCCTGGTTCGGGCGTGAATGTACCGAGGCTGTCCAGAAAAAACAGTCGGCATATCGCGCCTAGGTCAGGGCTCGGGCGGCACGTGACCCGAACGTGAACCGCCTCAAAGCAGCGTACAATAGGGCCACTAGGTTCAGCAAGAGGGCCTTCAAGAGAGCGGATGCCCAGCGCGTCGCGCGGATTGGTCAGGAGCTCACATCCCATCCCACGGGCAGCCTTGGATACTGGCAACTGGCCAAAGCCGTACAGTCTAATTTTTGCCAACCCTCGCTGCCACCACTGCGTTTTCCTGATGGATCACTGGCTCACAAAGCCCAAGAGAAGGCGGACATGCTCGCAGACCTCTTTGCGGCTAATTCCCGGGTCGATGACCGTGGCCTGCAGCCCCCCGCCATCGCCAACTGTGGCCACACTATGCCTGATATTGTTATCAGGCAATGTGATGTACGGGCAGTGCTGCGGTTACTCGACACGCGGAAAGCCAGTGGCCCTGACGGCATTCCGGCGGTGGTGCTACGAAAATGTGCTGCTGAGTTGTCTCCAGTATTAACGCGTCTGTACCGCCTGTCATACTCTACAGGCCTCGTGCCGGAGGCCTGGAAGGAGGCGAACGTACAACCGATCCCCAAGAAAGGGGATCGATCCGATCCAGGCAACTATCGACCCATAGCTGTCACCTCAGTCATTTGCAAGGTGCTCGAGCTTCTTATTAATAAGCAGCTCATGCGATACCTGGAGGATCACTCGCTAATCAATGATCGGCAATATGGCTTCAGGCCAAAACGATCAACGGGTGACCTCCTGGCATTCGTCACGCATGTATGGGTGAGGCTATGGAAAAGTTCGGCGAGTCCTTGGCTATTAGTCTGGACATCGCCAAAGCTTTCGATAGGGTCTGGCATGCTTCGCTCCTTTCCAAGCTTCCGGCATATGGTCTACCTCCTCAACTGTGCAGCTGGATTGCCAGTTTTTTAAACGAGCGCCGAGTGCGGGTCCTCTGCGATGTCCAGGCTTCTCGCTTCTTGCAAGTGAATGCCGGGGTACCGCAGGGGTCCGTACTGTCACCAACTCTCTTTCTTCTGCATATCAATGATATGCTTTCCCTCGGGAACATTTATTGCTATGCAGATGACAGTACATTGCACGGGAGTCACTCGATCGATCGATCTCGGCGATCTGTGATAGAGGAGGAGAGACCACATCTCGTGGGTGATCTCGACCGAAACCTCGACAGTATCTCCCAATGGGGTGCCGAGAACTTGGTCGAGTTCAATGCCCACAAAACACAGGCGTGTGCATTTACAGCGAAAAAATCCCCTTTCCTTCCCCTACCCACTCTTCAGAATGCAATATTACCAATGAAGAACAATCTAGACATCCTTGGCATAGAAGTTCGTCGAGAGCTCAATAACACAAAATACATTGAGAGATGTATTGGGCTAGCTTCGCGGAAACTTGGAATACTGAACAAGGTAAAGCGATTCTTTACACCGCACCAGAGGTGTCTGCTGTACAAAACGCAGATTAGACCCTGCGTTGAATACTGCTCTCACCTCTGGGACGGCTCCGCGAAGTATTTGCTGGACGCACTCGACGCTATGCAGCGACGCGCTGTTCGCATTATAGACTGTCCGGAAGTAACGGGAAGCCTTGAGCCGCTAGCCCAGCGTCGAACAATTGCTTCCTTGGCCGCGTTCTACCGTATTTACCACGGTGAGTGTTCTGAAGAGCTCTTCAACCTGATCCCACCCTCTCCCTTCCGATCCCGAACAACGCGTGCCGGGCAGAGATGTCACCCTCATACCGTGGAAACCGTCTTCGCGAGAACCGAGCGTTTTAAACGATCGTTTCTCTGCCGAACGATGGTGGCTTGGAACGCCCTGCCCGCGCACGTGTTTCCTCCAACATATAACCCTGGGCTCTTTAAGCGAAGCGTGAAGAGGCACATTACTGGGTCGTCAAGTTGAGGGCCACTCTCTATAGTATTCCTGTGTACTGTGAGAGTCGCCCTCAATTGCCAGACGTCGCCTCAGCTTACCATCAGGCGGGGGTGCGTCAATTTGTCGACCTAAATATAAATAAAAAAAAAGTGAGTAGGGGAAGGAAAGGGGATTTTTTCGCTGTAAATGCACACGCCTGTGTTTTGTGGGCATTGAACTCGACCAAGTTCTCGGCACCCCATTGGGAGATACTGTCGAGAAAATGGCCGAATGAATTTAATAAAAAGTAACAGCTATATTGTAATTTAGAAAAAAGAAAAATTTAAACCCCTTGTTTTGCGATGAAATGTTGATGAAAGGCAACAAAATCTTACGTGCCAGCCGCTGTAGCACAGCCAATTAAAGTCCTGGACGTCTCGGACTATTTTACCAGCTTCAAAAAGAAGGAGGTTCTCAAATCGACTGCACCTACTTTGTTAAGTACCTCATAGTCTTGACTGGGTGAACCGATTTTGATTGTTATTTTTAAAATTGAAAACGTTCCGTGTGATCCCATTTCAATTTTGTCCCGATCCGACAATTATATGGTCCCATTCCGTTTTTATTTGTATTGCTGTGTAGATAAACTAGGTAAAGTGTGCGGCTTCGTATTGAGCGAAGCGTTTTTTTTTTTTTTGTATTTATATTGAATATTTGAGCTTCGTCACGACCTTAATTGAAATCACCTATTAATTTGGGTGAAAAATTTTTAATTATCGGTCAAGAGGTCGCTGAGAAAAGAACATCCGAACATTTTACATTTAACCTGCTCCATGGGAGCTCCGGCTCCGCTCGCCTTCGGCTCACTTCGCTCAATAAAACTAGCTGATCGCTGCAGCTACACGCGCGTAATTTAGTGTACTCGTTCCCGGTTCCCGTGGGAACACATTACCGGGATAAAAAGTAACCTATATTACTCAGGTTGAATGTAGCTTTCTAATGGTGAAAGAATTTTTAAAATCAGCACAGTAGTTTTTGAGTTTAATCATTACAAACATACACACAAAAATACAAATCTTTCCTCTTTATAATAGTAGTACAGATAACAATAACTCGTAAACCCAAACAAATCGCACTTCAAAACAACTTTTTACAACTCAAAGTAAAATATATAACCTATAAAATATGACCGCCCTAATTACTTGATTCATTAAAGGGTCCCACGTAGGAGGCCCTTTTGTAAGGCATATCTTTTATTTCCTTTTGCGGTCGAGTTTCTCTCAGAAAATGTGGTTTCATGGTTGATTGCTAAGTAAATTATATTACCGGGATAAAATGTTGTCTATAATAGGGTACGTAGGGATCATACTAGGTCACTGTTTCGGTGGCGTGGTCGGTAGTGCATCGGCTTACGACTCCGGAGTCGTTTCGGGTTCGATTCTAGGGTCGAATCAAATATTTGTGTAATCCAGAAATGTTTGTTTCGGAGTTTGGGCGTTTTCTATGTATATTTAGAAATATGTAAAGTATGTTTATCAGTTGTCTAGATCCCATAGCACAAACTTATAGCTTAGTTTGGGCTAGATGACGTTGTGTGAGAATGTCCAAAATATTAATTATTATTATTATACTTGATTATTGTAGTATGTTGAACGAGTAAGATATAGAATTCTATCGAAAATTATACCTAATTTTAAAATAACTGCACCGATATTTATGCTGTTTTCTTCAATGGATAGAGTGGTTCTCCAGATAGATTTTAGGTTATTTCACGCGGGCAAATCCGCATAACTAGTATAAAAGAAACTCACTTCCTACTATCGGTCTGGCACTATGCTTATCTCTTTACAAGACATGATGATAATTTCTGTACACGTCAAGTTCCGGAGTAACGTGTGAATCCACTGTAACAACACGTACGACGATTTTGAAAAATAATGAAAAGATTACTACTTTGTTACGTCAAAATACGGTACCTTACCAAGTGCCAAGTTATTTGGCAATACACGGTATTTAAAGTTACAGTGTTTTGACAATGCGAAAATACAATAAAATGCGATAAAGCGTTTGAAAAGGTACGAACGAAGATTATTTTGGCAATACACGGTATTTTAAGTGGCCGTGTTTTGATATTATTTGACCTTTTCTAATTTGCGTTGTAATATCTCAGAACTTTTCATACAAACTAAAAAAAGTGGGAACGTAGTACGATGAAACAGTCTTAAAGGAAAACAATGGTAAGTAAAATGTTTTTAAGAAAAAACCTTTTAAATTTATATAATAGCATTAATTTTTCGCAGAATTAAAAAGACAACAAAACGTCGACAATTGTTTCGCCTCTAAACGAGGCATTATCAAGACTGTCTCAGAGAGAACAGTCTTAAAGGAATCGAAAGTACGTTGTTAATTCAAAACACTGTAACTCTAGATACAAAATATTGGATTCACCGGATCTTCTGAACGTATTTTCATGTAGTCTTCAACAATAAGCTAAAAACAACCCAGATGTTTGAAAATAATTTATTTCGTCAAAATCGCAAAAATAGAGAGACGAAAGCATAATTTTATCCCGTCTCAAAATTTAGACGGTTCACTCGCGTGGTCAATTACATTATAAGTTACTGCGGCCTCACACACGTGACTATTTTATATCTACACAAAAACCTTCATCAAGAACCACTCTATCCATTGGTGAAAACCGCATTAAAATCCGTTGCCTGGTTTTAAAGATCTGCGCATACATACAGAACGGGCGACTTTTTTTTATGATATATGTGGTGATCGACCTGGTACCTACTTATATTAGTTCTGAATAACTGCTCTAAAGAATGGTTATTATCTTCTACTTGACGAGTTGTAAACTTGTCGCACTACACGAAGCCTGCTATTAAACACCTAGTGAATGCACGCAACTTCATTCCCTTGATTTTTTTTTGCACTCAAAATCTTAAGATAATTGAGTAGTATGTTATTTGACGCAGCGACATCCATTAAGCTTGAAACACACTGGTCCTTCACATACGACGTATGCATTATGACATTTAGAATCACGCCTATGTCCCCTAACTAACGTAATCTAACGTAATAGCACAGTATAAAAAAAATCTAAACCTAACCTGAACATAATATGATATTTTGACTGTGGTAATAGCAAGCCTTTACCGGATTTAATAGAAATTTAATAAGAGAATAAGTACTTACGAGTATTAAGACGGAGCTTGCGGAGTCTTCACAATGCTGGGCTCAATCAAGAATGTATCTCTTAACCTATAAACTTGAAATTTGGCATAAATATAAAACATAACAATAAAAAAAAAAATAAGCCTGTGGTTTGCTGTACAGTTTTTGGTGTATGTGGCTCTTATAGTTTTTGAGTTATTAAGCATTAAAGAAACATGCCTTTGACAGTGCTAAAAAATATGATTGTTGACTCGCGCGCGAAATTTAAATTTTTAAATGCAGCATTTGAAAGTAATTGTTGGCTCGCGCCGTTGTTGAAAAGTGTTTTTTTTTTATTATTGTTTACTTTCTTTATTTTTTACCTTAGGTTAGTTAGGGTTAGGTTAAGATTCCGCCAGCTCCGTCTTTATTATTTCGATGTAACCGCCCGCGTTCCAGCGAATACCTAGTAATTTCTACAGTCCTATTAATTTTATCAATACCGATATAGCCTATATAGTTAAATATCTCCTACAATCATAATAGTTAACATGTTCTCACTATTACTTAAAAAGTTGATACTATGATATAGATACAGTAAGAATAAAAAATGGTTTGGTTCACGTCCGGTCTACGATGCATTTGGACGGTGTTATGTGATACAGAACCAAGATTTAAATATAGCTTGATAATTGCAATATATCGACGTAATAAAATGTTTTGCTGTAAGCCTTAAAACAGCTTAAAACTAGAGCTTAAAACCGTTTATAAATCAGGAAAAATCATTGATTACTCTGTACTCGTCGTAACGAACTCGGATTTTTTTTTTACTTATTGTGCTACACATTGGCTATGAAGTTATGCTACAAAGTTAATTTTACTATCTACAGTTATTTTGGAGTTTATTTTTTTACATATCTATGGAACTGTAACTACCATAACGTCTATTAATAACCCCTCGACTGTTTTACATGCACACCTGCCTCGTAATAAAACATCAACTTCCTATGACCACCGTCCAGCTCCAGCATCAGCAGAATTTATTAAAAACACAATACAATCCTACCAAACAAAACAAGAAAAGTGTACCTTTTTGTTTTTTTAATTCCGCGGCGCAAGGACGTGCAGGACGTATTTCCAGTGGCACCCGGCGGAAATGGTGTACCTAAGCCCTTCTTTATGCACCAAAACTACTCGTTTTCGGTAGATTACCGGTAGAGCTCAAAAAACTTATGGCGTAAGTGCTTAAAAGTCAAAAGTCAAATGTTTATATTATTCTCGTTATTTTTGAGTGATATTTACTTATAAATACTGCTGCGGTGACGTGGTCAGCAGTGCATCGGCTTTCGATGCCGGAGTCTCGGGTTCGATTCCCCGAGTCGAATCCAATATTCGTCCAATATTAGTGATCCAGAAATGTTTGTTTTGGAGTTTGGGTGTTTTCTATGTATGTTATGTATGTATTTAGAAATATATAAGTATGTTTATCAGTTGTCTTGATCCCATAACACAAGCTTATAGCTTAGTTTGGGCTAGATGACGTTGTGTGAGCATGTTCAACAATATTTATTTATTTTGTTTATCTATTATTTATAAATGTTTCAAGAAAAAGAATTAGGTATTTCTTTTATTTAAAACATCTATACGCAGTTTACATTGTTTAAAATTTAAACGGAGACTTGCTAAGAATTTTAACAACAGACGATACTTATTATAGAATATCGGGACCTTCTCCCAATATAAGGCTGTATCATTCAGTCATTAACGTTTTTGTGTACACAAGATGTCGAAGGCATGATATAGCATTTTAGTTGGCCAAACAACAAGAGAAGTACAAACAAAAAGCTCAAAGACAAGTCAAAGTTCGTATTTATCTTCTAAAAATATGTCTTACCATTGTCTTGCTAAGTACTTATAAATTAATTCCTTGTGTTTATATGCTTTTTACATATGGTTTGAGGTGTGTTGAAATGTAAAAAGTGTTTTATTGTATAATAAACAGATATAGCAAACAATATTATGACCATCAACCTCCGTTAATATATCACCATAAATACTCTTTGTCATAAATTTATTTTACAAAATCAATTACTTACTTAATGATTTTGTAAAATGTATGACAAAGTATTATAAACAAAGACATTATATACAATGGACGATGGATCTAGAACAAATCCCAAGAAAATAGTGTCCCGAGTCGACCTATACATTATACATAGGCATACATAGATATAAACAAATTTCATATTAAAATTTAAACCTTGATTCAACAGAATAGTGTTCACTTTTGTTTGCACTAATTTATCGCATTACGTAGCTTCTATCTGTTCGCCTGACTAATTCACCTTATGCATCTTCTACTTGAGCTACGTGAACATAGAAACAATGGAGTAGGTTTATTTTGTTAAAGTCTTTTAAGGATTCCATGCCATGTAGGTACCTACATAATAATTAATGTAATACTATAATAAATTCCATAATCTTTTAAGTGTAATTATTTGTTTATATTAGACGAATTAAACTGAAAAACTAATTAACGACTGACAAAGATACGTAGAAAGTATTTTTGATATCGAAACCCTTAAGTATTTTTTTCGAGTCAGTTTCATAATAAGTAACTGTAGTGTATGAATAAAAAAAGGGAATTAATGAATTTAACTAATTATAATATTATAAATGCCAAACTTCCTGCGGGTGTCAAAGTTCTTCCGCTTTCATTACTATTTTCATAACGCTATTTCGCTACGTCTACTATAAGATAGCCGTGTTTCAAGTGACTGAATTAGTTGCTAAAACTGCGCGTCATTAATTTATTTTTATCTTTATGGTTATTTTTTGGGATTCGAAATTATTGGCTACTAGCTGATCACCGTGACTCCGCCCGCGAGATATAGTTATCTAGGCACCGATTCCCGTGGGAATACATTACCGAGTATCCAAATAAAAAAATAACAGGTACATACACGACATAAAATGACATGTGTAATTATGTAATTATATTTATGACAAAACAATGAGGGGCTCGTGGTCTAGTGGTAACCGACAATGTTAACACATTGCAAAGGTTAAGCAACATCGAGTCAGGCCGGTTTTAGGATGGGTGACCATTTCTTAAGATACTGAGACCCCTCCGTGCCTCGGAGAGCACGTTAAGCCGTCGGTCCCGGTTGTCAAACAAACATCTATGGCAGTCGTTAGGGGTAGTTGGAGCCCTAAATCAAAAATCCGACCGGTCTAACTACAGAACTTCGATGTCGCCCATGGGTTGTGGAGGTCAGATGGCAGTCGCTTCACGGAAAATATCGATGTTCAGCCGAATCACAGTTAGACTGGAAAGCCGACCCCAACTTTAGTTGGGAAAAGGCTCGGTGAATGATGATTTATGACAAAATAATGATACGCTGTGAAAATTAAAAACATTTTGGGCTTATCTCCTCCATGCCAATCAAAAGAAAAAATTGTATTCAATCAAGGGATTATTGTACAAGTTTCATAAAAATCGGACCTCTTTTTGTTATGTCCATAAAATGAGCCGAACAAACAAGATTGTTATTTTTTTGGATCATTTTTTCTTCTCGCCGTGCTAGGGCAATAATATTTTTCCATTGTGCACAGCGTACTGGATCCCGAGGAAAACTGAAATAGATGTTGGTTCATAAAACGAAAAAATCATAAAGAGCCAAGGAGTCTCCACTATAATCTTTGTTCCAAATAGTTTCATCGCTATCGGTAATCCGAATAAATCTGAATGGTCATTTTGTTGTAACATTATTCAGTGCAAATGAAATGGTCTCTTTCTTTTTACTGAGCTTGGGATGAATTCGAAAGAGACAGATAGATACTTCGGTATCGGACTGGATTGCAATATTTACTTTTGTCTTTTAATTTATTATCGACGAAATACTGTATTTTAAGTGAAATAATATATTGCAAATGATAAAACAAAAGTTTATTTACTGAAAATATGATACACCATCTTCAATTTGCTTTTTTTTCGTAGTTTTCACACGTTGTTACAATACAGTACGGCATTGTGCAACGTGTTGTCGTTCAGTTGTCAAAATCAAGACTGGCGCGCGATTGTTTCTCTTTTAGCGTTTTGTTTCTCTTTTAGTTCGGACACTTTTGAGCGATGATCCGAAATCCATTGTATATAAGATCTTTGATTATAAACGATAAAGATTTGTCACACAAGCCTCGACAAACATTTAATTGAGCGAAGCGAGCCGAAGGCGAGCGTATCTCTCTACGGGTGACTCAAATTATTTTTCAAACGATTTATGTTAAATTGTTTCTCGGCGAATACTCGGCCGATTTCGGATTTTCTTGCACTCATCAAAAGCTTACAGAATTACCCAGGTTATTACGATGCCAGAATTTTGAATTTAAACTCGATTTGCTCAAATATATGCTGCAGCGTAACGGTACGTTTCGCGACTGCGGCGACCTAGTTTAAAAAGGACCCTATTATTTAACCATGCCTAAAACAAAACAAAAATGTACACAGTTCATCGTGAACGTTTTATTTCTTAATTAAAATACAAACTTTTTGCACGCACCTTTTCTTCAAAGACTTTTTTCTTTTAAACTCCGTAAATGTCAGCATAATATTTAAAAGAAAAAATAAATTTTCTTGAACTACGGAGAACAGCTTTCTTTGAAACAGATTAATCAAAAAATACTCGTGACCTGTGACAGTTGATTGATTAGATTTTTGATGCAATATGCCAGTAAAAAAACAATATTTTATAGATAACTTATTTCTTTGTTATTGGAAGACATTATTAAAGTTGTTCTGTAATTGTTTAATGGAGCTTTAAATCAATCCAATGTAATTATTGTAACATTCTTCTGATACTTCACGTTATAGCAATTGGGATCGTAATCAAAATCCAATAGGGTCTAGGATGATATTATTATATACCCTGATGACTCTCTAGAGTTCGGGGGATTCCAAAACGCTCTTTCTATTACTTGGAACCTGATGAAAGGGCATTATCATCATACATAACATAGCATAAAACCCTTCCTCGAAAACCACTCTATCCTTTGGTGAAAACCGCATCAAAATCTGTTGCGTAGTTTTAAAGATATTAACATACATAGGGAACCGAAGTGACTGTTTTATACTATGTTATGATATATAGAGAATGATTTTCTGACTGCCTCTGTTATACATAAAGCTATCCCAATTTCTGTGACCGGTTTGTAGCTATAAAAAGAGACACTACAGGTCGTCAGCCCGCAGGTGCAACGCCGGACAGATGTGATACTAATGTTACAGTCAAAGTGTGTGTTCCGACATTTGGGTATAAATAAAAAATATTATGAGTTATAACAAATTAAACTGTCACACAACGCCATCTAGACTTTAATTAAACAAAGCAACTTACTAACACTTTTTTCCTTGTAACACCGAGGACTCAGTACCAACATTTGCAGATTACACAAAGTTTGACCCGGCCGGGAATTGAACCCGATATTCAGGCGCCGAAAACGAGTGTAGATACTACTGACAACGCCACCTGAATGCCTGAACTGCAGATAATTAATACATTCTTGGCAGCTATCTATTTATTTTTTCTGATGTATTGCTACATTATCCTAGAAACACAGGACTTAGAAAACTATGTCATTACGACGGAGCCCCGGTACTCGATTAGTATAACGCTCCTATACGTACATAGCTACGTTCGATCTCTGGCACTAATCCGGGCATTTTATCAAAAGTCTAATTTAGTATTTTGCCTGTAACAATACTTGTTTATGAGCTTTTTGAAGCCGGAAGAGATGATTGATATAATATGTAATACAATTTTGGGTCGTCTTGAAGATACCACAAAATTTTCTTATACTTAGAGATTAGGCTTACATCTACGTCACATAAAAATAACTACGTCTGTATTTCCTTGGCGGTAGCCAGTAACTTTGCTGTGATTCACGTAACAGCTCAAAAAATGGGCTTTATTGATGGAGCGAGCAAAGCTTCTACATTTCCAGACTGGAAATATTAACATGGAAATTATAAACAGATGGCAAAAATCTTAAAATTTATGTAGTCTCTAGACATCAAATGAGTACTCGTGGTAGCTTAATGCCTTAAAAAATCTTCCTAGTGCTATCCAGAGGCGCTCGGCTATAGACGTAGGCTGCAGAGGCCTCGGGCGCGGAATTAGAGAAAAGAAATTTATAAAAAAATGTGTTTGTTTTTTCAAAGTATGTTTCTGTTATCGAAAAACAGTGGTACTTCACGGTGTATAAGTCAATAAAACCAACCCTGACCCTTTCACAGTTCAACCAGATTACGTACCTTTAACTATAAACCCAATTATGTTAAATACCCGAACTGGGATACGATACCCGGATGTAATCCGTATTATTATCCGGGTAATGCAGTTACAATCGGTTTACCGATGTCTCCCGGGACATTTGCGATACCCGTTAACGAATGACATTATTTGTGGCTCAGTTTATTGAAGACTAGTGGGTGCCCGAGGTTTCACTCGCGTCAAATATTTTTCTGGTCCTATTCCCACGTAAACACATTCACGGGATAAAAAAGTAGCCTATGATGCACCTTTTTGAGCTGATGAGCTATCTAATCAAATAGGGTCTGGCCGTTTCAGAGATAGGTAGAAAAAATGACATACATACTGGACAGACAGACATATTATAAAAAATGATTTTATATTAAACTGTATTATATTAAACCGTAGGTATTTCTCATAATCAGGGCGACAAATTGTCACCACCCGCCTAATGCTAAGCTGTGGCGACGTCTGGCGATTGCGAGCGACTCTCATAGTAAACAGGAATACTGTAGAGAGTGGCCCTCAACTTGACGACCCAGTAATGTGCCTCTTCACGCTTCGCTTAAAGAACCCAGGGTTATATTTTGGAGGAAACACGTGCGCAGGCAGGCCGTTCCAAGGCACCATCGTTCGGCAGAGAAACGAACGTTTAAAACGCTCGGTTCTCGCGAAGACGCTTGACGGTTTGTTTAAATTGAATAAGCTCCGCGTAACTACAGAACCGATTTGTTTTAATATTTTTTTACTAATACGTAGTTACATTATCTCTTAGTAACATAGGTTACTTTTTATCCCGATAAAGTGTTCCCACGGGAATTGGGGACGAAAAAACTATATCACGCGATCAGCTTTTAACTAGTATTTCGGTAGACACTTAGTTATTCCCGCGTAATGTGGGATGAGCCTATTGTCCTTAAAGGACATTACCAAGGCTTGGACTAATTGCTGCCTAGATTGCACACATATCACATTTTGTTCCTCAGACTATTCCTTATCTGTAATTCAAAGTGTATAAAAATCTGTCCCAGGAGCCCAAAGAAAAATATACAGAAAATCAGAACGAACTTTTTCCACTATGTACCTACTACCAAAATACAACTGCCAGGAGAGATAACCCCAACGACGCAGGATTTTCATCCCGACCAAACCCCCGAAGAGGCCACACAGGTGCACGGCAATGGACGCAGGAGCGGCTGCGGCCTTTGGTAGCAGAATTTAAAAAAAGCCAGGACAGAAGTAGGTACAATATACAACTAAAAATAACCTTTACATTCCGAGCCTTGTAATAAAGATGATTACAATTTACAATGATTCAACAGCTTATGGTAATTAAAAATTAATTTACATCGTGAGACGCCGACCGGATATCCGGACACTAATCCCAGTAATTAGGCGAAAACAGGAGATATTGTTAATAGCCACAGATTATATTGGAAATTTATGTTTGAATAATATTAGGCGGAAGAGTTTGTTTGGTTATACGCGATAATCTCATGAACTACATTAAATTTTCATCGGTCCTGGCGGTTGGAGTTAAGATTTGGATTATAGAACTGATTTTAGGGTTCCGTAGCGTACCTCAAAAGGAAAAAACGTAGTAACCCTTATATGATTACTTTGTTGTCCGTCTGCATGTCGAGACCCTTTTTCACAAGAACGCGTAGAGGTGTTAAGCTGAAATTCATCTAAACCAGCGCAATAAAACTAGGTATGCAATGCATTCTGATGTTGTAATAATTAAACTGAGTTTGTCGATCCGGTTCTAACTCCTAAACGACTGGACCGATCTTTATGAATTCAGATATATGCACTCACGGTGATGGTCACTATGACCGTGCCAAATTTCAAAAAGATCGGTCCAGTTGTTTAGGAGGAGTTCGATCCCAAACGAAATACTTACACGAGTCGCCTAAGAAAGAGCTTCGTAAACTGAGCTCAAAAAATACAGTCGTTTATGCTGCAAATTTCCGACACTCGCAAGGTAATTGATAAACTACCGCCAAAACAGCTTCCTTTACCGAGTGTGCACCAATTACAATAAGGTTGTCCTTGGTTATCCGGAACTAGATATTACACATTCGATATCTAAGACTTCTTTTAGGCGTAAATTAAATAAAATTACACTAAACACTAGCAAGTAAATGTCATTAGACTATTGCTAAGGTTGTTTATTGGTAAGGTTTTAAATTATGTCAAAATTATAGTCAATAAGCCTTATGTTTTATGTTATATTGTCGTAGATAAGCTCATGTATTTAGCTGATAATCTTCCTAAAAATCGAATAAATTAATAAATAAATAAATAACTTACAGTACGATAACTTACTTCATGCGAACTCAGAATCTTTTTTTAATTCCACGGCCCAAGGTCGCGGCCGCTCTAACGTCCGTTGCCGGGCGTCTCTGGTTACTAGCAGAGAGTATGTCCAGTGGCGCCCGGCGGACTTTGACCAGCAGAAACTCAGAATCTTGAAATTTATATAGTATATAATAGTTCGGTTCCATAGATTTTAGAGGAGGGGGGGGACGCTTATTGTGAACACGAAATCTCTTTTACGCGGGTAAAACCGAAGTTTATCATCATCCTACATTATTATAAAACATAGTCAATTCCGTTCGTATGTATGCTTAGATCTTTAACACTACGCAGCGGATTTTGATGCGGTTTTCAGCAATGAATAAAGTGGTTCTCGAAGAAGGTTTTTGTGTATATAATTTGTCAAGCAAGCCGCGGGCGTCCGTTAGTTAAGATTTAAAACACAGACGATCCAATTTCTCTGCTCATAACAAAAAGGCTAGATCTCACTATAAATTATTACTGAACCATTTCGAACACAATAAGCGTCTCATTTGCACACCGTGTATTCACGGCTTTACCGGGAAGTATGATTTATTATTGCACCGTGTGTAACTGGCCTTATTCAACCATTACGGAATATGGAAATATCATTTTTATAATATATTTTTATGCTTGGGATTATAATGTCAATTGAGTGTTATCGGTAGTAACAGAGCATTCCCATTGTTGCAGGTTCGAGTCCTGCCAATGACATTCATTTTAGTCATTTATAATAACGTACATTTATTTACAATAAGAATTACAATATACATTATACACTAAAATTATTTACATTACAAAATATCGTTTAAATAATCCTCCGCGTCATTGCCGACTGGGAAGGTTCGTGTGCTTCAAGCTGTAATCCTCATATTTGAAATCTCAATGAAAACGAATTTTGACAACGCTAAAAAATAGTCATGAAATAGTCATAAATAGTCGTACATGTAAAAAAAATTGTCGTATTATAGTTTCGGCGTTACAGCTATAAGTTAATGAGGATTATGGCTTGACCGTCAAGCTGTAATCCTCATCTCTGGTGCAAGCAAACGGTAAAGCCTATCGAATTGGTTTAGGTTCCAAAAAATAGTCATGAAATAGTCGTAACGACATGCCAAATCTCAGAAATAGTCCTTCGAAGGTCCCAGAGATATAACGGTAACCTGATGAGGATTATGGCTTGAACATTTGAAAACTTCAACTTTCTCCGGAACGCCTGCGATTTTCGGTTTAAAGTTTATGCTAAAAAATAGTCGTGAAATAGTCGTATGAACGACTATAAATTTGAGCTGCTTTAATTTGAAAAAAAAAAGATTTCGTTTGCCCTACATTTGTATGGAGTACAGTCGTGGCTGTGTTACCGTGTTGAATGGCGATACTTATTCTTTGGGCCAGATAATAACCAGCCTTTTGTTTCTAAGATAAATAAATAAATAATAAATATGTGAGGACAATTCACACAACAACATCTAGTCTCAAACTAAGCAGAGCTTGTGATATGAGTACTAGATAAACTGATATAAATACTTATATACATTTATTGTGTTGGCTGCAACTATACCTCAATTTTAAGAATAAAAAAAAAGTTATTTTCCAAGTAATCTCTAAAAAACATTACATATTACAACTACCTTCGTACTGTTTTTAAACTTTAAAATGTGGATGTCTACTACACCTCTGCCTATCCTCTCGGGAACCTATGTTATCTATGTTAATTAAAAATCATATTTCTTCATAATCACATAACTTTATTACATAACCGCAACCCTCATTAACAGAGACATAAACAATTTCAATATGGCTGCACATCTTATTTTTTAAATGGTCATTAATCCTTAACCCATGGGGTTATTAAGTATGGGTCCGTGGGACCGTCCCACAGTGCACTGCGGAGTGTGACGGGCGTAGGGTTACTGAGATAACAGACGACTTGAATGTACAGGTGGTTACAAATTAATCAGAAGATAAATGATTTCGAAAAAATCTTTTATAAGCTAGCATACGTTCTAATTTCAAAATTATTTGTAATGGTATATTTTGTGAACATATTTTTTATTTTTTTATTATCGAAGTGATTTACCTACAGAAGCGTTTAGTACGCGCACATTTTGTCACTCACTTTGTTGGTTCCAAGCAATAGGTGGTGAGTCTCTAACCATATTTGGAGCACTTTGGTAAAATTGCCAGAGTCGTCCGTTTTTAACAGGTGCACCACGTGTAGGTTAGGACTTGGGCCACGGGGATGTTTATAGGGCCCCATAAATTTACCATGATAGATTCTGATAAAAAGATAATAAAATTGACTGCCAAGTTTCAATTATTTAAATGCCAAAAAGATAAGCATTGATACAATTACTCTATAAAATACTCCACAATGACATCACGTGTGTTATTACAATTGATATAAAAGTATGATAATACGAGATAAAGCATAGTTCTATTAGAATACTGAATATAAACAATTAATTTTAACTATAGATGTATCTATGGTATTGTAAATGCCACCACAAATATTTGCAGATGATTATGAACGCACGAATCATGTCGTGACGTCAAACCGGTCAGGCGTATTTAAAAATAAATACAGTGGAAAAGTACATATGAATGTGTTTGCTCAATAAATTTACAGGTCCTAAAAAATATAGAGTAAATAATAATATAATCCTTCCTTTGTGGCCCTAAGTCAATATTACATTTAAAAATAACTTTACTTTATGAATCGCAAAACGAAAGTCTTAGAACGGACCTTTTTTAAAGTAAAAAAAATTGCCATTTTCGTAACATGCTGTATAAGTTTAAGACGGTGTCCAGCGCTTTGAAGCCGAACGCATCGTATTCACACGCGTAATCGCCCGATTGTTCTCCACTAACTAGACCACTCGATATGTTGTAATTAAATCTTCACTTTCCTGGATACAGAAGTCTCGAACTATTACGAACTATGACACCTTACCGGTGACGAAAATTAGAGTTTCTTCTTCTTCTGTTTTTCAAAAATGTGGCTCCATCGATGTCAAGGTAATACTTGATTTTTACCGCACAGAACTAATTACTCTGAACTAGTTCGCGGTGCGGGACAAGGAAACGTTGTTCGGTAAATCAATGGAGCCTACCCGTCAGTGGGCCTTTAGAGACATTTCAGTATTCTGAGACCCACCGGTGGGTCTGCTTAGTGGGTTCTTGAAGCCGGAGGGTTGCAATTGAGCGTTTGCGCCTGGATTTTTGCCCAGCGCCAGAAGTAACCTAAAAGGCAACCTGCCACCCGCTCCGCAAAAACCCAAGTCTTTTAAGCACGTCAAGAGCCTGGAGCATCTACTAACTAAGTATTCAAAACTGGCAAAGTGCGAGTTGGACTTGCGCGCAAAGGGTTCCGTACCAAAACGGCAAAAGAAAATTATAATATTTATTATACTTATTCAGTTTTTTAGAAAGTAGTATTTGTTGTTATAGAGGCAACAGAAATACATCATCTGTGAAAATTTCAACTTTCTAACTATCACAGTTCGTGAGATACACCCTGGATACAGACGGACGGACGGACAGACGAACGGACGGATATCGGAGTCTTAGTAATAGGGTTCCCGTTTTACCCTTTTGGTACGGAACCCCTTTGGGAATTTTTCTTGATTTTATTCATATTACACTTTTGTAATATGAATGAAATCAAGAAAAATTCTTAATTCCAAATACTTAATACCACCGGAATTCCAATTTGTCTGTCATCATCTAAAAAATATCAACACTTAATTAACAAGAGAATAGTCCAATGTTTATACGCCATTTACCTTCTGTTTCCCCTAAGGAAATCCTCAAAATGGCCGCCATTAATTAATGGGGTACGGAACGGCATTTTCTCACTGTTGTACCAGCGCCATAAATTTATTAATTAAGTCAAGTGTTCGGGTGCTTTTTTTTCATCAGGTAACACACTATATGAAAATATTTCGGGTATTTTGAGGTTAATTTTCCCTATTGCGCGATAATAAAGAGGGAGTATTGTTTTTGTTTAAAGCATAATCTACATGCACTTCACGTTCGCTGCGGGTAATCGATGAATTAGGTAGCTATATCGGATTTTTTGGGACTAATTTGCAGCTATAATGTCTTGTTAAAAAAAAATTGCCAGACCCTTTTAATCAATGCTTTTTTTGAGCGGAGCGAATCGGAGCTCAATCTTAGGCGTCAGGTGTAAATCGTTTGTGTGCCAACTCCTCCGAAACGGCTCGACTGATTTTGACCAAATTTGGCATGCTGGTCGACATCATACCCGGGAGTGCATATCTCTGAAATCATGAAAATAGAGCTAACCACGGGGGAATAATCACCGAAAATGTCCTGGACATCACCGAAAAACCAGATAATTAAATGGTTGCCATGGAAACACATGCGTCTACTATGAAAACGGATTTTTTTTCATTCGATTAATTTATTTAAGTGTTCGATTCTGATTCTGATATGTAATGAAAACATTTGTTCCGCTCAACATTTGCAATTAGCAGCATGCATTGCATACCTCGTCTATTTAATATCATCTAACAACGATCGCAAAACATAATGCCTACTGAAATAAACGCTCGGACAGCAAATATTGGATTTAGTGGTACCATGTAACATCTGTCCTGTCCTGGCTGTTGGAAATTTGGTTTGAAATACAGAGTAGGTATGAAATACAGAGTAGGTATGAAATACAGAGTAGGTATGAAATACAGAGTAGGTATGAAATACAGAGTAGGTATGAAATACAGAGTAGGTATGAAATACAGAGTAGGTATGAAATACAGAGGAAATATGAAATACAGAGTAGGTATGAATTTTTTTTTGTGTCTGGCAACGGCAATAGGATTGCTCCCTATGACCACAGTATAAAGAAAACCTAAACCAACCAGTAGGCCAACGCCTTTGTTCTTGACGAAAACGCCGACAGCGTCTAGACATTCATGCTTGTAGGGTTGTCACAAGTACCTATACAATACTGATTAGGTATTTATAAATTATTTATAGACTCGCAATCAACTTGGTACTAAATTAACATTATTATTACATAAGAATACCTATTTACATTACAGCGAGAGAGTGCGGCTTACGGGGGGTGTGATTTAGTAAAAATCATCACGTTACGCTTATTCAGTGGTTCCCAACCAGTGGTCCGCAGAAGCCAAAATATGGTCCTCCTTTTTTTTAATTTAGCGTCGGCGTCGTTAGTAAAACGAAAAGTAAACTAAACAGCATACTGCAGTAGCGTAAATAATGTGCACATTTCTTTTTCAATGAACTCTAAAAACTCAAACTTCAAAATTTGTTGTTCATTAAGGTCGCTATTTAAGTGCTATTTTTTAATTTTATGCTATTTTTAACATGTATGCAATAATAATGTTAATCTATTACCAAGTAACCACTTGATCAATTACCAAGTTGATTGCGAGTCAATAAATAAATTATAAATACCTAATCAGTATTGTATAGGTATTTGTGACAACCCTACAAGCATCAATGTCTAGACGCTGTCGCTGCCCCTTCGGGATACAGGCGTAACGGGTATGTCTCTGTATCTGAAGTAAATAATTTAAATGTAGGTAGCTACTTATATTTATTAAATATAAAATCCCTATTATTAGGTTCTGGAATCCCTCAACCCAAATTTTTAAGAAACCACGATCGAAACCTTGTATATTTACCAATATAATACAATAACTTACAAAAAAACTTATTAGATTTACATAGATGTCTTATACTGTCAGTCGTTATGACAAAAACCTGTTTAAGAGTCAATGTATAGCGTATAAAGTTTTGTATGTTGAAATGTATATGTTTTGTGTTGAAGACAACCTATGGAAACAGGTGGTTACGTACAGTGTGGGACAGAAAAACCGACTAAAATCAACATCTGGCCGTTTTACCATTGTTTTTTTTTCCTTGGCCAAATGTTATCAAATAAAACGAAAAGTAATTATCTAATTTGGTATAGTCGGTTGGAAGAAGCAAATTAGGGCCATACATTTTTATTTACATTAGATAAAAAATCCGGTAATCATAACCTATTAACAATGATTTTAAATACAATGGATTTCGGATCATCGCTCAAAAGTGTCCGAACTAAAAGAGAAACAAAACGCTAAAAGAGAAACAATCGCGCGCCAGTCTTGATTTTGACAACTGAACGACAACACGTTGCACAATGCCGTACTGTATTGTAAAAACGTGTAAAAACTACGAAAAAAAAGCAAATTGAAGACGGTGTATCATATTTTCAGTAAATAAGCTTTTGTTATTTGCAATTTATTATTTCACTTAAAATACAGTATTTCGTCGATAATAAATTAAAAGACAAAAGTAAATATTGCAATCCAGTCCAATACCGAAGTACCTATCTGTCTCTTTCGAACTCATCCCAAGCTCAGTAAAAAGAAAGAGACCATTTCATTTTCACTGAATAATGTACTAACAAAATGACCATTCAGATTTATTCGGATTACCGATAGCGATAAAACTATTTGGAACAAAGATTATAGTGGAGACGCCTTGGCTCTTTATGATTTTTTTTCGTTATATGAACCAACATCTATTTCAGTTTTCCTCGGGATGCAGTACACTGTGCACAATGGAAAAATATTATTGCCCTAGCACGGCGAGAAGAATATTTTGATCCAAAAAATAACAATCTTGTTTGTTCGGCTCATTTTATGGACATAACAAAAAGAGGTCCGATCTTTATGAAACTTGTACAAGAATCCCTTGATTGAATGGAGGAGATAAGCCCAAAAATGTTTTTAATTTTCACAGGGTATCATTGTTTTGTCATAAATATAATTACACATGTCATTTTATTTCGTGTATGTACTGTTATTTTCTTTTTATTTGGATTCTCGGTAATGTATTCCCACGGGAATCGGGGCCGAGATAACTATATCTCGCGGGCGGAGTCACGGTGATCAGCTAGTAGCCAATAATTTCGTATCCCAAAAATTAACCATAAGATAAAAATAAATTAATGATGCGCAGTTTTAGCAACTAATTCAGTCACTTGAAACACGGCTATCTTGTAGTAGACGTAGCGACATAGCGTTATGAAAATAGTAATGAAAGCGGAAGAACTTTGACACCCGCAAGAAGTTTGGCATTTATAATATTATAATTAGTTAAATTCATTAATTCCCTTTTTGTTATTCATACACTACAGTTACTTATTATGAAACTGACTCGAAAAAAAAATCTTTGTCAGTCGTTAATTAGTTTTTCAGCTTATTTCGTCTAACATAAACAATTAATTACAATTTATAAGATTATGGAATTTATTGTAGTCTTACATTAATTATTACGCCTACGTAGGTACATATCATGGAATCCTTAAAAGACTAACAAAATAAACCTACTCCATTGTTTCTATGTTCACGTAGTTCAAGTATAAGCTGCATAAGGTGAATTAGTCAGGCGGACAGATAGAAGCTACGTAATGCGATAAATTAGTGCAAACAAAAGTGAACACTATTCCGTTGAATCAAGGTTTAAATTTTAATATGAAATTTGTTTATATCTATGTATGCCTATGTATAATGTATAGGTCGACTCGGGACATTATTTTCTTGCGATTTGTTCTAGATCCTATGTCCGTTGTATTATAAGGTCTTTGCCTATTAATAACAAAGTCACTCCGTTCCATATGTATGCTTAGATCTTTAAAACTACAGAACGGATTTTGATGCGGTTTTCATCAATGGATAGAATGGTTCTCGAGGAAGGTTTTGTGTATAATAATATTTCAAGCGAGCGAAGCCGCGTACCTTAGTAATTATTAAAGTGATCACACGAATAAATTAGAGAATTCAGTTTTCATTGAGACATAAAGCAAATAACGAGGGAAATATACTTTTTATTAGCAAATATAAAGGTTACAATGCTATTTAATCATTTACCCCATTTATTACTAACAAGGAAACCTCTAGCCGTACGATTTGTCCCTAACAATTAAAAAGCCATTTATTTGCTGTTGCGTGAATTTGATTAATTGTCGCAAAGGTTCAGTACCTCTGTATAATATGTTCATTAATTTATGACGACAAACAGTTGCAGATTTACATTTAAACGAAACAAATTTGAAAAGGATATTTCATTTGAAAAATAATCAGTCCTGTCTTTGAATAAAATGAAGTTACAATAATTTACCAAAAATAAAATGCCCAATTTGTGATGATAGAAATTGGTTAATTTTTTTTGAAATAACTATTTTTAAAGGTGAAGTTTTTTTGAGTTTGTTTGTATAGTTTTTTTTTAATTTACCAGCTGATCGCCGCGGCTCCACACGCGTTATATATTTTTCTCGTTTCCGGTTCCCGTGGGTGCACATTACCGTGATGAAAAGATATATAAGTGAAAAAATATCAAAATCGGATCAGTAGTTTTGGAGCATATTCGCTGCAAACAAACAATAAAACCTTTCCTCTTTATAATATTAGTATAGATAAACGAAACCACGCCTATATCCCAGAAAGGATAGGCAGAAGTGAATTACACATCCACATGTGTCCAGTAATTTTGTTGGTTCTACTGAAATCCACCACGCACCATAATAATGCAAAATCAATTACCACTCTGGAATATGAACCTATTTTGCAGTGTTTTGGCGGGTATAAAAATTTTATTAATACAAACTACCGCCCCTAGTGACTGTGGGTGTCGTACGAGGCGACTATTATAGTGGAAATTACGCAGATGGTAGCACTGCTAGTAAATCTCGACACAAAAGCCTATGAGATATACCAGGTATGAAGGTTGAAAGTTGCAACCTTTGGAGGACGCCTATGCCCAGTAGTCGGCGTCAATGTGCTTAATTGATGAATATAAAACGAAATATAAAAAATATTCCAAGGTTATTTATTTCCATACACATATTTATTTATACTGAGCCAATTCTTTTGTCCTGCAGTGTAGTGAGTCACGTCTTGCATCTATTGTCGCCACCTGCCACCGTCTGCTTGAAACTAAACCGTTGAGCTGTTCTTTGTATTCGGTTAGTGTTGAACTCTGTTATTTCATTAAAAAACATGTATAAATAAGCTCTTCATCAACCGCAGCTTTTCCCATTTTCCCATTCTCAATTCCCGTGGGAAACGACTATCGAGATAAAAAGTAGTGTATCACACACACACACACACACAACACACATACACACACACATCATACCTATAACTCCGAAGGGGCGTGTCGTGTTTTTAGTCCCACGTAATAGGGTCAAGCCTATTGCCGTCATCGGGCACATTTATAATGGGTTATGTCCATAATGGCCCAATATATTTAATAAAAAGTAGCAGCTATATTGTAATTTTGAAAAAAAATTGAAACCCGTTGCCTTGCGATGAAATTTTGATGAAAGGCAACAAAATCTTACGTGCCAGCCGCTATGGCACTGCCAATTAAAGTCCGGGGCGTCTCGGACAAAGGCATATCCTACTAATATTATAAACGCGAAAGTTTGTGAGTATGTACTCGTTTGTATGTATGTATCTATGGATGGATGGATGTTTGTTACTCTTTCACGTAAAAACTACTGAATGGATTTTAATGAAACTTTACAATAATATAGCTTATACATCAGAATAGGCTACAATTTATAAAGATATTGTGTGCGGTGCGACGGGAACGGGATAAAATCCAAATTACCACGCGGACGAAGTCGCGGGCGACCACTAGTACTTACATACTATAATACCCTATTCTGTGCCTAAGGCTAGTATTACAAAATCCTTCCTATATATCAACTTATTCATTAAAATCAGGAAGTATTCCCACATGACAAAACACACTACTATTATACATCTAATTCCGCTAGATAGTATCTGAGGAAATTATCCCTTTAAACAGACTTCCTACATAAGGAATGTAGACCCGTTTTAATATACGGTTAGTTGTTATATTATTCTACCTATTATTGTTCTACCGAGGTTCAACTGGTTTGGTTGCCAGTTGAAGTAAATACCTACGTAGCTTCTTGAACATTAAGGGCGCTTTTCCTGTCATACGTATTTTCTCACTCGGATCTCGCCCGCAGTGCGTGCGATGTCACGTCAAATCAGTTCGCGACTAACCCGGTTACCATAGCAACCGGGCTTACGGGCGGCCTGCGCGATATGGAACGCATTTCATTGTTGTATGTAATTTGACATTGACATCGACCCGCAATGCGGACAAGATCCGCACGAGCGCTGGTAGAAAAACGCTTGACAGGAAAAGCGCTCTATGTAATACTAGCGGACTACCCGCGTGACAGTTTAATGATTCCTAATTCACGCGGGAACACATTAATCCTTATTACATCAACTATCTCCCAGTAAAAGTTTCGTTAAAATCGGGCAAGTCATTTCGCTAAAATCACTGATTTTAAAAACGTAACTTAGGTTGATACTACATTTTGAACATGGTGTTCAAACGCGTGGTTTTTTAGGTTTTAGTTCCATAGTATTAATATAGAAATACATGATGGTGTACCACATCATATATTTGTGTGGTTTATTTATTTAAGCTTTATTTATTCATGTAAAAAAATTATAACATTACATAATTCTAAAAAAAAATCATTACATAAATTGTCTTAAACACTTACATCAAAATTACAGATACTATTGTAAATTACTTATATATCAAAATTACATTACATAGTAAATGATTTCTTCAGCTGACATTTTTTATTTCATTCTATTTTTTATTATTATTAACAATCAATACTATTAATAAAATAATTAATCAATGACTGACATGACTAATTATAATTAGATATGATTGTAACGATATTTTGTAGATAGGTATTGTAAATATATACAAGATATTTACAGATATTTAGAGGTACAGTGTCAAGGTGGTAGGTCCTTTTTTTTTTAATTCCGCAGCCCAAGGCCGCGGCTGCTCTTACGTCCGTTGCTGGTCGTCTCTGGTTCACACGCAGAAGGTATTTCCAGTGGCGCTCGGCGGAGGTGGTAGTTACGTGTTTTGGCGTTTTCAACTATTCCCAAACCACTCGCGTTTAACCTCAGTGTGATCAGCGTAACACGGGAATTACTTACCAACCACAAACATGGCGTTGATATACATATGTAGATACATTTTATTGCCTGACGTATTGACCAGGTTATACTGGTCGTTGTCACAGATTGACCTCTCAAACTAAGCAAAGCTTGTGCTATCTTTATATAGAAATGGGGAATGTAATTTTTGTCCCCCTTAGCTCTCGAGAACTGCTTATGCTCCAATGATGGTTGACCCCTCTATGGATAGCCCTCGATCTGGAGGCAAGCCAAAAAATCTAAAATTTGACCTAGCCCTAAGGGGTCAAAAGTTAAAAGCCAAACCTACTAAATAAATATAATCACAGAAGAACAATATTTCCCACAGTATTGTAAAATAATCTAAAAAGCTAGAGAGTTTTTGAGCGAATACAGAACATATTTACACGACAAATAAGAATGACAAAAAATATAACGAACTATTCATCCATCGATAATTGTATCAGATATTTACATATATGTGTGTAAAACATGTAAATTACTTATGTAAATATGATGTAATTACTATGGGAAATGATTTTTCTAACGAGAGTATGAGAATTTAAGGATTTTTGAAATGGTTAGAATGAAAATACAATAATCATCATTCCCCGAACCTTTTCTCAACTCAGTTGTGGTCGGCTTTCCAGTCTAACTGTCCAAGTTGAACTTTGATATTTTCCGTGAAGCGACTGTCATCTGACCTCCACAACCAATGGGCGATATCGAAACTCTGTAGTTAGACCGGTCGGATTTTGTTTTAGGGCTCCAAATACCCGTAACGACTGCCATAGAACGTGCTCTCTGAGGTCTCCGAGTCTCAAAATGTCTTAAGAAATGGTCAGCCATCCTAAGACCGGCCAGGGTAGATGTTGCTTAACCTTTGCATGTGTCAACTTGCGCGGTTACCACTCAGCCACGAGCCCTAATACAATCATAGTAGTTATAAATATACTATAGACTACCTCGGTGGCACAATGGTACTATGTACGAACTGCCACGCTCGAGGTCTCGGGTTCGATTCCCGGGTCTGGCGGATAATGTATAATTCTCTTTAGAATTTTACCCAGATAATTATCCCAGAGTCTGGAACTTGTGCCCTGTAAATGGCAATAGGCTCCCCTCCTATTACATGGGACCTAACATAGCTGGCGAGATGTGGGTGTGTTTGCACACCTCTGCCTAGCCCTTCGGGGAAAAAGGCGTGATGGTATGTATAAATATATTGAATATTAAATAAGTAGGTAGTTCATTCATCATTAAGTTCCCTATTATTCTTGTTTTCGATGAAGGCGCTATATTATTCTTATTATTCAATTATGTTTTATTAGTGCGGTAGTTTTTATGTGAAAGAGTAACAAACATCCAAACATAAAAAAGGTTATCGGCTATGAGCAGTAATTAGTGTGATTAAGATTGAAAATAGTTAAACGACTGACTTGCCCCCTATTGCGTGGAACCAAGATAACTTTTGGCCAAATGTGTGTATTGCATTTTTTGAAATAAACTGATTTGTACAGTTCCATAGTACTTTTTAGTTTATGAACCACCGGTTTAAACTTATGGCATCATCAGATGTATTCGTATTAATTCACAACACTACATTCACTGTATGTTAGTATTTAATAACTTATTATATTATTATACTTAAGAAATTCATCTTTATGCCATCCACAGATGACATTAGACTGACTATCGAAAGCGTAAAGTATGTGAGTATTGCACTTAATACTTCACTCAGGAAATAATATAAATAGGTCGGCACTTAAGTAAGTTCGTTTCGTAAAGAATTCGTTCATAATGTTTTTTTTATTTAAATATATTTATTTTACAAATTTGTACTTATGCTATATATATACAAGTTGCCAAAAAACCTTTCCAGGTTTGTCGTGACAACAGACAGACATTCAACACCAGACACAATTAATAGGCGTATTCACAAAAAAATGTTTAAAAGATCCTTTCATTCAAATCACACTTCTATCAGCCGAATACGACCAATTCTACTTGGGGCCACCTCACTTGGGTCCCCTAAACAAAGGCAAGACACAAGACTATCCCACGGCAGTCATACAACCAGTGACCCGTAGTCTGAGTCATTTACGTCATGGTTCAGAACACACGGTAAAGGCAGGTGAATCGTCATCACTCCTTGCCTTTAAAATATTAAAAAAAAATTGATTCATTGTACTTCATAAAGCTCATAAAGATACTTGAAATGAGCCTCGTTCTTAATTTGAAGACCCTGCTGACATTTGTAGCAATTCAAATACTAAACTGACGTTTATAAACGACGCCATCTTGTCTCAAACTAAGCAGAACGATACGAGAATTAGTTACCCTAATTGTAGGATGCAAATGCTTTTTTTGTGGATACAAAAAAAATATGCAAATTCCTTTAGAAATATTTGTTATACTCACGGAACGAATACTATACTAGTGTGTAGGTATACATACCTAGACATCTACATACCTGACCTAGATGGTCTAGCTATGTGTGTACCTAGGTATATTTAAAAAATAAACGTTAGTAAAATACGGAGGGCGGGTGTATTACCAGGATATAGCGCCTGGGAGAGCTACCCAAACATGTCCAACCGTCATGGGTACCTACTACCAAAGTTTTTGGCAAGTGGGATGGGAATTGTATTTTTTTTATGGGAAGAAGCGTGGATTCATTACTTGCGGGGATTCAAGGTGGTCAAATGAAGTCAAAATTGACCTTGCAACGTATTAAAAAAGCAAGAAGTATGTACATTTAGCCAACAATCGGCCGAATATTAAAACGTCACTCAAATAAGCAGATTTGAGTATCTGCTTATTTGAGTGACGTTTTTGTATGAAAAAATTAAGTTTTAGTGCTGCTCAAGCATTTAAACAACACTTAAATATTTGAGTGACGTTTCAGTTTTCGGTCGTTAGACCTGTGTGTCTTAACCCCAAACGGCTCAAATATTATTATGTATTCACCTGCTATGTAAGCGTGGGTACCTGTTTAGGGGCGCCGTTTGAGGCCGATTTACGATAGGTATTGTGTTCACAATAGTTCTCTTAAACTCCAAACCGGTTACCTATTTCATTGATATATTTATGCTGTTATAACTGACTTATAGACATATGTATAACAGCTCAATATCCGCTCGCTACCGGACGTTACGAACACGAACGCCCCGTGGTGACTCGCAAATATTATAAGTATTATTCTTTTTGTTACTTCATAAAACAGGTTCAGCTCATGTATACCGACAAATTTTTAACCGATTTCTAAAAAGAAGGAGGTTCTCAATTCGACTGTATGTTTTTTTTATGTTTGTCACTAACCATTGGACCACACAGATTAGTGCTACATTATGTACTAACCCGTTTCAATAATATGATGCTGTCCGAATTGTCGGTAAAAAAATGTCTTAATTAAAAAGTGTTAATTCGGTCTAATTGACCGAAAAATTTTTGACCGAAACGTCAGGAACTCAGAATTTTAATCAAAAATTGACACAAAAACCGAATTCTAGTTACCAGAGTGGGACCAAATATTTGTCTGAATGGGGTCAAATTGAATTTGGACCACTTGGAAGACAAAACATACTTTCAATAAAAAATAAGCTTTTTCAAAATCGGTTTAACTTAAAAAAAGTCGAATTGATAACCTCCTTCTTTTTCTGAAGTCGATTAAATGACATTATACTACTTTTATTGCTATTAAGTAAAATTGTAGGAATTATTTCGTTTTTAGGGTTCCGTACTCAAAGGGTATAACGTGAACCTAATTACTGAGACTTCGCTGTACGTCCGTCCGTCTGTCTTGGGCATCTCATGAACCGTGATAGTAATAATTTTAAAATTTTCACAGATGATGTATTTCTGTTGCCTCTGTAACAACAAATACTAAAAAACAGAATGAATCTGGCTCCCATACAACAAACGTGTTTTGTTTGTCGTTTTGGTACGGAACTCTTTGTAATTTTTATCTAGTACGGCCGACTGATCCGAGTAATCACCGGGTCCAGTCGACCAATTCGTGAAACACATAACATTACCAATTACCACCCAATTACGCATCGCATTAAAATTATTCGAAAACATCCTACAAAATGCCAATTAAACAAGCTCACCACGTCTGAACTCAAAATCTACGTTTCCTTTTTAATTTTTTTACAAATACTTACAAAGTTGTAGATTAAAAAGAAAAAAAAATACATCCGGATGTACCGGCGCTGCTACTGCATCGGCTGAAGGCCTTAAACGGTGTAAATATGTTAACCTAGCAGGTGATTACATATTTGAAACGTTTGGGGTTGAGACACTGGGGTCATGTGGTCATGGGGTTCGAGCGCTCGCTGCCTATAGAGAGACATTGGTAAACGCTTAATCAACGCTTCTCAGGACTAGAAGGCTGGCTATTTTCTGGCCCAAAGAATAAGTATCGCCATCCATCGTGGCAACACAGCCAGCATTCTGTGAACCTTCCCAGTCGGCAATGACGCGGAATATTTATTAAACGTATTCTGTAGGGTAAATATTTTTTAGTAATAATCATGTATAATTGAGCGAAGCGAGCCGAAGGCGAGCGGAGCTCTCAACGGGTGACTCAAATTATTTTTCAAACGATTTATGTTAAATTGTTTCTCGGCGAATACTCGGCCGATTTCGGATTTTCTTGCACTCATCAATAGCTTACAGAATTACCCAGGTTATTTATTACGATGTCAGAATTTTGAATTTAAACTCGCTTCGCTCAAATATATGCTGCAGCGTAACGGTACGTTTCGCGACTGCGGCGACCTACCTAGTATATTATTCTTACTGGAAACAAATGTGATGGTTTTGAAAAAAAAAATGTACAGCCCCATCGCAGTTAGACTGTAACTACGACTGTAACTGTGGGTAAGATGTAGATTTAAGTCATTAAAAAGTATACTTTACACTTTCCAATGATGGAAGACAAGCGCTAGTCACAAGAATCATTAAATAAAAAGCCTGATAACCTTGAAACAACGTCCCTTTTGAAGCCCTTAAGTGCATCCCTAAAAAACTGCTAAATTAAAAAGAAACATGGCGTCTCACCCACTTGACGCACTTTGTGTAACAGAGACTAACGTAATAACAGTATAAATAAGAAAGAGCGAGATGGAATTTAAACAGTAGTTAGCTCCCACGCTGGATTTTAAAAAGAGAACGCGAAGGTATCATGAATGAACTAAAACTGGTTTTCAATAGATTATACGAGTACATAAGTAATGAGAGAGTTCAATCGTGGTCGTGGTCAGACTTGATTTTGCGTTTGAATATGTGAATGAATTTAAAAAAATACAACTTTTTTTTATTTGATACCGCGCCAAAGTCATTTCGCCAGTCGGATCATAGCTTTGTATAACACTAAAAATGTCCTTGTCCCAATTTAATTCCACCAGAAGTTCGGGTTTTTTTTTATAATAATTCCAATTCCAACTGCCTATGCAGCTAGTAATCTTTAAACAATGACAACCGGTATTATATCGAAATAATCTATGAATCTGATAGATTAAATGAGAGATATTGAAGAAGCAAGAACTATTTTTTAGTTTTGTAAATAAAGTTAAAATGGCTGAAGCGATTTTGATGGAAATTGGTACGGAGACAGATTGATACCACAGGCAGGTGTTAGGCGGTTTTTAATCCCGATAATTTGTTCCCGTGAGAAACAGGAACAGGCAAGTCTAACTACATGGCGGGCGCCTGGCGGAATTCAGTTATTTGGTAAGGTTACACGAGTATCATCATCATCAGCCGACATCACTCCACTGCTGGACATAGGCCTCTCCAATGACACGCCACACCCTCCGATCTTGGGTCAATTTCATCCACCCAACGCCCGCTATACGACTAATGTCGTCGCTCCATCGAGCCTCAGGGCGTCCCACGCTACGCTGGCCGATTCGCGGTCTCCACTCCAGAACCTGCTTGGTCCAACGGTTGTCGGTTCTGCGACAGATATGACCAGTCCATTGCCACTTTAGCTTGCATATGCGCTGGGCTATGTCGGTGACACCAGTTCTCTGACGGATTACCTCGTTGCGAATGCAATCCCTCAGAGACACTCCAAGCATAGCCCTTTCCATGGCTCTCTGTGCGATATGCAGTTTGTGGACCAGTTTCACTGTTAGTGTCCACGTCTCGGCCCCGTAGGTCATGACCGGCAGGACGCATTGCTCGTAGACTTTTGTTGTAAAGGGTGATGTAAAGACTCGACGTCGTTTACCGAATGCTGCCCAGCCCAGCCGTATTCTCCTATCGATTTCACTCTCAAGACTGTTCTTACCTAATTCGAGCAACTGCCCTAGGTATACATAGTTTTCAACAATGACGAGAGTGATACCATCTATCGCAACTGATCCCGGAGCAACGTGCTCATTGCACATGACCTTGGTTTTATCCAAGTTTATCCGAAGACCTATGCGCCGAGAGGAATCCGCTAGGCCATTCAACATCCGCTGCAAATCTTCTAGCGATTCTGCCATTAGGACGATATCGTCAGCGAATCGTAGGTGAGAAATGTACTTGCCATTGACATTAACTCCTCGGCCAGACCAGTCCAGCGTTTTGAACATATCCTCTAGTGCGTTTGAGAACAGTTTCGGATTACGTTACGTCTCCCTGTCTCACACCTCGTTGCAGAGAGATATGTTCTGTCTGCTGGTTCTGCATCTGGACTGTCATAGTTGCGGCATCGTACAGACTTTTCATCACCTCGATATATCGACAATCAACCTGGCATCGCTGTAGTGACTCCAGAACAGCCCAGGTCTCGACGGAGTCGAACACCTTCTCAAAATCCACAAGGCCAAGCAGAGGGGCAGATTGTACTCTTTTGTTTTCTGTACAACCTGCCGCACCGTGTGGACATGGTCTAGAGTGCTGAACCCGCTCCGAAACCCCTGCTCAGGTGGCTGAAACTCGTCGAATCTCCGTGCAAGACGATTCGTGATAACTCTCGAAAACAGCTTATAGACTGGCTCAGAAGCGATATTGGTCGATAGTTCTTCAAAAGGGTTTTGTCCCCTTTTTTGAAGAACAGGACGACAACACTTCTGAGCCATGCCTTCGGAGTTTTGCCGTTAAAGAGGACGGCATTAAACAATTATTGGAGCTCTCTTAGTATTGGGATACCACCAGCTTTTAAGAGCTCTGTTGTAATACCATCCTCCCCAGCTGCTCTCCCATTTTTAAGCTGCCTAAGAGCCATGACGATCTCGTCCTGGCTTATGTCGGGCAAGTCCTCAGTGTAGTGGCGAGTATCAAAATGTGTTAATCCAGAATATAATGATGAATGTCCTTGCAACCTTGCCTGATGACGGTAATAAGCTTGCCCCCTATTACCTACGTGGCACTAACAAAATTATTGTCAAAGTGTGGCATTGTAATGCACCTCTGTCTACCCCTTAGAAGAATTGAGAATTTGAAATTGAGAAGGCAGAGACTATAAAATTCCACTTGCCACGATCCTAGTATACTTCTTTAGCTTCTTACACTTTCAAAACCATTTTCATGCATGCTAAAATGACGAAATGTAGGCTCAATAAGCGCCTCTGTCTAACCCTTTGGACAATATTTATCTACGTGTATGGCTCAATGAAGACTTGTTACCTTAATTAAATAAAACTGAGAGTGTAACTGCAGATTGCACTTAGATTTATGCGATCCCAACACATTTAATATACTTCGTGAATGTCACAGTTCAGAGAGAAGGCAGAAGACCCACATTTAGGTCACGATAGAACGTATTGCGTATACAGATTACATATCTGTTGATTTACTAAAGGTTTGAAGCCGCGAAGGACGTAAATCCGTTCACTTAACATCGATATGGAAAAGTCAAATTGTGAACACTATGTAGAAATATTGCAGAAGTTCTGCTGATTTAAATACGACTTGGATATTTCCCGTGAAGCGACCGCCACCTGTTTTCTACACTACGGCCAATTGGCGATATCGATGTTCTGTGATAGACCAGTCGGATTTTTTTGGGCTCTAACTTCCCGTAACGACTGCAATAAAAATGTTTGTGTAGTAAGTAAACGGGAGTGAACGGCTTAACGTACGCTTCATGGCGCCTGATGTTAATTCAGTTACATCTTCTCATAGCATAAGGTTGGTCAACATTATGTTATACCACAGATATAAGAATACTAAACTAGTTATACAATGTTTAGTATTTTTTGCCTATTTATATTTCAGAAACATCACGAAGTTGTATTTCTTCACATTTACTTGTACAATGTGATGATACGTCTCAGTATTCCACAATTCGTTCGCAGGTGTTTATAAAACTGCCGACGGTAAGACAAATCGTCCGTTTAATATTTCTTTGAAACAATTCTTCTTTGTAATAAATCTAGCAAAGAAGGTAAGTTTGGTGTAGAATCGATATTTCCAACACACACATTCAAGCCGTTTGCCGCTTTTTATATAGATCAAGCGGCTTGAATGTATGTGTTAAAACCCTCCTTGAGAACCACTCTATCCATTGGTGAAACCCGCATCAAAATCCGTTGGGTAGTTTTAAAGATTTAAGCATACATAGGGACGGACAGACAACTGAAGCGACTTTGTTTTATACTATTGTTATCTATACTACATAAAGAGGAAAGATTTGTATTTTTGTGTGTATGTTTGCAATGAATAAACTCAAAAACTACTGTGCCGATTTCAAAAATTCTTTCACCATTGGAAAGCTACTTTTATCATAACATAGGCTATTTTTTATCCTGGTAATGTGTTCCCACGGTAACCGGGAACGAGTAAACTAAATCACGCGGGCGGAGGTGCGGCGATCAGCTAGTGTATGATACAGGTACGTACTTATTTCCGACGCCCTGGGGTTATCCTAACAAGGGCGTACCTAGGGCGCTGGGCAATGGATGATAGAGCAGCCGTGGCTGTAAAACCGCGGAATTAAAAAAAAAATCTATTCTATTATTCTTAAGGGTCCCATATACGGTACGGTTCATCGTTACGATCCGTCGCTTCAGACTGATCGAAACGACGGATCTGTAATGTATGTTAAGATCGTTAACGATTTACTTGATCGCAGACGACATCGGAGATCGCAACAAAAACCCATGCAATCATGAATACCGTAACGATCCCGCCGTACGCTTTTCTAGGTTTTCTTGTTTTCTTCTGTAACATAATCAAAGTTACCGCCACAGACGAGAAAAGAAGTTCGATTTCCATTTTACAGGGCACGTATTGAATTTTTGAGCATGTTTTTATCGTTCCATTTCAAATGAATAAATGATCGATCGTAACGACCAATCGCTTCGTGTATGCGCGGCAACACTACAGATTAGTCGTTTCGATCGGTCTGAAGCGACGGATCGTAACTTACCACAAAAAAAACATGACATTAAAAAAAAATATTATAAAACTGTTGCTTATACAAGGGTATGAACACGAGTTAGTTTTGAAGATAAGCATATATAAACAAACTCATTACTATAATAATCGCATATTAATAAAGATTAGGTAAGTAATTATAATGTGTATACTTTATGCTATTGAATTTACTTAGCTTAAAACGGGGACAGCGAACTAAACACCAATTTCAACAAGGCCTCTCTTTATCTACTTTTTATATTAATTCAGAGGTCTCTTTAATTTGGGACTATATGTGACCAGTTTTATAAGACCCATGAAGTGATACTGTTTTCAAAAATCCATAGTTCTTGTATATTGGATGTGCGTGGGAGTTGACTAATCCCATGTATTGTTGTCTCATTAAGTCTAAGGCGTTGATTAATGTTCTTTTTTAAAAATTTTATTTTATTGGGTTAGGGGTCATTCGTCCCACTATGGAACTGGGCCCTGGGACCAGTTGCCCCTTCTTAAAACGTCCCACGTCTGTTTTGACCGAGAATTAATGAATATCAGAGTCATCACTGAGCCTTTACCCAACGCAGTTGAGGACGACTTTCCAGTCTAACTGCGATTCGGCTGAACTTCGATATTTTCCGTTAAGCGACTGCCATCTGACCTTCACAGCCCATGGACGATATCGAAGTTCTGTAGTTATACCGCGAGGATTTTTTTGTATTAGGGCTCCAACTACCCCTAACGACTACCATAGATGTTTGTATGACAACCGGGACCGACAACGTGCTCTCTCATGAATATCAGAGTAAAAGGATAATTTCTGAATATTTAGTTTAATAGACTGCTAAAAAGCCTTAATAATACTTAACATAATAGCCAATCAGACGGACTCTGGCAAAAATATATCCAAAATGCACAACAAACAGTTATATTTTCTCCCTCTAGCGAAAACGCGGGTAAAGTTGTGGGCATCTAGCATTTAAAAATAATTAAGATTAAGTAATTATTAGTCCAAAAAATCAGCAGTGGTCTATCTTTTTAAGAGTTCAAGTTCAAAATACGCATAAACTAATAAAAACTCTAAATATAACAAGAACTCGCCGGGCGCCACTGGATGCGCCGGGCGCCACTGGATATACCCTCTGCTAGTAACCAGAGACGCCCGGCAACGGACGTTAGAGCGGCCGCAGCCTTGGGCCGCGGAATTAAAAAAAAAAAATATAACAAGAACTACGAATTTATTCCAACCATCAAAACTCCCTCAGACAAAACACCTGTTCCCCAAACAGGGTATTAAAAAAAAGTAAAAAAAAGAAGAAAACAAAATACCACTTGACATTAGTCGGATGCTGCTTGTTTTAATCAAAGAGTACAAATGAATATCAACTCTATAATAAATTTAGAAGGTTACAAAATTTAGTGATGTGAAAGTATGATACAATGTTGGTAATCAATACTAAAAAAGCAGGTTTGGAAAAAAACGAAGACAGGTTGTGTGAGAACAAAAAATGGATGCTACTATTTTTTTTTCAGAGCTCGTATAGCTGTTATTATCAGTTGTTTTAGTAAATATTGTGTTTGGTAGCATCTGGTGATTCATAAATGTTTTCCTTGAGATATAAGACGGAGCGAGCGAAGCGTTTACATTCCGAGATTGGACAATTTTGCTTTCGTCCGTCTGTCTGTCTGTCTGTATGGTGTTCCACAGTTGGCACAAGTGTTTCTTGATTTAATTCTTTTTTTTTAATGTTTGTGAGGTCTACTGTTCGTCGATAGGGCGACTACTACCTAATATATAAGTAATTTATGATGCAGAGGGGTCCCATCATGATGTGTAAATCTAAGCCGAATTTCTTATAAAGTGGTGCACATGTAACCACACGGGTTCACATTGGTTCACATATTTGAGGTTATAGGCTAGTACTTGGGTTGCAGTCTAGTCTAGTCTAACTACTACTTTAGTGCCCAAAAATGACATTACATTTTTCTACATTTGTCAAAAAAAAATGATTGCACATAATTTATCAGTATTAAAATAACATAAAATTTTAAACGCAAAAAAATCATAAAAAATTACAACATGACATGACGGGGAATAAAGGATCCTCTCCTTTACGCAATGTTTTTGAAAACAATGTATCAAATTACTTATTTTTTTTTTGTTTGTGTAAATACTTAGTCACAATAAAATTAATACTTTAAATAAATGTAGTAGAAAATGTGTTAAGTACAAAAGTGAATTAATGGTGTAAATTGAGTATGAGTGAACACCTCTGCTGATGCCATAAGGCGAAACCGGTAAGGGTTTATAAAAAATAACAATATTTGTGGATTGGTGTACAAGTGAGTTTTTTTCCAAAAATGTTTTACCATAAGTTCCACCAAGTGCCGACAATCGAGAGCATAAATTACAATAAAATTACATAAAATACATATTAAAATTGTAGTTAATTCCCTAAAACAACACAATACTTAATTAGAATAGTTTTTGTTAAGTATGCCGACTGTCGAACGCCTGTGCTTACACCTACGGGGAAATTGTGATAATACATACCTACTTATGTATAAAACGTTCACACTGCCTGTCTACTGGCCTAAAATGTATTTAAGTAAGTAATAGATAATAAAAGCAACATTTTAATTTAGTAAATGGAAATTTTTTAAGCTTTTTATAAGTCGTATAATATTATAACCAGATTATAACAACTAACATGTATTGCGGGTACTTTTTAAGATAAAATAAAAGCGGCTTTCACAAAGAAAATGCCGCGAAAACAAAAGTCAAATGTAGAACGTCAAAAGAAAAAAATAATTATCAAATTCATAATTCAAATATCAGAACGCAATTTGGCAAAAATACGTAAGGAAAAAAGACGCCCCAAAGCGTACCAACGTCAAGGCAGAGCACGCAGGCTCTGGCATCCCCGGGACGCTGTAGTGATCTCCCCCGCGCCACCCGCTGAGCGTCCCCCCACGCGCAGGCCCCAGGTCACACGGCATCAGTAGCCCGAAGTGTGTGCACGTATAAACCCGCTCGTATCAAACCTGTAGCATCGACGCAGTGTTTACGGATTACAGTGAAAAATTTGTGGCAAGGTGTGTGATTTTGTGTTTTTATGAATGAAAATCATCGTGGCAAACCGGTCCACCGGATGGTTGGATGACGGACCGGTCGTGGTTTCCGCCGATACAAGTTTCGTGAGATTTAGCTCATAGCTGATTTTTTTAAATGGATTTTGATGTTTTAATTATTTTTTGAGTGCAATAGTTTGGTGTGAACTGTGTTTGAAAAAGGAACATTTTTTTGTGCAGTTCTGTGTTGGCAGATACCAAAATGTAAGTAGATTTAAAGGTTTTTATAATCAAATTATTATAGGCTGTATGCTTGGTGAACATAGTACATATTACGTATCGGCGGGTGGTAGTAAAAAAAATTATCACCGAAAGAAAAGCATTATTTTCTTACCTTCTTATTACAATCAACATTATAAACAAAACACAATAAGATTTTTTTTTAAAGTGGTCTATGTTTAATTTTGATGGGTTAGCTAGCATTTATTTTACCGATTCCAAAGACAAATCATCCATTTCTATTGTTTTGTGGAATGGGTCATTGCAAAGCATCAAATAAAAAAAAATTACATTCTGTCTTTTCTTCACGGCTACATTCAATGTAAAAGTAAAAAAGAAAATTCATATTCGTTAATTTCAAACCTTATTCGTAGGTAATTAATTGTAAACAAACAACAAACAAACTCAAGATTTTTCTAAAGGGGTAAGTACTTTATTATTCTATTAAGTAAAGAGACTTGACATTAATTAAAGGGTAAAAGGGACATTATCTATTACTAAGACTTCGACTTTCTGTCTGTCCGTCTGTCACCAGGCTGCATATCTCATGAACCGTGATAGTGAGACAGTTGAAATTGTCACAGATTATGGATTTTTGTTGACACTAACAACCAAAACAAAATAATTATACTTAATAATAGTAGTAACGGAACCCATCGTGAATGAGTCCGAAAGCATTTGGCCAGTTTTTTAAGAAAACACGTCGAACATTGACATAAAACCGACTTCAAATTACTGAAATGGAACCAAATGATTGTCGGATGGGACCAAAAAAAATTGTCGAATTAAGAATCTACTCTTTTTTTGAAGTCGGTCTAATATAAGTAGTAAGAATTTATCAACTTTTAAAGTGTGCGAGTTACATCAGGAGTTTGTCTTCTGGTGCTGAAATGGGCGAGAATTACCTTAAAGTTAAGTAGAAATGTTGTATGCTGTGTTATTGAACTCTCTAAGAATGTCAGTGAGGTTCCGCTGTTTGTTCGCTTATATCTTTTAAACTACACAACGAATATAAATGTTGTTTTCAGCAACGGATAGATTGATTCAAGAGGTTGATTTACATGTATAATTCATTAAAGTTTAGTGTAATTACCGTGTATAACGGGAGCAAAGCGAGGGTGAGTCGCTTGACAACAAGCACACAACTGAGCTGAGCTGTAATGTTTTTCGAGCAAGAATCAAATTGACCAACTGTTATGGGCGTATTTACCGATAACCATTCACCATGATAGGTGACGTTTTTACAACATATGTACTTATAATACGCCTGTTTAGGAGGTATAAGCAGAGGTATAAATAATTTCATTTCATTTCGCCTACTTTTTGCCAATAGCGTTGTTGATCCCACATAATACAGGATAAGTCTACCCGCGAACCGCTTTCTTTTATGGTTGACATAGCAAGCTTTTAATCGGCACCTGCAAAATTTGCAGGGGAGGAAATGCCTCTTAGATCCTCTTAGTCCTACTTTATAGCTTATAAATTCATACGGAATTTATAAAAGTAAATAAACAAATGTTAACCATAATATTTGTAAACCCAATTACACTGGATTTTTTCGAAAGCAATATCCATTCCGTATGTATAGGATCATAAACGACATTAAGTTAGAATTCGTAGACTCAAATGATCGATTAAAATATACGAATCAGTTTTTAAAATTCGTGTTGTACAAACCTTTTTTAAAGAACATGGACAACATGACTTATTTTTTTACAAATTCATATTTCGAATTCAGCATGCCGCCAAAATCTTAGCCAACCTCATCGGCAAATTGTGACTTGCCTATCAACAGACAAGGTACTGAAAAAAATAAAAGTGACCAGGTATCGCCAAGAGGCACGTCCCGTCCTGTGTGATATTTTGTTAAATGTTACTGGCGGGAATTAAATAATAATCGTGATAGATCACGTGATCTAAGTCTCTTAGTTATAAAATGAATTTTTACAAATTCAAACATCGAACGCCATTGTTCTTTTTGAATGTTTTTTTTCTATTCCAAATTGAGATCACGTTCACAAAGATAGTGCAATAGCGTGATTTTGTCGAGTTTAGTGTTTGCCAAGTTAAATACAGTTAAGTCTATTGCAATATTTCAAGTCAATGCAACTTGTATATTTTATAGTTATGTGTTTCCTGTGTATTAATAAGAAAGGAAACTGTATTTTCTTCGTGATATCTGCAGCATTTTGTAATAGATTGTTTTTAAACTTAAAAAAGAAGGAGGTTCTCAATTCAAATGTATTATGTTTTTTAAATTCTTTTTTTTATTGTTTGTCTAGAAGCATTTAAAATTTTTTTTTAAATTGAAAGCTACTGTTTTCCGAGTGGGTGCAGTTTAAATTTGGACAACTATGTGGTCCTATTCCGGTAATTTGAAGCCGGTTTTTGTGTACACACACTTAATCTTTTACGTCATAAATACCTGGTATTCATGACGCCCACATTTCGCCAGTCACTTTGGTGCCACGTCAAAATGACCCAGCTTATAGTCGTTTCCGGGCACAAAATTTTCGCATAACTTCTGAAATAGAAAGATTTTTTGTAGCATCATGTGTCATCAATTTAAAAAAATTCATGAGACATCGGAACTGACTTTGGATGAAGTCGTTCAGTTTGAGCTATGTTTAGAGAATTGAATCATGAAGGAATGTCAAAAGAATTTATATTATCATACAATAGCTGATCTCGTTCCTATCTTACACAGGGATAATGTAGCCACATATGAGTGAAAGAATTTCCCTATTTCTATATAGATCAGGGGATACAGTTTGCAATATTATAATGGCGTGCTGCGGCGCGAAGCACCCACGAAAAAAATCCCATTTTGCATGTATTAAAATGCAAAAATTACCTATAATAAATAGGACAACATAGGAATTTTTAGTCGGAATATAACTCTAAATTCAGTGACCATTTATCTACAACAAAAAAAAAGAAAATTCAAACGTGGAATAAGTTACTTAATAGTTTGTCTCTGGAACACCACAGACAATAATTTATACAGCCAGCGCAAGGTGGCCTGTCTTGGACGTAACACCTGTGTTTTTAAGGCCAACTGCATGTAGTATACACCTGCAGTCGTTATTGTGGCACACCTTTACTTTTTACGTGTTCTAAATTAGATTACGAAGACTACCAGACTGCGTTATGGTTAGTTTTTTTTTATAAGAGTACATTCTTATTTTGAATTCTGGATATTTGAGAACACAGCGGGGGCCGAACCTACTATTTTAACTAAGTATCATACAAACGTAAAATAATGATACCTGTTATTTTATGTGATGCTAGATGCTACTTGTATTTACTATTTACAACTGGCCCCGAAAATGGGGAAATTGTAATAAGCTGCTATTTCCAAAAAAAACATAAGTGCTTTTGTCTATAGGAATAGGAAAATCTATTGTGGGAATATAGAAATCATATTTTCAAATAAACGCGATAGTTTGTGAGTATGTAAGTATGTATGTGTGGATGGATGTTTGTTACTGTTTCACGTAAAAACTACTGAATGGATTTTAATGAAACTTTACTATAATATAGCATATACATCAGAATAACACATAGGCTACAATTTATAAAGATATTGTGTGAATTGTTCAAAATATGACGCGGCGCGACGGGAACGGGAATAAGTCCAAATTACCACGCGGACGAAGTCGCGGGCGACCACTAGTAATTCATAATTTAAAATCCTCTTTCTATAAAAATACATCGAAACACGGAAAATATGTAACAACTAGTCTCTATAGTACCTATTATTATAGTTTTAATAAAATCCGTTTAGTAATATTTGTGAAAGAGTAACAAACCACCCAAACTTTCGCGTTTATAAGTAAGTTATCAAAAATAACTAATTTCAAATAAGTAGTTAGAATGGGACCAACTTAAAGTGAGACAACAACGAAGAGCACAAGATTTCAGTAAAAAAAAAAAATCATCAAAATCTGTTCACCATTCACCCTAGTCGAAAGTTATGAGAAATCATAAGAAATAACATAATAATAAAGAACCAGCGACATCCCATTCCCAGGAGGAACGTTCTACCAACTAACCAAGACACCACTAGCCCAAGACATCTTATTTTGTGATTATATTATGTTAATATCGCGACTTACGGCGTCGACACAGCGCAATCTACCGGTAGTTGAGGAACTAACTACTATGGTAGACTGTGCGTAATATTTTGCAATTACGTTTAGACGCAGCCCAGGACTATAGTTTTTGTGATTCATATTGTTATTTATTTTGTGAATAAGTTAGCAGACACATTGCTTATAACACATATTCTATAATAACAAACATTAAAAAACACAGTTGAATTGGAACCTTCTATTATAAAAGTCGGTTTAAACATGATTGTCTTTCTACAAAATATGTAATATATCGTACGTTCAAATACAGACCGGCAGATCAATTAATATTTGGGGGCGTTTCTCATTATCTGTATAGTGTCATTTGACTGGGATAAAGGTACGGGCAAACTCGTCCTTCACATGCGACATGTATACCACGCATTATGACATCTGAACAGCATCTATACCATTTGTATGATAACAAAACACACTAGTCATTCATCACCGCGCCAGATTCGCGTGTTCCCATGCTATCCCACGCGTACGACGCTGTCACACACGTTTAAAGTGTCATAGCGCGTAGATAACGTAAACGTCAGACGTCGTAAGACGTAGGACCAGTGTGTCGCTGTTTCCCACCTCGCGTGGCATACGTCGTATGTGAAGGATCAGTGTGTTTCAAGCTTTAGAATGATATCAACTGTGTTAGGGATCAAATTTAATAGGTCACTGTTTGAAACAGATTAAAATATTAGGTTTTAGACGTCCCACCAAGATCTTAAGGGCCCCAAGCCAACCTTATCTGCAGGTAGTGCAGCGATGAGGTTATTTCCCCGAAGGGGTAGGCAGAAGTGCATAATCAAACCATATTTAACAGATTCCAAAAATTCACGTCAGAAATTGACAGTCCAGAGATATGTGGAACTCCTACTTATTTGGAAGTCTGTTGAAAAAAGGAGGAGGTTCTTAAAGCTACTGTGTTTTTTTCTATTAAAACTATTACCTAAAATATAGTAAGTAGCCATACTTCAAAGTACCTACCTAGCCTAGTGTGTTCGTCGACAACATCTCCATAGCAAATTCTATTAACATTAGCCCACAAAAGCATGAATATTAATTGAGAATCTCACTTTTAATGCAGTCGGTTAATAAAAGCGTCTAACATGGGAATCGAAGTAGCAATAATACGTTTGTGGGCGACCGGACGTCAAACTTGTTAAGGCTTCTGAACCGGTTTTTGTCAACCCCGGTACCTTTACCAGTGTAAGTGGTTATATTAACCTCTGTATGGAGTAATCTTTCGTTTTGTTTTGTATTAATTTCTTTTTAGAACTATCTCATTAGAATTCATCGTTATTATAATTTTTTTTTAAATTTTCCCCTTTATAAAAGAATCTTAAGACAAAAAAAATGTTTCAAGTAAAGAAACGGATAATAAATCAGTTAGCTAGCTCGGAAAATCATAAAATTATTTGAGCTTTCCACCTCAATCCAAAACGCTCACGACGAATTTTTTTTATTAAAATCTAACACTTGTGCCAAGTTTCGTGAAGATCGGATAAAAACTGTGGCTGCTAGCCCGGAACAAACACACAGACGGACGAAAGCAAAATTGTCCAATCTCGAAATGCAGACGCTACCTCGCTCGGCAAAAAAATATAAAGCCTATAATTCCGAACCTCCTTTTCATTTTTCACGTCAGGAGTGAAATGACAGGGATTCAAACTCAGGTCGTCAAAACATAAACCAGAGCGCCACCAGACTCTTCAACTCGTTTAAAAACTAACAGACTTCTATTCATTATTTTGCATAAACCGGATGGCATAAAACTAAAAGCAACTCAATATCTTATTGAAACACTGTTATAAGATCTGTATAAATTACAATAAAACCGGTTGGAACCGGAATTGGCCGGATGTAAGCAGTTCTGCTCATGACTGTGGGAATCTAAGTTGCAAGTTAATATTAAAATTTGCACTGTTACATAGGTATTAATGAGACATAGAAACATATAATGCACAATATAGTACACCGATTTTGAAAATTCTTTTCAGGGTTCCGGACTCAAAGGGTAAAACGGGAACCCTATTACTGAGACTTCGCTGTCCGTCCGTCCGTCTGTCTTGAGATGTATCTCATGAACCGTGATAGTTAGAAAGTTGAAATTTTCGCAGATGATGTATTTCTGTTGCCTTTTATTTGTTGTTAACAAATACTAAAAAAAAATACAATAAATATTTAAGGGGGCTCCCATACAACAAACGTGATTTTATTCTCTACGGAACACTTTGTGCGCGGGTCCGTCTCGCACTTGTCCGGTTTTTTTAAATTGATAGATAGATTGACAATTATTTGGTCCCATTCCGATACTTTGAAAAAAATTTTTGCAATTTTTTTTTTAGTCTAGATCGCAGGTACAAACATACAATACCTACCTTACTGCTAACATCTTATGTGTCGGTGATTCACCTCTACCTTTTCAGGAAAGCATGCGTAATTACTTAATGTGTACCTATAGGTAGGTACTTAATATGCATAGAAAAATACCCCACCTCCGATACACGAGGTGACCCGGGATCTTTAAGGTAGCAATAAATGAAATGGTATGTAAAAATAAAAATACATGCAAAAATTTCCAAGTCTCTTCAAACCCTTTAATCTCCAACAGAAACTGTCTAGTTCTCATATATCTTCCGCCCACTTAATGCATATGATAAGATTTGGCGATAAAGTTTTCCTTTGTACATTTTATTAGAACGCGTTTCAAGGAAGTGTTGACAGAATAAAGCAATAAAAGTACAAAAGAGCGGATATACTTTCTTTTATTGAAAAGGGGTTAAAACTGAGTTCACTAGAGGGGTTAACGTTATGAGGTAATACGGTTATCTAAAGATCTAACTGCAAAGCGGCTGAACTTTGATATTTTCCGTGAAGCAACTGCCATCTGGCCTCCACCACCCATTATCGATATCGAAGTTCCGTTGTTAGACCACGAGGATATTTTTATTGACTGCAAAATATTGAGGAGGTCCTCAATTCGACTGTATTTACCTCATATCTTTCGACTGGATGCTTTCTGTGTCGTCCCGTTTCTTTTTGGTCCCATATCGACAATTATTCGGACCCATACCGGTAATTTGAAGTCGGTTGTGTCAATAGTTGACATATATTTGGATCAACGACTACCATAGATGTTCAAATGGCAACCGTGACCTATCGTATCTTAAGATGTCTTTTTAAGTGTCAGGCAACGGCGATAGCTCACCCATCTAACAGTCACTGGAGAAATTTGGGCGTATCAAACACCTCTTTCTACCCTTTCCGGGATTAAGACGTGGAGCTGATATCTTCAAAATTGGGACCATATTTTACGCTACAGAAAAACACAGTTGGGTTCATAGGTTACTTGTAGCATCTCTCGGGTTAAAATAAAATCGTAACTTCACAATAAACCGCCAATTCGGGTGCTAAAAAAAGTCAAACGGCAACTCTATAGGCCCAATGTTTGAAGCACGTGCGCCTCTGTTTAAAAACTATTATTAAAAGTGTGTGGTTGCCGCGTTGGTCGCGACTTGGTATGAAGCTTGTTTTGTGTCCTGGCGCTTGTTTCGACGTACAGGTTGTTTTTTTTGGTATTTTATTGTGACACGACTTTTTAACGCTGTTTGTTTTAAAATTTGTGCTTCATTACTGTTTCTCTGAAGGATACTCATCTACAGAGGTAGATTATGCGCTTCACTTTTGCACTTTTCCTTTCACTTCTACCTATTATCTAGTTAAGCGGCCGCTCTCACGTCCGATGTCGGGCGTCTCTGGCTCGCACGCAGAAGGTATTTCCAGCGGCGCCCGGCGGACTTTGACCACTTTGGTGATTACTCTTGATGATAAGACCGGCTTGGTATTTGTAGCTACACACACACATATCACGCATATATCCCCGAAGGGGTAGGCAGAGGTGCATTACACACCCACAATTTGCCATTATTTTTAGTCCCACGGAATAGGAGGCAAGCCTGCTGCCGTCACCGGGCACATTTATAATGGGTTAATCCAAAATAGTCGAATGAATTTATTTAAAAGTAGCAGCTATATTGTAATAAAAAAAAAATGAAATCCGTTGCCTTGCGATGAAATGTTGATGAAAGGCAACAAAATCTTACGTGCCAACCGCTATGGCACAGCCAATTAAAGTCCTGGTGCGTCTCGGACTATTGCTAGCTACATACTAAATGTGTAATATTTTGTAGCTTCTATAAGTAATAGGATGCCTATTGCCGTTTACCGGAAACTATGTTTTCCAGAGTTTTTTTTTTTTTTTTTTTTTTTATATTTGGTTCGCCAAATTGACGCCGCCCGCCTGGTGGTAAGTCGTGACGACGTCTAGCGATTGTGGGCCACTCTCACAGCACACATTACTATTGAGAGTGGCCCTCAACTTGACGACCTACTGATGTGCCTCTTCACGCTCCGCTTAAAGAACCCAGGATTATATGTGGGAGGAAACACGTGCACAGGCAGGGCGTTCCAGGCCACTATCGTTCGGCAGAGAAACGAACGTTTAAAACGTTCGGTTCTCGCGAACATGCTATCCACTGTGTGGGGGTGGCATCTCTGCCCGGCACGAGTCGTTCGGGATCGGAAGGAAGAGGGTGGGATCAGATTGAAGAGCTCTTCAGAACACTCGCCGTGGTAAATACGGTAGAATGCGGCCAAGGAAGCTATTGTTCGGCGCTGAACTAGCGGCTCAAGGCTTCCCGTTACCTCCGGACAATCTATAATACGGATAGCCCGTCGCTGCATAGCGTCGAGAGCGTCCAGCAGATACTTCGCGGAGCCGTCCCAGAGGTGAGAGCAGTATTCGACGCAGGGTCTAATCTGCGTCTTGTACAGCAGACACCTCTGGTCCGGTGTAAAGAATCTCTTTACCTTATTCAGTATTCCTAGTTTCCGCGAAGCTAGCCCTATACATCTTTCGATGTAGTTTTTATTATTGAGCTCTCGACGAACGTCTATGCCAAGGATATCAAGGTTGTCCTTCATTGGTAATAATGCATTCTGAAGAGAGGGTAGGGGAAGGAAAGGGGATTTCTTCGCAGTAAATGCACACGCCTGTGTTTTGCGGGCATTGAACTCGACCAGGTTCTCGGTACCCCATTGAGAGATACTGTCGAGGTTACGGTCGAGATCAGCCACGAGTCGTCGTCTCTCCTCCTCAATCTCAGATCGCCCCGCCGTCGGACGAACCGAGTAACTCCCGTGCAGTGTGCTGTCATCTGCATAGCAATGAATGTTCCCGAGGGATAGCATATCATTGATATGCAGAAGAAAGAGAGTTGGTGATAGTACGGACCCCTGCGGTACCCCGGCATTCACTTGCAAGAAGCGAGAAGCCTGGCCATCGCAGAGGACCAGCACTCGGCGCTCGTTTAAAAAACTGGCAATCCAGCTGCACAGTTGAGGAGGTAGACCATATGCCGGAAGCTTGGAAAGGAGCGAAGCATGCCAGACCCTATCGAAGGCTTTGGCGATGTCCAGGCTAATAGCCAAGGACTCGCCGTGCCTTTCCATAGCCCCACCCCAGACATGCGTTACGAATGCCAGAAGATCACCCGTTGATCGCTTTGGCCTGAAGCCGTATTGTCGATCATTGATTAGCGAGTGATCCTCTAGGAATTGCATGAGCTGCTTATTTATAAGGAGCTCAAGCACCTTGCAAATGACTGAGGTGACAGCTATGGGTCGATAGTTGCCTGGATCGGACCGATCCCCTTTCTTGGGGATCGGTTGTACGTTCGCCTCCTTCCAGACCTCCGGCACGAGCCCTGAAGAGTATGACATGCGGTACAGACGCGTTAATACTGGAGACAACTCAGCTGCACATTTTCGTAGCACCACCGCCGGAATGCCGTCAGGGCCACTGGCTTTCCGCGTGTCGAGTGACCGCAGCACTGCCCGTACATCACATTGCCTGATAACAATATCAGGCATTGTGTGGCCACAGTTGGCGATGGCGGGGGGCTGCAGGCCACGGTCGTCGACCCGGGAATTAGCCGCAAAGAGGTCTGCGAGCATATCCGCTTTCTCTTGGGCTTTGTGAGCCAGTGTTCCATCTGGGTAACGCAGTGGTGGCAGCGAGGGCTGACAAAAGTTAGATTGCACGGCTTTGGCCAGTTGCCAGAATCCACGGCTGCCCGTGGGATGGGAAGTGAGCTCCTGACCAAGCCGCGCGACGCGCTGGGCATCCGCTCTCTTAAAGGCCCTCTTACTCGACTTTGTGGCCCGGTTGTACGCTGCTTTGAGGTGGCCCACGTTTGGGTCGCGCACAGCCCGGGCCCTGATCCAGGCGCGATATGCCGACTGTTTTTGTCGAACAGCTTTGGCACAATCTCGCCCGAACCAGGGACGGGCTCTGCGGATACTGGCGACATCAGTGAAAGGGATGTAATAATCCATCCCTAAACTGATCTCGCCAGCAATAGCAGAAGCACTATCCGAAGGAGCCTTTCCTACAAAGCAGCGCTGGCTCCAGGGGACGGACGCATAATAATCGCGTAGACCGTCCCAATCCGCTGACGAGTAGTGCCATAGTCGTCGTGACGTTTGTACAGGACGTGCAGGAGGTGACACCTTCATGCCAGCGTGAACAACACAGTGGTCGGAACTACCCAGTGGGGCTCCTACTGAAACACTGTACTGGGCTGGGCGACTCGTCAGCAGTAGATCCAGCAGAGCGGGCGCGTGATCTGACCTGTCTGGTATCCGGGTGATCCCGCATACCATCTGGGTCAGACCGTGGGAGAGAGCGAACGCATGGGCGGCTCTACCCGCATGATCAGTCTTGAGGGACCCCAGCCATTCAATGTGATGGCCATTGAAGTCCCCCAGAAATACTAGGTCAGCGTTCGGGAACCGCACCTGCGCTTCATCAGCCGTCTCGCTGAGGTACTGGAAGAGCTTTGTTGTCTCAGAATCCCCTGTGTGGGATCGGTAGACGCACACGTAGATCTGGCTCATAGAGCCATGGTCTACGTGCAGCCAAAGGACGGAATTGGAGGGGTTCTCTAGGCAGCGCAACCGGCGGCAGCAAACATCCGCCCTAACGAACACGCACACCCCGGCTTTGTCTCGAAATTGTTCCTCGATGACATAGCCGGGGTAACACAGGTAAGACGTGTCGTCAGGGCGGCGTATTTGTGTCTCCGTGAGGAACATCACAGCGGGCCGTGCCGTCTCAAGGTGGTGGTGGACGGTATCGAGGTTCGCATGGAGTCCACGGACGTTAGTGAACTCCACCTCGAAATGTGAAGTTGTGGGGTTTCCTAGGGCCGCTGTGTAACGTTTATTTCTTTTTTGTTGCACTGCCATTGTAGATTTTGAAGAAGAAGCGTGAAGACAGGGCGACATTTGGTGCAGCAGTAAGTGACAAAGCGCAGGGGCTAGCTTTGTCTAGAACCGTGTGGTTAGGTCGGAGCCGACTCGCCGGACGGAAGGGCTCCCAAACCCCCCTGATGCAAGGCCGCCGCTACCCCACACCGGTTACCACCCGGAGCGGCGATCCCACATCAGGATTATGCGCAACATGTGGGGCAGCCTCCTGGGGTGGTTGGCCCCAGGCGGGCCCCATGACTGTGTTGCGGGCGGCCGCGGCAACGCCGTTGCTAAGGGTCTCCCTGGCCGGCGAATCGACCCACACCACCCACACTAGACTCCGTTTCGCCCCCACTGGTCCCATGCCTGCTGCACCATACATCGCCCCGGGCCCGGCGGTGCAGCTGCTGAACCCCTAACGCAACCCAGCCTGGGCTGGGTTACTTGGGGGGCTTTAGCACAGCTGCACGGTGGTACCCCCCCGGACCAACATTGTTGTACCACCTGGTACCCACGTAGGGGCCGAAGCCACTCCATAGGTACCGTAAATTAACGAGCCTCGTCCGTTTATCAGCAGGTGCGCCACTAGCAGGTGAGGTCGCTGGGGCCCTATAGATGTTGGTAGAGCCCCTTTGCACCCAAAGAGTCTCGTTTGTTGATCGGCAGGTTCCACCAGTTGCATGTGAGTTTGACTATGAGATCTGGGTGGGATTATAGACACATTCTAGTATTAACAATGGCTGCCAGTGAAAACTTTATTGAAAAACGTTCAGTATTTTATAGGTTTAACACGTTCGTTTAGCAAAAAAAAATAAAACCTGAAAATAATGTTACTTTTAGGTAAATCTATTACTCAAATACAGCTTGGTGATAAATATTATGCCTAGTCATAATAACTCTGAAATGTTGTTTGATTAACGTCGTTCACGGCTTATTATAGGTTTAGTACGTGACTTGACTTGTCATTATTGAATTACTTGAAGTTGCTGGAGGAAATTTATTATGTTATTGAACCAATTACAATCTGAAACATTGCTGAAATCCTTATAAATACAAAGTGATGTCCGGTCGGACGAGGCTCTGGCAAGCAAAAAAGCTCTCGGTAAGTCATTACTGGCAAATACTGGGTGTATAATATAGGTGAAGGAAATTATAGGTGTGATGATAAATATGTAGACGTTTAATCATTTTTCTTTTCCCGTTCGTTTCCCTTACCACATGAACGTATTCCGGGATAAATAAAGAAAGTACTTGTACTTAATTCTATTATCGTACGCAGGTGGAGCCACAGGTGTTAGCTAGAGGCAACATTTTATCCAGTTTCGCTTATCAAGTTAAATATTTTTCAATGAAATCTAAAGTAAAGTAAATAGATGAAAGTCTCTCCAATCATCTATTTACTTTAAGAAGCGTGCACAATTGAAGTTGATTAGGTATCGATTAAAATTTGTGCGGTGTATAATTTATCGTAGCGTTTTCTACAATACCACAGTATTGATTTATGGTCGTAAAACTAGTTAGACATACTTTGTAAATTATGTGAACTGTTACGGTTTGGCCGACTCTGTTGAAGATAAGCTCAATCCGTACTTGTGTTGCTTTTTAATACACACACCGCATGCGCCACAGGGAATACTTCCGAGTGCCTGGGCGCTTGGTAATGGACGTGTAGGCAACCGTAGTCTTGAGCCGCTGAATAATTAAAAAAAAAAGAAAAAAATACACAGTAACTTTGCCCTCGAAGGAGTTGTAGTTCAAACGTAGTACTTAAAGGTCACCTTTTTTAAGCACTTGAGGTAGGTAGGTATCTTGTTTTTGTCAAAGCTTGGTCCGTCTGTGAATTTCATATTTGAATCGGGTCACTTGTGAGATATTCTCGTGTTTACCAGTTTGTAATGGATATCAGTTTTCTTTGATGAAATACCTTTATTTCATTTACACTAGTTTTACTATTAACTGGACCATCCATAAACAATATAAGTATATTATAAATAATAGTTGGAAATGGGTAATTTTATCAAATCAAATCAAATCTTTTATTTGCTAATATGGGTCAGGTTTAGGTTACATGATAGATTATTGACAATATTCACAGCCACATACCACCTTACGATAATCTATATATTTAATATAACAATTTGTCTGTCTGTCTCCGTCCGTCGCGTTTTTCAATTATAATTAATAATAATTTGCATGAAATATGAAAATATTCTTTTTTTTTTTAATATTTGAGGCGATACAAAGTTCGCCGTGATAACTAGTATACTTAAATAGCTAAGTAACAGTGATTCTAAACAAAAGTACAATATAATTAAAAACATGTCAAATTTAAAATATTTGAATAAGATACGAACCGTCCAAAAAATATTAAACACACACACACACACACACATATCATGCCTATATGTCCGAAGGGGTAAGCAGAGATGCATTACACACCCACAATTTGTCAGTATTTTTAGTCCCACGTAATAGGAGGCAAGCCTATTGCCGGGCACATTTATAATGGATTATCTCCAAAAACACACAAACAAACCACATTTTAACATTCTATGATTTCTTTGCACACCAGCATTCGTCTATCAAACCTCCAATGAGCCATCGTCCAGGAACTCCTTAACAGAGTAATAACACTTTGTCTACGAGCAGTTGGCGTAAACCGCGTTTATACTCTGCCTTTGTGATTGCTCTTATTTGATTCGGGACTTTATTATAAATACTTCATTACATACTTTATTTTAAGTAAGAACTTTCATTGCGCGTGCTGCGTAGACGGTTACAAGTCCCTATCAAGCAAAGAGCCTTCTCTCTTTGCGTAATGACACAATATACATTTGTGCCGAATTCTCCAGAATTCGGCACAAATGTATATTGTGTTGTATTGTTTCCTATGTATAATATGCATGTATTTACAAAAAAATGTATATAAGTATTTATATCAGTTTATCTAGTACTCATATCACAAGCACTGCTTAGTTTGAGACTAAAGGGCGTTGTGTTAATTGTCCTAACATGTTACACTCACACATATCACGCCTATATCATGGCAGAGGTGCATTTGCCAGTATTTTTAGTCCCACGTAATAGGGGGCAAGCCTGTTGCCGTCACCGGGCACACATATAATGGGTTATGTCCAAAATGGCCGAATGAATTTAATAAAAAGTAGCAGCTATATTGTAATTTTGAAAAAAAATTTAAACCCTTGCGATGAAATGTTGATGAAAGGCAACAAAATCTTACGTGCTAGCCGCTATGGAACAGCCAATTAAAGTCCTGGGTGTCTCGGACTACACATACTAAAAAAAAATATTTTTATTACTTAACCTATTAAAATAAACCGTAACATGTTTCATGCGAAAAAAATTGTCGGTATCCGCTAATTTAAGTTACTATCTTAGTGAGATATTTGATATTATTGAATTTGAAACATTAAAATTATTATGCATGTGAATTCCGGCAGGAAATTAATCAAATTGTAATTATATTTATCAAAATTAATAACGAAATGTACATGCAAACATGTTATATGTGAGTACTAGTGGTCGCTCGCGACTTCGTACGCGTGGTAATTTGGATTTTTTCCCGTTCCCATCGCGCCGCGTCATATTTTGAACAATTCACACAATATCTTTATAAATTGAAGCCTATGTGTTATTCTGATGTATAAGCTATTTTATTGTAAAGTTTCATTAAAATCCATTCAGCAGTTTTTACGTGACAGAGTAACAAACATCCATCCATCCATACATTCATACATACATACATACATACTTACATACTCACAAACTTTCGCGTTTATAATATTAGTAGGATAAAGCATCAAAGTACCCGAAGAGGTGTTTAATATAAACTCATTCATAATAACTTCCGTTGGAAGTACCTAGGTAATTAAAAATCATCACGTTCGTTACGGTCAAATAATTACTGAATCGAATTCGATGATATGAAATTAATTTTTAGGGTTCCGTATTCGAAGGGTAAAACGGGAATACAATTACTGAGACTTCGCTGTCCGTCTGGCCGGTGTGTAATTTATATTGAAATATTTAAGAATAGTAGAAGCAATTCAATTTTCTTACTATCACGGTTCATGAGATACAGCTCAAGACAGACGGACGGACGGACAGCGAAGTCTCAGTAATACGGTTCCCGTTTTACCCATTGGGTACGGAACCCTAAAAATCACAAAAAATTATATATCATCGGCAGGAATTGAAGCCACGGTCTTTTCCTAACAAGGGGAATGCTCTGACTATTTGATTGAGCTACGATGACTAACTCAATATTTTTTTTTTAGTATTAAATTTTAACTAAGAACATGGGTTCGAGTCCTGCCGATGACATTAAAGTTTTTGTAATTTTTAATATCTATCTAAATATTTAAGAATATTAGAATCAAACTCATTGCTTTCATATACAAAAATCTTTAGGTAATCTTGATTATGAATAATTCAAACTGTAACTTCGTGAACGCCCTGTAGGTATATTTATTTTAACATCTCTCTCCCACGTAGCCAATGTGCGTGCCATATTTAGCGTACAGATGTGACAGATAAACATATTGTAGATAATACTGATGTTCCGAGTACCCCTGTACTCGATTGATATTTACTTGGTATCCTCATCTAGTTTATTACAGCTTTAGTAAGACAATATTAATTTGTAGTCTGGTGTAGATCTTAATCCTGATACCCGTACGTACTCGAAAGTATTCCCAGTGGCGCTGGACTTTGGTCACCCGTGTGGCTTCTGACACGCGGTTGGGTCGATCAATCCCCGCACCTTTGGGGTCAGGTTTTATCCCGCGTCGGTGAGGAAATCCGCGTGCGTGACCTCAGCCACTTCAGCCCTGCAGAACGCAGACTGGAACCAAAATTCCAACAATCAGGACAGATATAATAACCATCCACTAAATAAATCTCTGTATTTCGAGCTTTATAATCTAAAATATAAAAATGACTCTCTGAATGTGTTGCTAAGCGCATATCTCGAGAGCAGCTGAACCGATTTCGCTAATTCTTTTTTTGTTGTTGTCGTTACTATAATATATACCTACATTAGAACAATTTATGCTGTACGAAGTTCGTCGGGACAGCTAGTATTGGTATAGATGTAAATTACCACCTTCTAAATTAAAACTCGATGCCCCAACTCTCTAACTCCTGCCCCTTCGATTAATGAAACGCCAAATCTATAAAAGTCATTAAAAACTTTCCAAACACCTAGAACGAAGTTTTTACAAGTTGAATCGTAAAACAAACTCCTTTCTTACAATAATAAGAATTGATCTAAAAGTTTTTGAATATAAAAATCTGGGAAGGTTTTACTACCGGGTTTTGTTATTGGCAGTCGGTGTAATTGATAAATGAGATCCCCACTGGGCAGTATACAATTTATAACTAACTAGTGGTCGCCTGCGACTTCGTCCGCGTGGTAATTTGGACTTTTCCCCGTTCCCGTCGCGCCGCGTCATATTTTGAACAATTCACACAATATCTTTATAAATTGTAGCCTATGTGTTATTCTGATGTATATTCTGTATAAGCTATACTATTGTAGTTTCATTAAAATCCATTCAGTAGTTTTTACGTGAAAGAGTAACAAACATCCATCCATCCATACATACATACATACATACTCACAAACTTTCGCGTTTAAACTCGTAATATTAGTAGGATACTAGCTGTCTCGGCGAACTTTGTATGTACCGCCTCAAATTAACTTTGACATTTAATTGGTTCATTTTTTTTTTATTAATTTCATTATTCATTGAATTGTTTATAATTTATTTTTGAAATTTTCAATAATCAGACATTCAACTGCTTCAGTGGCGTGGTCGGTAGTACATCGGCTTCCGACTCCGGAGTCTCGGGTTCGATTCCCGGGTCGAATCAAATATTTGTGTGATCCACATAATTAAATGTTTGTTTCGGAGTTTGGGTGTTTTCTATGTATCTTATGTATTTATTTTGAAATATATTATATAGTGTATTATATAGCACAAGTTTATAGCTTAGTTTGGGCTAGATGACGTTGTGTGAGCATGTCCAACAATATTTATTTATTTATTTATTCATTCTTTTGACATTTATTAATTAGACATTCAATACCAATAATCGGACATTCATTAATTTTATAAATTTCATTAATTATTTTCTATATATTTAATACGGCAATTTGTCTGTCCGTCCGTCGCGTCCTTATAATTAATAATACATACATTTGCATGAAATATTAAAATATTCGTAGAAGTTTAGGGAAGGTTTTCTTTTTTTAATTTTTATTTTTTTTTTCTTTTTATCTTTGAGGCGATACAAATTTCGCTGGGATAACTGGTACCGTAAAACGAGGTGACATTGGTTAATTTTCAAATTTAAACTTTAATAACTTTTTTTATTAAAGCATTGTGAATAAACAAAAAATACAGTAATGACGATTCATTATGCTACATAAATCAGGAAAAAAATGTTAAAATCTTTTTCACTTTTTTAGAAAAAAAATCAAAACCTCATTATCAAAATTATGTCATGAATGTAGTATGTTATTTTGGAATGTAGTAATTTTTATATGCCATTGAAAAGACACCCCGACTAGCAACCAATAACAAAAAGAAAAATAAAATTTGGACAGCTCACTTTGAAATTATAGCCTTTTGAACATTTTTGGGGCTACTTTGAGTCAAGGGGCAACTTTGATTGTTGAAAAACCAACGTAACGTGAGCAGGAAAAAGCTTTGTCTAAATAAAACAAAATTAAATTAAAAGTAAAATGTTTTAATAATACTTATAAAAATAAACTTACAATATTTGTAACAATTAGTCTAAATCAGTTTAAAAGACAGTCTAAAAGACAGGTTCAGCACCAGGCATTTTCCAATGTAACCCTTTAAAGTTATTTAAAGTGTTCCATAGGGTATTTTATACTGAAGAGAACCAGCATTAATCGACCATTCGTTGTTACAAATTTTTTCAATAGCTTCTTCCAAATCCTCTTCCGTGTAATTTTTGTAGTCGCGACTCCCCACGGTCTTTTTATAAGTGCGAACTATCGTACAACTGAAACAAAAAAACAAAAGGGGCTACTTAGATAACATGCATATTATTCGTATAGGTGAAAATGTAACAATCACTGGGGTGAAATTGATATCTATCAAAGTAGCCTCGCATATCCTATCAATGTAGAACCGGTTATCAAACGTGCTTATGCATACAAAAATGGCGTCGCAAACCCAATGTGTTCTTCATATTTTGAATCTTAGCTAAATGCGTAATAAGAATAGCACAAAAGCTTAAACCAAATATATATACTTACGCCTGTGCAATTGAAGTCATACAGGTGATTTTATCTGAAGATATTAACACTCAACTTTAACATTAAAATTTATTTAGACCTAACCACAAACCACAAGTACGCACTTCGAAAAAATATGGCCGATCTGTCAATCTGACCAACAGAATAAAAATAATCGTTATTACGTTTCGTTTTACGTAAATGATTGCAAAAATCTTACCAATTTAAGTTATCATCAAAGTTAACCCAGTTTTCAAAGTAACCCCGTTTTGCGGTATTGTTTATTACCTTTATAAACAATTAAATATTATGCTGTATTACCTATTATAATGTTTATTTTTAACTTGTAATATGTATTTATTTAAGTACTTGCAGTGTTGTGTTAGAATAATCCTGTGATGACACTGTTAATGTTTTGGAAATAAATAAATAACCTTTTTATACATTCCCTGAACTTCCACGAAAATTTTACAAATCGGTCCAGCGATTGTCGAGTTTTAGCGAGACAAACGATACAGATCAGTTTAGTTTTCAGATTACTCTTTTGAGCAGTAGGTAGTATTCATTACACTTTAACATATACTGTTAATATATTTTTATATAAATATATATATACAAGCTATACTATCTAAAACTAAAAGAGTGCCCATAACACAGGCAGCATTGCCGCGCTGAATTACCAATGAGAGTCTTTGCGCGAGAAAGCTGCCTGCGCGGGGATCACCAGTCTCTTCCCTCAGACGCTTGCTGAGTTCCGTGAAGAGCTGATGCGCACCGTGGCCCCATGGACCTAGTGTCTCGACATCAAATGCGACGAACTCATATTGAGTGCCGAGACTACTATATTTGCTTACCTTTGGTAAATTCCGTCGTTGTTAATCGACAGGTGCATATTGTCAGTACATCTAACATCATTAAAACTGAATAATTTAGACAAACCTCTACAAAAACTTTAGATCTAATTTTATACTACTATTAGAACAACATTTGAAGAACAAAGCAATTTTGTGTATTCATCCTTCCCTGCTGTTGTTTTCACGAAAACAATTGTTGTCTTGTTTTCCAAAGGCCCCTTTGTTATTGGTTGTGTTTGGATGAAAGAAAACACAATCATGATGACGATGATGTTTTTTCTAGTCATGATCAGACTGAAAACATTTAGTATTGCAATGGTAAGTATGATGTTCTCAAGACTGTCTCAGAGAGAACAGCCTTGAGGCTCTCTCTGAGACAGTCTTGAGGATGCCTCGTTTAGAGGTGAAACATATGTCGACGTTTTAATGTCTTCTATTATAGCGAAAATAATGCTATTATTTTGAAAAAGTTTGAATATCACACTTACCATTGCTTTGTCATGGACTTTCCCCAGATAACGCCTGATTCTATCCAACATTTAGTATTATTTTCAACGGACTTCTCCAAAAAGGAGGTTCTCAATTCGAGTGTGTATTTTGTACGTTTGTTACCTAATATGATGATGAAATTGAAATGTTTTACTTCCCAAGTGGTCTTATTTCAATTTGGTCTCATTCCGACAGTTATTTGATCTTGTTCTTCTTTTTTTAAAACGTGGCTCCATCGATGATTTCGCCAATGTCAAGGTAATGCTGGATTAGTTTATAGTCCCGCACAGAAGAACTAGTTAGTCCTAACAAATCCAGGTGCAGGACATAAAATGTTGTTCGGTATGTGAGTGTCTGGAACCCGATTTTTGCGGAGCGCCAGAGGTAACCTAGAAACCCACCTGACACGCGCTCAGCAAAAATCGAACTCCTAAGTCCTAATTTGAAGTTAATATAAGATATATTTTATTTGCAAAAAACATGTCTGTATAAATAGTACCTAGTCAAATGCTTATTTTGTAGATCTTGAATTAGGATTTAGTGTCAACATGTTTTATCGTTATTTTAGTGTACAAATTATTGGCGTTCTTAGGCGACTCGTGTATTTCGTTCGTGATCGAACTCCTCCTAAATGACTGGACCGATCTTTTTGAAATTTGGCACGGTCATAGTGACCATCACCGTGAGTGCATATATCTGAATTCATAAAGATCGGTCAAGTCGTTTAGGAGTTCAACCCGGATCGACAAACTCAGCTCAATTATTGCAACAGCATAATGCATTGAATACCTAGTTATTAAAATTATAAGGATTACAAAAAAATAATAGGAAAAACAAAATTAAATTACATATTCAAGTCATTTAATGCATTCATATTAATCTTTATACAATTATTAATCTAAGGTCCTAAAATGATGACAGAGTACCTACAAAGCTTTTAAAAGATTAATTAATTCTAAGATATAATTATTTCGCCATATTATATTATATTACAGACCGCCATCTTTAATTAGAGTACAGGACTATAAAACCACAGTAAAATAAAAAAAAGTTACAAGTTTACTGTCACCATTCGCAACACAGATGTTTTAGTTCACACGATGTGTTTTAAAGTGGACATTAATTTAACATACATACATATATTCAAACCTGCTTCCCGACGGAGTAGGCAGATCCAAATTATACGCCCGTTCTTCAACGGTAAAGTCGCACTTAATAAAAATATTATGAACTTTAACATAGTACGTATTAGGTAATAAAAAAGATTTCAATTTAAAAATGTTTATCCGGCGAATCTCTGAAAACGGCTGGACTGATATTAACGGGACTAACGCTGGCATATAGCTGATGGTAAAAATACACGTCAAACTTTGACACAACAACCGAAATATAAATTTACCGAAATGGGACCAAATAATTGACGGAATGGGACCAAATTGACATGGGACCACTTGGAAAGTAATAGCTTTCAATTAAAAAAATCTAAGTCTCAGATCCAAAGATATGAGGTAAAAAACATACAGTCGAATTGAGAACCTCCTCCTTTTTTGAAAGTCGGTTGAAAAAGAGAAACAAAGCTAATTTTTATCCCGGTTATGCGTTCCCGTGATAGTTGAGAACTAAAAAACACTATTCTTAAATATTTATAAATAAAGTTAATACTATCAGGCGTTACTTTTCGGAAGTCCATAGTTAAATAAAATAAATCTAACTACTTTGCAATATTCCGCCACATGCAAATTACCCAACTCTCGTATTTATTCATGCACAAATCCGCCCTCCAATCCCACTTAGGCCGAAAGAATAGAGAAATAATTTTGAAAATAGAATAAATATGAGAGTTGTGTTATCGTGCAAAAAATAATAAAAAACCTCGACACGTGTTTCGCCCCCAACCAGGGGCATCATCAGGAGATGTCGATGGCTCGGCGCACGGCGACCGAATTCGGTCGCCGTGCGACCGTGCGCCGTGCGAGAGTTGGGTAATTTGCATGTGGCGGAATATTGCAAAGTAGTTAGATTTATTTTATTTATTTATAAATAAATTTATTAGTCTCAAAAACTGAAATGTCATCAGTAGGCTTCGAGCCCGCGGCCTTTTCCTTTCAAGGGGAATGCCACTGAGCTACGATCACCATACCGATATCATCAAAATTTGCTTCATATACCAAATATCGCGCTATTAAGGATAGCGTTAGAGCCACCTACCGCAATTCTGCTAAAATACGATAAGTACCAGTGTATTGTTACGACCGAAGCGAACGGCATCCCAAGTCTCTGGTTACAACGTTATTTAAACACATATTTAGATGAGTCCTTGCCAAACCAATATTTGTGTATTTCAATAGGTTTCTTGGATCAGATAGTTGGCAGTTTCCTAGCGGTACGAAGATTGCCAAGTCTACCTTATTCACCGAGCCTTTTCCCAACTCAGTTGGGTTCGGCTTTCCAGTCTAACTGTGATTCGGCTGAGCTTCGATATTTTTCGTGAAGCGACTGCCATTTGACCTCCACAACCCATGGGCGATAGCGAAGTTCTGTAGTTAGACCGGTTGGATTTTTGATTTAGGCCTCCAACTACCCCTGACGACTGCCATAGATGTTTGTATGACAACTGGGACCGACGGCTTAACGTGCTCTCCGAGGCACGGAGGGGTCTCAGTGTCACCCATCCAAGACCGGCCTGACTAGATGTTGCTTAACCTTTGCAATGTGTGTTGTCGTTTACCACTAGACCACGAGTCCGACCATATTGCCGTATCTAACTATTGTACTTAAAAAGTTTTGCATGCTCATCTCTTTAAAATCAAATTAAAGTAACCTCTCAAATACGAAATTAACAAGTACCTACATTAAGCATACTAGTCAACACCCACGGGCCCGCCCGCGTACGTTAACTGACACTCAGTTACCCAATAACCAAGTGTGTCACATTACTTATGTTTATAAAAAGGTGTGTTCGTTTCCGGCTAAAAAGTTAACCTTGCCGCCTCTCTAATAACGTTTCGTTGTACGAAAACTGTGTTTAACTAAACCACAGAAGCGGAGACAATTAAAAATACAAGTTTTTCGATGAATCAGAAGATTCTGGTGAGAGGTGAATGACTTGGACCCAGGTCATCTTCACCAGCACATGGTACACCTGGTGACTGATGGACGAGTTTCTGGTAAAATTACTCAAAGCACCCAGAAACCACAATATCTTGGTCTTGATTCAGGAGGCATCATCTAAACAAAGTGAGACAATTGTCAATTAGGTACTGAAAACGATCTCTTTCAGATAATATTTTTTAACAACCAAAAAATCACGTCTTTATCCCAGGGCAGACAGAGGCGTTCATAACGCCTACATTTTACCTTTCCATTAAAAAAAAAATTGTTGGACATACTCACACAACGTCATCTAGCCCAAACTAAGCTATAAGCTTGTGCTATGGGATCTAGACAACTGATAAATATACTTATTTCTCAATTAATACATAACATACATACAAAAACACCCAAACTCCGAAACAAACATTTGTGGACCGCACAAAGATTGGATACGACCCGGGAATCGAACCCGAGACTTCGGAGTCGAAAGCCGATGCACTACCGACCACGCCACCAAAGCAGTCATTGCCCTTGCCCAGCCATGGGTCCCAGGACAACATTTATTGCATTTCTGCGGAACTTAATGAAGTGTCGTGCGTTCATACGTGCGGTCGCACTATTTGGTCGCGCCACTAGAACTCGTAAACAGCTTGACCGATCTTGATGATGAATTTATATATTATTGTTAGGACATGTCTGATGTATGAAATGTATGAAAGCATATTTGCTCTGATAAATCATTGATCAGAGTAAAATATTCAGTGATGTCTCCGGCACAGTACTGACAGTTCAGTACAGTGCCGGAAACTTCACTGATATTTGTAAATCGATCTTAATTCACAATCAAAACAATAAAAATCTACTTCTTCTTCGAGTCAATGGCTAAGAATCTTTGGCCACGGCCACGGCGTTGTCCGTTGCTTCACATAAGTCCTCGACAGGGCAGGTGGAAGGGCACAGTGGGCAGGAGAGCAAGTTGCGACATGGACTGGTATGGGGCACAATCTACTGATACTCCTACAACATTTTAAACCAAAACGCGCTTAAATCAATTTTATTGAACATAAAACTATATTATTTCGAATTGTAATGACACTAAAAGTGTAATATAAACACTTTGATTGTCACTAAAATATTATACGTGGCACTAAAAGTGTCATTAGTATCGTGGAGTTTACTACAGTTTTAATATATTTGAGGTAATAGTCTCATGTTTAACCTCTTTATAAAAATAATAGGTTAATCACGTTTTAAAAATATCTTGGTCTCTCGTAATAACAAGCCAATTGCCGTAACCGGGGGCCACTATCATAACATAGGTACATAAGTAGGAATAAAACAAAATCAGTTCCGCTGTCTGTCCGTCGCTATGTATGCATAGATGTTTAAAACTACGCAACGGATTTTGATACGGTTTTCACCAATGGATTGAGTGGTTATCGTAAAACGTTTTAGTATACAATTTGTTAAGTGGACGAAGCGTCGAGCGTCCGCTTATTATAAAAAAAATATTCTGTAATCCGAACATACGCATCACGCCTATATCCCAGAGGGGTAGGCAGCAGTATATAGCATACCCACATTTTGTTAGTTATTTCTATTGGACCAAGGGGCAAGCTTCAGGCTTATTGCCGTTACTGAGAACTATCCCTACACATTTATACACACACTAACACACACAGCACTCGCACATTCTCACATATTCAAGTGCATGGGGCACTTGCTACAAAAATCCATGTTACTATCATTATTTTGTGTAATGTACGATGTTGTTGCTACATAGGCTGATGGTGGTCAGTTTTCTACATCTGTCAGTGGGGCGCTGGTGACCTGTAATTCAGGTCTCGTTACCTACCACAGGCAACAGCCATTCACACCCTAAACACACACAAATCACGCCTCTATCCCGAAGGGGTCGACAGAGGTGCATTCCACACCCACAATTTTCTAGTATTTTTAGTCCCACGTAATTGGGGGCAAGCCTATTGCCGTCACCGGGCACACATTACAATGGGTTATGTCCAAAATAGCCGAATTAATTTAATAAAAAGTAGCGGCCATATTGTTAATTTCTCTATTTGTCATTAGTATCGTGGAGTTTACTACAGTTTTAATATATTTGAGGTAATAGTCTCATGTTTAACCTCTTTATAAAAATAATAGGTTAATCACGTTTTAAAAATATCTTGGTCTCTCGTAATAACAAGCCAATTGCCGTAACCGGGGGCCACTATCATAACATAGGTACATAAGTAGGAATAAAACAAAATCAGTTCCGCTGTCTGTCCGTCGCTATGTATGCATAGATGTTTAAAACTACGCAACGGATTTTGATACGGTTTTCACCAATGGATTGAGTGGTTATCGTAAAACGTTTTAGTATACAATTTGTTAAGTGGACGAAGCGTCGAGCGTCCGCTTATTATAAAAAAAATATTCTGTAATCCGAACATACGCATCACGCCTATATCCCAGAGGGGTAGGCAGCAGTATATAGCATACCCACATTTTGTTAGTTATTTCTATTGGACCAAGGGGCAAGCTTCAGGCTTATTGCCGTTACTGAGAACTATCCCTACACATTTATACACACACTAACACACACAGCACTCGCACATTCTCACATATTCAAGTGCATGGGGCACTTGCTACAAAAATCCATGTTACTATCATTATTTTGTGTAATGTACGATGTTGTTGCTACATAGGCTGATGGTGGTCAGTTTTCTACATCTGTCAGTGGGGCGCTGGTGACCTGTAATTCAGGTCTCGTTACCTACCACAGGCAACAGCCATTCACACCCTAAACACACACAAATCACGCCTCTATCCCGAAGGGGTCGACAGAGGTGCATTCCACACCCACAATTTTCTAGTATTTTTAGTCCCACGTAATTGGGGGCAAGCCTATTGCCGTCACCGGGCACACATTACAATGGGTTATGTCCAAAATAGCCGAATTAATTTAATAAAAAGTAGCGGCCATATTGTTAATTTGAATAAAATTTGAGACACGTTGTCTTGCGATGAAATGTTGATGAAAGGCAACATAATCTTACGCGCCAGCCGCTATGACACAGCCATTTAAAGTCCTGGGCGTCTCGGACTATCCATACCCTAGAATCTATAGCATATTGTTTATACCATCTACAACTGCCAAATTTTTGAGTAAATAAACAATTTATTTTTTTATTATTTACCTACCGTAGATATTATCTGAAATCCAAAATTAAATCCCATCAGCCAGGACAAATGTTACACCTAGAATCTAAAGAACTGAAATTAAGACGCCATTTTTGTTTTAAAAACTCATTACTCAAACCACAAACAAAAAGTTTGCCCATTCTCTCATTTTAAACTGTATTAAACTGTATTAAAATGTATTATTATAATAAACTACAAATAAGAATCTTGTATCTACATTGGGAGTAATAATCGAGACAAACAAACGAACAGACGAAATAATGGTCTATTGCAAACATAACGCCGCCTACATTCAACTTACGTGTGTGGTACAAGTTTTAAAGATGAAGCGATTTAAATTAAATGTATTTAAGTGTCTTAAGAAAAAACATATACTTAGTCGAATTTTTGAAAACAAAAAATACTTAAAAGATGTGAAGTATTATAAACTTTAAATTTTAATCATTCTCCCCGTCTACCGTCTATTATGCCTTAGTATGTAAGTTTAAAAAAAAATCTTTTTTTAAATAAACTAGAACGTGTTCCTTTCTTTTGTAATTTACTAGCAGTTTCTGCATCCACAATACTGTTACTACATAATACATTATAATACAAATTTTCAACTCAAACAAGTTTTCAAGTTCTTGAGATAAGTAAACCATCCAGTTAAACATTTATTTTAATTAATTAATTAATAATTAATATATTAATTATTTATTTTCAACTAGAAAATTGTTAGGTTATTATTAAAATTTGACCGTTTTGAGTCGAATATAAATATGGTCACTGCTGACAAAAAACACAATTCCTTAAATACAAGTAAAAAGTTTTATAAAATATATTTTTTTTTTATTTACAACTTCATAACTAGCTTGAAAACAGTACCTACACACAAAGGATAATAAATACCGCTTTTAGCTTAACACTTATCCCACACTATTAAGTTAAACTGGGCTAAGCGTGGGTTACAGGCGGTGTGCCGTAAGCAGAATCAAGTTTTTAACTTAATGATATTTTTTCGTGTGGGTATTGGCTACTTGCTTATGGCGAGATGATTTCATTCAATACAACTTAGAAAGTTTGTGCGTTACAAGTAAAATTAAAATATTCAAGTCTGCAAATAACTGTCTAGAGATCTAAAGGTGCATCACGTGATGGGTGAGGGTTACTTGGGCCCTGGAAGATAATAATCTAAGAAATGGGGAACGTCCTCCTTAGCTCTCTAGAACTGTGGATAGCCCTCGATCTGGAGGCAAGCCAAAAAATCGAAAATTTGAGCTAGCCCTAAGGGGTCAAAAGTTATAGGCCAAAATCTATGGCGTGGTGCGGCGCGAAGCACCGTGTTAGACAGACTAGTATAAACTATTTAGGCTATTTTTAACTGACTTCAAAAAATGAGGTTCTTAATTCAACTGTATTATTGCTATTTTGAGATGTTACCTCAATATCTTTCGACTGGGGGTGATTTTAATTGAAAGTTTCTGCTTCCCGAGTGGGGTCCCATTTCAATTTGATCCCGTTCCGACAATGATTTGATCCCGTTCCGGACATTTGAATCACCATTTTTTTTAAATTCCGCGTGACCGCGGCCGCTCCTATGTCCATTGCTGCGGGCGTCTCTGGTACACCTGTGTGGCCTCTTCGGGGATTTGAATCACCATTAGATTAGAGTGGTTCTCGAGCAAGGTTTAAGTCAAGCGAGCGAACCCGAGGGCATCTGCTAGTTGTAAATAATATGCAAATAAATTAAATATTTAGCATGTGTGTTTATCTCGCCATGACCCCTAAATGTTACGACCATTTTTACTACTACGACCCAAAAACAACACTCATTTTATCTACAACCAGTTAATGTTCATAATATATTTTTTGTGGGACTTTAAAGTAATATAATTTAGACTAACGATTGCCTACGACTTCGCCCGCGATTTTATTTTGAATTACTTTTTAATTTATACTGAAATGTAGTTATTAAAATTCGGCTATAATAATCAGTACTTGGTCTCGAACTGTCTTTGATTAAATCTCATGAAAATCGACCCAGCTATTACGACGTACGTTTTGAGACACGAAGAAAAACTATCTATATATTTAATACGACAATTTGTCTGTCTGTCCGTCCGTCGCGTTTTTCAATTATAATTAATAATACATACATTTGCATGAATTTTTTTAATTTTTTTATTGTTGAGGTAATACAACGTTCGCCGTGATAACTAGTTACACTTAATATATCAGACTCAAAAACTGAAACCCTTATTTAGTCCCTCAGTTTCGTTTTAGTTAATTTATATATTCCGACAGTTCTATGTACAATTTTATATGTAGACACTATCTATCCCTGTGAACTTCCTAACGCATTTTTTTTTTCATTTAAACTGTCGTGACCAAGGGAAATAGGGGTTGGTGATAGAAGGGTGAACATTTAGAGTTGTATGTATTTTTTATGCCACATTATTAAAAAATTAAAATTTGTTAAAAAATGTTAGAGGTGGACAACTCTTATCACTTAAGGGTATGAATACCTGCTGAATATGCACATAAAATTTCATAAAATTACAGTCCAGCCGTTTCGGAAGAGTTTGGTAACTAACACTGTGACACGAGAATTTTATATATATATATGTAAGACTAGCTGACCCGGAAAACGTTGTTTTGCTTTAGGGGTGGACTACCCTTAACATTTAGGAGGATGAAAAATAGATGTTGTCCGATTCTCAGACCTACCCAATATGCACACAAAATTTCATGAGAATCGGTCAAGCCGTTTCGGAGGAGTTTAACTACAAACACCGCGACACGAGAATTTTATATATTAGATTAGATAATAAAAAGGACAACGTTTTCCTAAATGTTTTAAAAGTATTTAACATTAAAAATTGATGATGAAAAATTACCTTAATAAATATTTTTTCAAACGTATTTTTCTTCTATTCTCGTAGAAAGAGTCTGGGTTGAGTTTTTTTGCGATTCAAAGCTAAACAAATCCGTGTTTGTTTAGGATTTTGTACGAACGTGTTTATTACCGAAGGGTTTTGTTTCAAGTTACGAATTTTGTGTTTGCGCTAATTTTTTAATATCATTACTTTTTCAGTTACAGCATTTTTATTGTAGAGCGTTGTAGGGTTGTCAATACCTTAATATAAAACAGTAAAAGTATAATGTTTCTCGTTTAATAAAATTTAAACATGTATTTACTTATTCTTATACGAGTATGTGGTTGTACATTATTGTCAGAAGCTACTAAACGGATTTGTGTGTGGCTTTCATAGATCCTACTTAATATTATAAATGCGAAAGTTTGTAAGTATGGATGTTTGTTACTCTTTCACGTAAAAACTACTGAACGGATTTTGATGAAACTTTACAATAATATAGCTTATACATCAGAATAAAACATAGGCTACAATTTATTAAGATACGGCGACGGGAACAATAATCACGCGGACGAAGTAGGACCAAATATTTTTATTTTTGATAACCCTGACTGGTTTCGCCTCATCAGAGGTGTTTATTCACTTTTGTAGCACATTTTACTAATATATAATTTACTTTTAGAACACATTTCGCTAATATTATGTTATAGAAACTCATCTTCACGCTAACATTGAACTCTGACCTCTGTGACTTTTTTTCAAAAATTTATTAAGTACTATAAGTTCCACCAAGGGGCGACGATCAAAAGCATAAGCTATATGGAGCAAGAGTATTTTGTGAAAGACCGCTAATTTAAAATAAGTTTAGTATGTTTTTTTCTGTTACTATTTATACAGGCTATGCCTAAATTAGAGACACGTCGTGTCATAAAATTAAAAAATAAGTACTTTTTTTAAATAACATTTTTTCTTTTCCAGATTAACCTCCTTTGCCACCCTGAACATGACAAGTGAACAGTGACATAAGTGCTTAGTGTTGTGACAGGTGACAGTTGTGACAAGTATTAGTGTTGAGTAGAACTAGAATTTTATGAAAATGTGTCAGTGATCAAACTTGTCACAAATTATGTGCAGTGTCGTTCGTGAAAAGAAGTCAAAATGTGTGCCAAGATTAGTAACTTAATCGTCGTTTTTTGTGGTAAGTTAATTTTTTAAATATTTTAGGTGTAAGCGTGGGTTCTTGAATCTTTAATTAGGACTAAACTTATGACGAAATACGAAAGTTATGTGATGCCTAGTATGTTTTGAAATATGATTTTGTCATCAATTTTAATCACCATTCGATCTGTCTGACAGTTTCACTTAGTGGTTGTGCCCACTTTTGGAGACTAAAAAATAATTCTTTTAGCTTCAGTAAATATACAACACGTTTTAATATTACATCAAATCGAAGTTAAAGAAAATACTTTTTAAAAGTTGATATGGCGAAACTGAAGAATAAAAGGTGAAAAATCATCTGCTAGTCTTTAAAACTTAAAAAAAAAAATATTGCGGTACGAAGTTTGTCGAATAAGGTAGGTAATGTTTTCTACTTGTTATTTAGCATGTTCGATTCATTCGAACTGCTGAAACTGTGACTGTTTTTGAAATGTGACATTGTCACACACATTGTAACAAGTTACTTGCGATTAGCGTGAAATAGGTTTTCTCGATTCCCACGAAAATTATCCCTGGGTCATTTATCTCCGAAAAACTGTCGCATATTAATCCTGCATCACGGATGGATTTGTTAAGACGTATTTTTTTACGGAGTCCGATCAAACGGGTCAACAAAGACACATGACGAAAATAAATCATGATTCTGTCTCAGTCAGTTTTTGGTCCCACTTAGAAAGCAACCTTATTGCCGTTTTTTGGCATTTTGGAAATATTGCCAATGTCCATCTGTCTGCAAGTGAACTGCTTGCTAGGCAAATTTCAGCACATGAGATATCGATAAGGTTATCCCGAACAACGCGTGCCGGGCAGAGATGTCACTCTCATACCGTGGAAACCGTCTTCGCGAGAACCGAGCTTTTTAAACGTTCGTTTATCTGCCGAACGATGGTTGCTTGAAACGCCTTGCCTGCGCACGTGTTTCCTCCAACATATACTTAACTCTGAGTTCAGTAAGCGTAGCGTGAAGAGGCACATTACTGGGTCGTCAAGTTGAGGGCCACTCTCTATAGTATTCCTGTGTACTATAAGAGTCGCCCGCCATCGCCAGACGTTGCCACAGCTTATCATCAGGCGGGTGGCATCCATTTATCAAAAAAAAAATCTGCATTCAGTTTAGTTAGCTTAAACCACAGATCCAGAGTCCTGTTAGGCTATATAGTTTTATCCTAATAATTTGTCCCGTGGAATTAGGACTATTAGACGTGGGGTATTTTGCTCTTTAACCAGGTAAACATAAAGTATACTACGAGTATACCAGTATAGTTAGCAAATACGTATAACTTTCCTAGTTAATACTTTTGTTCAGTACTAACAAATTTTGCCGAATATCTGCAGAATATGATCCATACACGATGAAAGAGCTAGTGTTAAACAACACCGGTTTGGGAAAGTTGAAGTCTGAGTTTCGGTAAAGTTTACGGAACCTTGTGTTCGGTTGTGGACATAAACTGGTTAAAACCTGGTGAAACAAATTATTAGGGGTATTAAGCATTGAACCGCGTTATTCTGTTAGAATTTTACTATTGTTTTATTACTGTTTGTATGATATGGGAAATTTTGGTTGTTTACGAGCTCAATTAAATTGAAATGGTTGAAAACATTTGTACTGAACTATCTTGTACTATTCCACTAATTATTGACTTATGAAATGTTACATACAGTATTAATTATTATCAATATATATATCCCCAGGTGGATTGGCAGAGCAGAATTAGCCCACGTTTAACCAATATTTTTAATCAAAGCTAAGACTTCAGGGACGTTACAAAACAAACTGGCCAATTCTGAACTTTTTAAACCATTTCTCCCAACGACTGGAAAAAATTGTTGTGAAGCTTACATCGGTATACTTCAATAGCAATACCTCCATTTTAGGAGTCAGTTAAAATTTCCTTTTAAAGTCTATAGATATATTTGGTATAGAAATAAAATTTAACCATACGTGGTTCAATTGTGTCTGGGTTAATGGGGCTTTGCAAATAAAAAAAGGTGGTCTCAAAAAGTTCTATTGTCCGTTTAGTATTTATTGAACTTGCCGTCTAGGGTTACCGATAGGGTTGTCAACTGCAATTTATATCTCTACCAAAAAAGACGTATAATTTTTTTTTAAATGTAGATTACAAAAATGGCACTATAAGTACCTAATAATACGAGTATTTGTCAGATTTTCTGTATGTTGCGAGGACTTTATCGACCGGATTTTTAACGAGAGGCTAACTGCCTGATGGTATGATACGATATTGAGTTGACTTCTGCATTCTCTCTGTTTGTAATTCTTTTGTTTATAATAATTAAATTCAACTTTGCTCATAATTCAGAAAAATAACTGCATTTAGAGTTTCAAACTTTCCTCAAGCATTATTCTCAAGTTTTACATTCGCGTCAACCCTATTTGCCAACAAGGTTTCTGTTTAATTTATGGGTGCAACCCTGTTAAATTAAACTTTAATTAAAACACTACAGTTGTAGCTGCTGTGAGATTTTTTTTATTTTATGTTGTTTTACGAGTGCTGTTTTTTATATTTAAATGGTTTTTATTTTATTATTAGGGTTGTCATTGTTCGAAAAGTTGTTTGTTTATAATGTTTAGTATTATCGTTTTTTTTTTGTACAACCCAAGTCAATCTCACAAGTGGTGCACCTGCCCATTAACATATAATTTTCTGACTAACATTAAAGTCTCGACACTTATTGAGTAAGGATTATAAAAGTATTTAGTGATTTTTTTGCGTGTTCTACCTACCCCTTAGGGAAAACAAGACTGATTATATTATGATTGTATTGTACTGTCAACAACCCAATTAAGAAGTAAGCAATTTAGTTGTCAAAACTGGTCACAACTGCGCCTTCAGGACCCAAAACAATTTGATAATATTAACTTGAAGCTAATGAAACAAGCCTGTTCTAAATTTAGGCTAGATTGGAAATTATTAGGTCGTGTTTATAATTGGATTATCGAAATTCCAGTGTTAAAATCGTCAAGATTAAGATAAGCATCTGAAATTCAGACTTGACCAGAGACTAGGCCTATTAATACAGGTAAGTGTTAAGTTTTTTTTTTTACATTCTCACACGTCATCTATTCCAAATTAAGCTACTATAAGCTTGTGCTATGGGATATAGCCGACTGATAAACATCTAAATGCATACATCCTACTAATATTATAAACGCGAAAGTTTGTGAGTATGTATGTATGGATGGATGGATGTTTGTTACTCTTTCACGTAGTATTATATACTAGTGGTCGCCCGCGACTTCGTCCGCGTGGTAATTTGGACTTTTTCTGTTCCCGTCGCGCCGCGTTATATTTTGAACAATTCACACAATATCTTTATAAATTGTAGCCTATGTGTTATTCTGATGTATAAGCTATATTATTGTAAAGTTTCATTAAAATCCATTCAGTAGTTTTTACGTGAAAGAGTAACAAACATCCATCAACACATACATACTTACATACTCACAAACTATCGCGTTTATAATATTAGTAGGATAGACGACACCCAAACTCCGAAACAAGTATTTGTGGATCACACAACTATTTGATTCGACCCGGAATCGAACCTGGGACCTCAGGGACGGCAGTCGCATACTCAACCACTGCGCCACCGAGGGAGTTTAAATCGATGTTATAAGTAATGGTTTGTTTTTAAAGCAGATAATTTTGTAGTTCAAATGAAACTTTACATTTAAATAATCTAAATATCTACTAGTATATCAAAGAGGAAAGATTTGATTGTTTGTTTGCATTCAAAACTACTGATACGATTTAAAAAAACAATTCACAAATATGTAGCTACGTTATCCCTAAATGCTGTGGGGTACTTTTTACCCCGTTAATGTGATCACATTCATAACGAGAATACGAGATAGTGTCGCATAGAAATAAATAACACAACCTTTTTTTAAATACAAATCCAACAATTCCGCTCCTATTTACTTATTATTCCAGCCAACAGATCCGTATCACGCGGCCTTGGAATTACATCTGGATCAGATTTTATATTGAACCATGATCGTCCCAATAGTATTTCACATAAAGTCTTCTACGAAAATAACAATAGTATGTATAGAGAAATACGGATTTGAGCGTGTAATAAACGGACCTTGAAGAAAGGAGGCGACCTTATTTTCAAATACATTGATCCTTGAGGCAAATACATCGATATATATAGTACATCACTATTGTATAGGGATGTGTCTTGTGTCGATGTTGCGTAATCGAAACAAGGATACTCTGTCGGTATTGTTTTGATTAGTTTTGTTCTATGTTTCTTTTGTGATAGGTTGAAATACTTACTATAGAAGTTGACTTGGTAATATCCTCAGATCAACCATTTAGATAGATGGTGAGTGTCACCCGTTTTCTTCGTGGCGACTACTAAGCAGCTCTGATATAGGTTGCCCAGTATATTTATGTTTGTGTTTCACTAGGGGCACCACATTGGCCTCGACTGATGGGGCTCTTTAGCGCATGCCTCGAAAGGGGCCAGTTTCCCAAGGTGTGGAGGACGGGGAAGCTGGTCCTGATCCGTAAGGCGGGGCGGCCGGTGGACTCACCGTCCGGATACCGGCCGATCGTGTTGCTCGACGAGGTGTGTAAGCTCTTTGAGCGAATTATCGCGGAACGCCTCGTCGAGCATCTCTCGACGGTGGGGCCAGACCTGGCGGACAACCAGTACGGTTTCCGTCGGGGACGCTCCACCGTGAGCGCGATCATGCGCGTCAGGAGCCTGACGGAGGAAGCAGTCTCACAGGGCAAGGTGGTGGTGGCGGTGTCTCTTGACATCGCCAACGCGTTCAACACCTTGCCATGGAGCTGCGTTAGGGAGGCGCTCGTGTATCACGAAACGCCTCTCTACCTCCGTCGTATTGTCGGGGCCTATCTCTCGGAGAGGGCCATAGCTTTCCCCAGCTGGCTCGGGCCAGCTCGGCGAGATGTGTCGTGCGGTGTTCCGCAGGGGTCGGTCCTGGGGCCGCTTCTGTGGAACATCGGCTACGACTGGGTGCTGCGGGGTGCGTTGCCTGAGGGCGTCGGCGTAACGTGCTACGCCGACGATACCCTCGTCACGGCGCGGGGTGCAACGTACCAGGAGGCAGCACTCAAGGTCACGATGGGTGTTGCTCAAGTCGTGGGTCGGATACGGCGGCTGGGACTGGAGGTGGCCTTGCACAAGTCCGAGGTTCTGTGTTTTCACAGACCTCGGAACGGTCCACCTGAAGGTTCCAGCATAAATGTGGGAGGCGTTAGCATCGGCATCAAGCCCTCGATGAAGTATCTAGGGATCGTACTTGATAGCCGATGGAACTTCGGACCACATTTCCGAAGTTTGGTCCCCAAGGTGACACAGGCATCGGTCGCGCTTTCGCGACTGATGCCCAACCTGAAGGGACCCAACGCTTCCTGCAGGAGACTGTACCTGGGGATCGTGCGGAGTATGGCCCTATACGGGGCTCCCGTATGGGCGGCGCGGTTGACGGCCAACAACTCAACGCTCCTTAACAGACCGTTGAGGACCTTGGCCGTCAAAACAATAAGGGGCTACCGCACGATCTCCGGAGAGGCTGCATGTCTCCTAGCCGGGACCCATCCATGGGACCTGGAAGCGAGAGGCGCTGGAGCGGGACCACAGGCCTGCGTCTCGAGAAATCGATGACCGGCGGTCCCAACTCCGCCAGGATCTCATGGAGTCATGGAGGGTAAGACTTGAGCAACCCAAGTGGGGTGCCACCATCATCGCGGCGGTGAGACCGATCATGGACGATTGGCTGCAGAGGCAGCATGGTGACCTCACGTATCGTGCGACGCAGATCGTTACCGGGCATGGATGCTTCGGTAGCTATCTGTTTCGCATCCATCGTGAGGTCACACCCCGGTGTCAACACTGCGAGGTTTCCGACGACGACACCGCACTCCACACGTTGGTGGAGTGCTCAGCGTGGGCGAGTCAGCGCCGGGACCTCGTAGTGGGTCTGGGCGTGGATACCCTCTCGCTGGAGACCATGCTTCAAGCCATGGTCTCCAGCGGGAGTAGGTGGAACGCGGCCGTGTCCTTCTGCGAGCAAGTCGTGCTCGCGAAGGAGGCGGCCGAGAGGGAGAGGGAGCGTGCCCTCCCTGCCGAGTTCCGTAGTCAGCGGCGAGGCCGCCGCAGACTCATCTACGCCCAAGACCATCGACCTCCATGATCGGGGCCTGAGGACGGCGGGATCGCCACCCGTCGTCCTTACAGAAGCAGGCTAGAAGGGTTGCGTGCTGCGGGGCCTTTGCCCCATAGCACACAACCAGATTCACTCATTGACGCGGGATAAAACCCTACCCCAACGACGCGGGATTCTCATCCCGACCCAACCCCCGCAGAGACCACAGAGGTGGTCAAAGTCCGCCGGGCGCCACTGGAAATACGTTCTGCTTGTAACCAGAGACGCCCGGCAACGGACGTTAGAGCGGCCGCGGCCTTGGTCGAGGAACTAAAAAAAAAAATAAAAAAAATAAAAAAAAAAAGGGGCACCACATTAATTGAAATTCGTCAAAAACTAGATCTCAGAACAATAACTACACACAATAATTTGTTCCAATTTTTACCACATGACTACTTGAACTGGGAAGCTGTAGTGACGTTACGTCCCTACCCGCGCACGTGTTTCCTCCTACTTACCACCCAGGGTTCTTCAAGCGGAGTGTGAACAGGCACATCACTAGGTCGCCAAGTTGAGGGCCACTCTCCATAGTACATATTGTGTACTGTGAGAGTCAATCGTCAGAACTCGCAACGGCTTTCCATCAGGTGGACGGCGTCAATGGTGGTAAACCGCCGTTTTTTTGTGGAACCCTAGTTCATTCTCCCCATATGACATGGGGCTTACAGTTACACTGTTTATACCATTTCAGGAAAACTGCAGATATACTATTCAGTGGTAGATAATGTTAACATCTGTTCCTATTGGAGTTTTGCTTTAAATTACCGAGTAGTAGATTTTCTATAGTGGCCGGTGACGGCAATAGGCTTGTGCACTATTACTTGGGACTAACAATATTACTGTCAAAGTGTAGGTGTGTAATGCACCTCTGCCTCCCCCTTCAGAAATGCAGACGATGGCATGTAATAGTGATTTACGGAAAATTCTTCGAGCACAATTCGTCGAAAACTACTCGTCGAGAACAATTCATCGAATTCGTTCGATGATGCACGAGGTGCAACAGAACTAGTTTCCGTTTATATTAGTTTCGTTTTTAGGGTTCCGTACCCAAAGGGTAAAACGGGAACCCTATTACTGAGACTTCGCTGTCAATCCGTCCGTCCATCTGTCTTTAGCCTGTACCTCATGAACCGTGAAATTTCTACAGATGATGTATTTCTGTTGCCTAAAAAACACTAAAAAACAGAATAAAATCAATATTTTCAATATGGTAAAACAATGTTGCTTTTAAATTTTCGTTAACAACTTAAACTTAAAGTAGTACCTAACTATGTTTAACAATAAACATACGAAATATACAGACGGACATACTCGTACTATCGCTACAAAGTTGCCCGGTTGCCGACTAACTATGTCATTTAACTTCTGCACAACACACTACGTTTGACAAAAGTGAGGGGAGAAAACTTAAACCTACTTTGTGTTCCAACTTATATAGTCTTTTACTGAGATTGTGTGTTATAAAATCTTTTGAATTTATATGTTACTAGCTGCGGCGAACTTCGAAACGCATTCTTTTTTCAAGTACTGTCGTGACTTAGGGAAATAGGGACTATTAAAAAATAGGGATTGGTGATAGACGTTGTATATTTTTGAATGCCACATTATTAAAAAAAAAAATCTCCAAAAAAAAAGTAACCGACAGCCCTTTTTACGGGTATGAAAAATAGATAGTAGTTTATTTTCAGACTTCCTGAATATGCATATAAAATTTCATAAAAATCGGTCAAGCCGTTATGAAGGAGTATGGAACTAACAATGTGACACGAGAATTTTATATCTAAGTTTAACATATCATATCAACACGCTTATACCCTCGAAGGGGTAGGCATAGGTGCGTTACACATTTACAATTTTATTCGACCCACGTGTTATTCGTAAGTCTCGGTAATAGACTCCTTAAAAAATCTTTAACCTCTCTGTAATTCAAACCTAAATTCCAATAGTCAGGACAGTTGTTACATACCGCTATATAGAATCTCTACAGTCTGAGCAATTAATTTTATAACATTGTAACATACTTAGGTATTATAATACGAGTCTATCCCGAGACCCCTCCGTGCCTCGAAGAGTACTTTTAGCTAGCGGTCCCGGTTGTCATGCAAACATTTATGACAGTCGTTAGGGATAGTTGGAGCTCTAAAAGAAAAATCCTCTTGGTCTAACTACAGAACTTCGATATCGCCCAACGGTTGTGGAGATCAGATGGTAAGTAGGCGTTTCACGGAAAATATCGAAGTTCAGCCGAATCGCAATTAGACTGGAAAGCCGACACCAACTGTGTTGGGAAAAGGATCGGTGGATGATGATGATGATCTTAGATGGGTCTAATTTATTGCTGCTGTCTGTACAACAATCTTTGCATCAAATTCCCTCCAGAGTTATACAAACAAAATGAATTTAATATTTTAAGTCCGGGGCTTATCGCGACCTGGTTGTATAAATGTTGGTTATGTGTAGGTCAAAAGGTTTATAACGACTAATTTTAATAAAACGCCTGAGTGAATTTTAATTCAGAAGTGGGCTGGTATGAAATTACTAAATTTACCGTGTAGGTACCTAATATTGTGAATATTGTGAAGTACCCTTTGCGAAGGCATAATTAATAATTTGGTTCGATATACTTGTCGAAATTTATACACACACATATCACGCCTATTTCCCCAAAAGGGTAGGCAGAGGTGCATTACACACCCACAATTTGCCAGTCTTTTTAGTCCCACGTAATAAGGGGCAAGCGTATTGCCGTCGTCGGGCACATATATAATGGGTTATGTCCAAAATGGCTGTATAAATTTAATAAAAAGTAGCAGCTATATTGTAATTTTGAAAAACAAAAATTAGAAACCCGTTGCCTTGCGACGAAATGTTGATGAAAGGCAATAAAATCTTACGTGCCTGCAGCTGTGGCACAGCCAATTAAAGTCCTGGGCGTCTCGAACTTGCCTGGTTTTACCTTTTGGGTCTTTTTCTTCGAAATTTATAATATACGCTAATTAACTAGTGGTCGCCCTATGGTCGAACCGTAGTCCTCGCTAACATTAAAAAACATTTTTTGACATTTGCGCCACATCCCGCTCTCCGCAATAAAAAAACTCACACTAAAATATTGTTTCTAGTAAAGGAATACTTGTGTCCAGTTTCGTGGAGATCGGATAATAAATGGTGCCGCTAGCACGGAACACACATACATACAGACGGACGAAAGCAAAAATGGTCCAATCTCGAAGTGTAGACGCTTCGCTCGCTCGGTCCATAATTAATGTCCTTTCATGTAATTAATACATTATACTTGTTCACGCCTTAACTCTGGATGGGTAGGCAGAGGTGGACATACCCAGATTTTGCCCAATTTCGTTTGTGCCACGTAATAGAGGGCAACCCTGTTACCGTTATCAGACACCATATACAATACTCTACACAATCTCTGCAGGTTGAGCACTAAGTATTTACATTTTCGAAAAATTGTGTTTTTGTGGGAATTGGAAATGAGAAAACTATGCCACAGGATTGGAATTGCGGAATTTCGGAACTTTAACAATACCACAACCTTTCGTACGAACTTTTATGCCTAGGCACAGTAAATACTAATTAATTTGCGATTCCGTTCAGCTCTCCTACTAATTAAAAGTACCTACTTAACTTGAAAAAACGAGTAACTCGTTTTAATATTTTCAATGATGTTTTACACATTTTATCTCACTTTCTTTATCTCCATTAAATTGAGGGGCATCAGGAGACTACATAGCGAGATTATAGAACATTATTCTTCCAAGTCGTAGAAAACGTCCCATCATTCTTTCACCCTCAAAGATTTCATCTACGAGTATACAGGCTGTTTGATTGAATGCCAGAACGGCACAATTAATAATAACAGGCAACGTAATGCGATCAATAATTACGGTTGGAGAAATGTTAGATTTAGCTGTTCTATCTATATTTTTATTTCTCTAGTTTTATGTAAGAGAGATATAGTCAACAAAAAGAATAATCTTCGCACGGGTCAATGTCGATACTCATAGGCAGTGTGTGGTGAGAACTATTAAACAACGTGTGTGAACTCTTTATACTGTCGATTGATGGTGGTAGACATTTTGTTGCTACACATTTTGTGTGGAGTTGTGAGTTACCTAGTTCTGAATTTAATTGAAATAGACGACCATAAACTTTGCTCATCGGTCTTTTTTGTACATCGGTTTATTGTTTCGTTGAATTTTCATACTTTTACGATTACTATTATAATTACTGTAATAAAACTAAACATCCCTACAGTAAACATCTGTGCTTCTCTTTTTAATTGACTTGAAAAAAAGAGGTTTCTCAATTCGACCGTATATTTTTTTAATGTTTGTTCGCAGATAACTTCACCTTTTATGACCCGATTTTAATACTTTTTTGTTTGTTGTAAAGGAGATATTTCTAAGGGGGTCCCACTATAAGGAAACCAGGATCTGATGATCGGTGCCCAGAAAAATCGGGGGAAACCTTAAAAAATTGTAAGAGCGACTAGTGCTTTTGTTAATTTTTTCATTGGGACTACCATTTAATGAAGGTTTAGGGTCGACCTGATGAGGGAGCCGAAAGCCAGTCGAGGGAACTCTCCAACGATTCACAGCAATTATGTTGTGTTTGGGTTTGATTAATTTGTATTAAAGAGAACTTTACATAACCCAACTTTTTAGTTTACGGTTGAATTCGGCATTTTTTGTTTAAAATTATGTCAGTTGTTTCATTTCTTCAAAGCAAATATAATTTTCAAACATAATCCCTGTTTATTTCCAAATCAAACCTTTTCCTAATTATTTTCAACGAAAAAGGTAAGGCGGAAAATTGCGTTTGATCAATGTAACCAGAACGTTACTTCTTAAAAAAAGTTATTATTAGCAACGGAACTTGTAATTCTATTGAAAATGTACATCATTGTTTAAACGTACTTATTCTCACGGCGTATTTTACTGACTCTCACAGAATCTAGTGGGTAATTTTTTTTCGAACGCTTGCAACACCAAGTTATACTTTTTAAAGATGTATTGTACTAGCATTGACAATTAGGTAATAGATAAATTCGATATTTTCGAATTTGGAAGAGGTACTTTAAACTTTGCCTCGATTGTTCTTTTTTTTTTAAATGTGTTTCTATTTTGCATATTTGGTTTCTTTTTGGATTGTACGACTTGGTTTCAAAGCCTTTAAGCCAAATCATTGTTTTATTTTACATATGCACGAGGTTTTCATATAGGTAATGTAGTATGTCATAGTCTAAAAAAAATGATTATAATCTACAGCTATACGTTAGATTAAAAAACAAAAACGTCAGCACAACAGTCAAATCCAGGAAGTCACTCTTGTTTTATCTTGGAAAATAAATTATCAGTATCTGTTCTTATACAATAAATCAGTTAAATGACATAATATATATCATAGCATTCAACAGGGAACATTAATATAGGAATTAGGAGACGAATGATGAATTATTCCTTCTGTATAGATTATATTATGTCAATGATCGAGTACGCCGCCATATTGGGGAAGGCGACAAAATGGAATCCGCTAGTGATAAAGATTATCGTTTTGACGCATTGGTTTTTTCTTGTATTCATTGAGCCTTTTCCCAACCCCAGCTGGGTCCGGCTTTCCAGTTTAACTATGAAGCGACTGAATTAATGCATTTTTTGTAGAACTTCTGCAGTATGATATTGGCACAAAATTGGCAAAACAAAATTGATATTGTGATATTGTCGATGTTCTGTAGTTAGACCAATCGGGGTCCAACTATCCAATTTTTTTTTGTAATAATAAACCCAATTTTCTTGAAGGGGTATGCAGTCACTTTGGAATAGTAAACACAATCAAAACACACTATTTCCCAGAAGTTAATGGTTAAAATGATTGATAGGAGGCGAGCTTATTTCCGTTTTCAGGCACTTTAGGCATATTTAAAAAAAAACTTCTTTCGACAAAATTAAAAAAAAAGACAGTTCCAAAATTTACACAACAATCTACTTCAAAGGGCCGAAATGGTACCAAATAGAAATGGGAACACTTAGGAACCAGTAGAACATCCTCCTTTTTGGAAGTCGGTTAAAAAGAAAATTAGCGATGTGACAGTTATAATGGATCATAAAGTTAATTTGTCATCAAAAGTTCCCAAGTAAGATTCGAGCAGTTTATAGTAATATATCTCACTTAACACTTGATTATCAACTTTGGAAGAATATTAACTACGAGGGCCGTGTCTCACTAAGTTTAATCAATATGTTTCAATTAAGTTTTGGGAGTATCAAAAACTTACTTGTAAATGCAAACTTTGAGAACTGTTGGTAAGTACTCGTAATACAAGTACCCAACGGTTTGTAATTATATCTATGATGTTATCTTTTGAGAAGTTATGGAACATACTTTTTCTAATTTTGATATCGTCAAAGTCACGTCGCAGCGTCGCACATTATAGGCCGTCGTATCCTTTATCACTCATCACGGGTACACTGTTAAAAATTCTGTAATTTTACATGCAAAAAAATTACATAAACCTGTAAAATTCCTTTAAAATCTGGGAAACTTACGGAAAAATATGAAATTTTACGTAATTTTCGTGAATTTTACATTTTTTCCTTAAAATCGCCAATTTTCATGAAGTTTTACATAAAATTTATGTAATAGTCATGTAAATTTATGTAATAGTCATGTAAATAGTTATGTAAAAATACAGAAAGGTTAGGGCAACGAAAGTTGCCCAAGAATTATGGAAAAATTTTTAACAGTGTATTTGGAACTCCTAAAAAAGACAAAAACCGATTGGTCTAACTACAGAACTTCCATATAGCCTATTTTTTTATATTCCGCACCTACGTCCACTGCCCAACGCCTCTGGTTGGCACTGGGAAGAATTTCCAGTGGCGTCCGACGCCCATATCACCCATGGCTTGTGGAGGTCAGATGGCAGTCGCGCCACGGAAGATATTGTAGTTCAGCCGCATATCAGTTACAATGGAAAAGCCATCCCAACTGGGTTCGGATAAGGCTTAATTAATAATGAAAGTGACGTCCCTCTGATACCACAACGTACCAACTGTCAAAATTGGCCTACAAGTTGGCCTAATGTCAACATCTTTGCGGTCTAAGTGGTATTTACCTGCACGGTGACAGATGAATGAAACTGGCAAATATCATAGAAACTTGTACACGATTACATGAGATCAACAGTTACGTAATTTAACACTTCATAAAGTTGGTAATTCGTTTGTAGGCAAATGTATAAAAAATTATAATAAAATTCCTCAGGATTTGGTTGACATGCCTCTTAATAAGTTTAAAATAGTAGTTAAAAAATGTTTGATGATGAAAGGCTACAATAATGTAGACGAATATCTTAATGATAAAAATGCATGGTCACCCTAATCTTCTGTTGTTGGCCACTCGTATAATACAATAAAAACTAATTGTAACAATGTAAACAAAACAATATTAAAAAAGAAAATGGATAATCTACCTGAGTTTCTTGCTGGTCTCTTCTCAGAAGAACCAACTTACCGAACCAGCGAAAGAATCATTTTCTAATGGTTATTTATGTACTTACTTAATTTAGTATTTTTATAATATTACTTGACAAAATTGTAACATTTTGACATTCATATGTGCTCTTTATGTGCCTAAACTGAATAAATGAAATTGATTCTTTGATTCTGTCTACCACATAGGTGGTAAAGAATTGACTTAGTATGTGATGCTTGTGTGTGATATCTTTCGAGATTAGATTAGATTAGATTAGAATAAACTTTATTGTACACCAATTAAAAATCATAGGATACAACAGATACAGGATGTACAAAGGGCGACCTTTTCGCTAAAAGCAATATCTTACAGGCAACCTTAAGATGGACAGGTATTTAGAGAGACAAGGTTTAACGTTGTTATATGTCATACTCGTATGTGGAAAGCAAGATTATAATGCATTAAAGAAACAAATACACAGTAAGTAATATAATTTATATAGATATTAGAGACTACACATTTCCATATATAGACTCATTAAGATATTACCACCAAAAAGCATTCCAAACCACCCTACAACTATCAATGTTCACTTATTCTAAAAGAATTTTAGAAAGTTCCACAAGCTGTTACCGTAACTTACGTGATAGGTGATATATTAAACGTCCAACTTACATAATTTACGATGATAACTCTAAACTAAAACATTTAAAAGTGTCTTTAAAAGATTTCTTAGTAAAAGGGATAAAAGTTTGGGAGTCAGTGAAATTTAAATACTTTTTTAAATGATGGTATTATCTGTATTATCTCGGAAAAGGAGACGGTCTTTATTTATTTTTTTAATTTCGGTCGACAAATTGACGCCGCCCGCCTGATGGTAAGATGGTAGTACACAGAAATACTATAGAGAGTGGCCCTCAACTTGACGACCTAGTAATGTGCCTCTTCACGCTTCGCTTAAAGAACCCAGGGTTGTGCATGGTATACATACTTAAATAATAATCACGTCTGTTTCTCGAAGGGTTAGGCACAGACATATTATACGCCCACTTTTCACCAGTAACTTTATTGATACCACGTATTAACGAGCGAACGAACTTTTATTATCGTCAGACCACATCTATTTAATGGGCAAGTGCACCAATTGAAGGTGAGATTCACTTAGGGTGATCTTGGCGAGACAAAAAGATGAAATGTCATCGGCAGGACTCGAACCCACGGCGCGGAATGCTCTATCTGAGCTACGATGACCAATGCCGACCAATCATCCAATCTTTGTTTAATATATTACAAACTCTACAATTTGTTCATCGCGCTATTAATATGCTAATAATATTCCCTTTATTAGGTAAAGGCCGTGGGTTCGAGTCCTGCCGATGTCATTTCAGTTTTTGTGATTTGTGTTTTAAATTCACATGAAACTAAACGTATTTTAAACGACATTAGCAAATGATTAACCTGATCAAACCTGATAAAAAATTATAATAAAATTCCTCAGAATTTGGTTGACATGCCTCTTAATAAATTTAAAATAGCAGTTAAAAAATGTTTGATGATGAAAGGCTACTATAATGTAGACGAATATCTTAATGATAAAAATGCATGTTCACCCTAATCTTCTGTTGTTGGCCACTCGTATAATACAATATAAACTAATTGTAACAATGTAAACAAAACAATATTAAAAAAGAAAATGGATAATCTACCTGAGTTTCTTGCTGGTATCTTCTCAGGAGAACCAACTTACCGAACCAGCGAGAATCATTTTCTAATGGTTATTTATGTACATAATTTAGTATTTTTATAATATTACTTGACAATAAATTGTAAAATTTTGCCATTCATATGTGCTCTTTATGTGCCTAAACTGAATAAATGAAATTGATTCTTTGATTGATCGTGTCCTAATACAGAGTGTCTACTACCAGTTAACTGGTACTGGTTTCCTTAACATCCATACATTTCACACAGTTCCCTGACGTTATCGCAAGGGGCGCTGGTGTGAAATGTATGGGGAATACGAAAACGTATTTCGAGCAAATTAACGTAAGGAACTGGTACTAGACACTCACGTCGCGTGGCGTAAGCGAAGCTTCGCATTTGTGTGAGTGACCACGGAAAGTAGAGTAGCTGTGTGTACAACACATGTGTGTGTAAAAGAGGTCACATATACGTTCACGTACACTGCACTCACACAGATGCATAGCTCCGCTTACGCCTCGCGACTTGTACCAAATCAATATCACCAAGATGTCAAAGAAGGTAATTGACTTTGTAACTTTACGGACTAAATACTCGGGAAAGTTACTTGTAAAAGTTACCGTAACTTTGACTCGGAAATTGTCGACCTATTTCCCGAAAATCCTTATGAAAAGATTTTTTTATTTGACACTTCCTACACACATACTTAGTTAATTTTGTTTTATGTATTTGAAATTGACTTCACCTGAGATGATGTCCGGATGATTAAAGTGACATTTTGATATTGACAAAGTGTTGGGTAAAAATTGTTGGGCAAAACGGCAAAGAATCAGGTTTGTTGTGTGGGAGCCCCCTTAAATATTTTAATTGTTTGTTGTTATAGAGGCAACAGAAATACATCATCTGTGAAAATTTCAGCTGTCTAACTATCACGGTTCATGAGATACAGCTCAAGACAGACGAACGGACAGAGAAGTCTCAGTAATAGGGTTTCCATTTTCCCCTTTGGGTACCGAACCCACCAAAATTAGAGTTCTTGGCAATAGGGCGTATAATATGCTCCTGTCTACCGCTTCGGAAAGAGGCGTTATAGTATGTGTAGTATTAAAAAAATAGTTATTCTCTGCCACGATTCACGATTTAACAGAAACTCGTAACGGTTTAAACCTCTCCAACAAATTACGGTCTTAAAACAAAAACTATAAACCAAATATTTTCGTAACCACTGTTTTGTTAATATTCGTTTTAAGGGCCCAGGCCGCGCACGGATAAAGTCGATTTTGAGCGACAGCAGCGCTATTGTTGCCCGAATCATCCGACGGGCGGGTGAATGACCCAGAGAGCGCGATTTTGAAAATGTTTTGCGACAAACGTTCCACGTTGAGTTATTGTTATTGAAGTTGAATATTTACAGCATAACAAAAATGTTGAATTATTGGAAATAAACGACTGCCTATTTGTAAAATATTCCAAGAGTAGTTTTCGTTATAAAATGATCCTAATTACTAGATAAATAAATAAGAGTAGTTTGAGACACAATTTTTATGATTTTCTATTTATAATAAACAATCAAGAGCAGGTCCGGACTGACCTTTTTGTATTCTACTTACCTAAAATTCCAACTACGAGTACCTATGTATTTATTTGTAATTTTACTACCAAAGTTTATTCTTATTTCGTAAAATTTTCATTCAATAAAATAATTGCAAATTCAGTAGGAAGTACGGTCGAAATAACATCACGCCTTTCCTCGCTAGTGTTTATATCTACGCAAGGAAATGTGCCTATTGCGTAAACTCAACTTACGATCACCTCGCAATCTAAAAAATCTTCTAGGGTTGTACAAAAAATTGTCAATAAATGAAACACAAGTATAAAAATGGTTCATATAATTAAAAGTAAACAAAATATGAGTCGCCACCTAAAAAGCGTGCTAGGGTTGTACAAAAATTAGTTATAAACAAACATGAAATTTATAAATTATTCATATACTTAATTAAACGAAAGTAAACAATAACAAAATATGAGTTTAAGAGTTTCTAATGTTTTTTTCATTTTAATGATTACTGATCAAATTCTGATTTCTACTAATTTGATGATAAAATCAATTGCTATTGCAAAACCTATCAGAATGAAAATGTTACCAGCTGCCCGATTCACGTAATAAAAACCCTACGGTGTGCGTAGTGACTTAAAAATGTCACTTCGCACACTTTTAACCGACTTAAAAAAAGAAGAAGATTCTCAATTCGCTGTATTTTTTGAACCGATTTTGATGATTTTTTATTTTTATTTGAAAGCTGGTGATCCCGTGTGGTCACATTTTAATTTCATTAGGATCGGACCTTGGGTTTACACCAGGTAACTCTTCAAAATCGTATAGGAATTGTATAGAAATTGAGCTATTGGAAGATTTATGACAATCCAAGACTAGATAAGTAAGTGCGTTAAAAACAGAAAACCAAAAGGCGATTTCTAAGTTTCTAAGTTAAAACGACTTTTGAACTGGCGTGTTTACGTGAATCGACCGGCTGGGTAGTTAAGTTACCTCAGTCTCTTTCAAAATCATAAGACGTTCTTCTCTTTCAAAACACGTAAAGCTCTTTCTTTCCTCTCTTTCATAGCCTCTATGACATTGGGCGGGTCACGAATAGGCATGCTTCGTGACTGCCGAGGATCAACTAATTCTGGAAGGAGGCAATCGTAATAAAATATAACTAATTTCATCTCCATTTTCTCCTTCCAAAATTTGTCGTCCTTTTCCATAATATAAACTTTCATAGGTACAGTAGCACCAAACCAGATGCCAAGCATGCAAACGTTTCTTTTAGTTATATGTAGCTGTCCCTGAATTTGGAAATACCAGTAATGATTTTTATTTATGACATAACCCTTGGAAGCCTTGTCCTTAACCCAAAAGGTATGTTTGGCCATTGCTTCATCAAGAGTCATGCCAGCTAAAGAATGTGGGCACTTAATTTCAATTAAACCGTTTGCATAAATGCCATCTGGTGTAGTACCAAGAAATTCATATTGATCGTCGACGAACAAACCGCAACCTTGTATACTAATATTCTCTTGAATTTCTAACTGTCTAATTGCAGTTTCTTCGTTTTCGATACCGTACCGTACAGCAGGCAAACTGGAGATATTACTACCATAAACGATTTTACAAACAAGAGCAGCACAACTTGTGCTCTCTCGTTTTTTACAAACTTCCCCGAACGATGATGAGGTTAGTAATTTTCTCCTTGTACTCATCCACTCAGCACTACTTCTTTGCAAATGGGTCGACCTTTCAAGCTCCTCTCTTTCAGCACAAGACAACTTTAAATCAACTAAAAAAGATGACTTGGCTTTCTCATATAATTCTGGACTCAGATCAGGTTTTTCGCAGTTTGGTCCATAGTGAGCGTCTTTCGATACAGCGCTGTGGCTTTTTTTCAATCTTAATTTAGGTTTAGCAATTAAACGGTTTCTACGATTACTATTTTCCACTTTCGCGATCAAAGGATTAGGACTAGATTTAAATATGACTTCATGAGTTTTACTATGAATCGATCCCGTATTAAAAGACACAACAGCAGCTGCGCATCGGCCCGCATAAGAACCACGGGAAGAATAATTTACACGCTTACCCCCAACTAATTTGGCAATTACTCCGTTAAAACTTTCAACTATATTACTTGTGCAATTATGAATTAAACTTCTAGAATGATATGACAGTCTTTTACTTAAAATTTCTACCGCGTCCATTAATCCGCATCCAACAATTGCTGGAAGTAACCCAACAGGTTCTATTCGACGAGTGTCAGGTCTACAAAAATACTACTACAAAAATAATAAAAATAGGCTAAATACGCTATATTACAATGGTGTTGTTATTTATTTTTATTACACATTTTCATTTTTTAATCTGTCGGGTTTTAACATTTTTATTGTTTATTTATTTATATTCATAACTGACGAAGACAAATATAAAAGTGCAAAAGAATTCATACAATATTATGTTCGTGATGAACAGAAATTATAAATTTCCTTTACGCTATACGTATTGGTTTTTTATGGCGTCACTTATTCTATGTCACTCGGGCTTAGAAGACAATTCTAATGATACTAAAAACATTAAAATCGGTTCAATAATTTTGAACTTATCGTGCCACAAAGATATATTACTTAGTATACATACATACATACGTACACCAGTCGCGTAAAAGATAATATTTTACAAAAAAATTCTTGATTTTGGTAAAATACGAGATTTGAACGTGAATTTTCTTTTGAGAAAGTAATTGAGAAGTATGTGTTTGTCTCACAATGAAAATAATAAATATTGCAAAAAAAAACTGTAGGTACTGAGATTTTGTCTTCGCCCATCACTAGCTAGTTTGTTTATTTATGTAACAAGTCTACAAGAATTACGTATTCATTTTCAGTACTGGAAATATTATTCATCAATATCCACTTTTTATTTATTTTGTAATTTTTGTACAACCCTACGCCAGGCACGGCGCGCGCGCGCCCTTGCAATTTCTGATAGGAAACATACCTACTTCCACTTCCACATATTTAGACATGATGAACATGAAAACTAATAATACTGTAACTAATAATAGTGTAAGCAAACTCATTGCTTTGAAATACATAAATATATGAAAACTAATACTATATTATGTAATAAAATTTATTATTATGAAAATTGTTCCTATGGAAATTGACTTTATTACTTATATAGATATTGAAATTACGTAATTATTACCTACTGGACATTGTAATTTTTCTTCTTAGACTGACATACCTAATTGTGTACCTATCTAATTACATGTCAAATCAATATTTACATGCTGTTGTAGGTATATGTCTGAATCAGGCGATCTAAATCATTGTACCTATTTGCTTTGTAATGTACCTACCCTGTTCAAAATGCAAATAGATTATATTATTATTACTACTAAGACATGATAAGCATACACACAAATAAAAGTAATAAAACTAGGATTTTTACTTGACACTAACACAAATCTAGTAAATTTTTTCTAGGTATTTAGGACAAGACGTAGTCAAGTAGGCAGGTAAATAAATAAGTAGGGAGGAACTTACATTTTATTCCGAGATCTTTTGGCTTTCACGTTTTTATAATGCGTACTAAATTTTCTTTTCGCTGGCATGGCACTCAGCAAATTATCCTGCGAAAAGAGACCCTCGATTACCAATTACGTTTATGATACCTATTGCCTTTATCATGTTGAAAAATCTATGTATGTCGTGCAGAGAACTATATACCCCGCCAGTTCATATCTCGAGAAAATAAGGTGGGCAGGGCTTTGATTGTTTCAAGCCTGAATTGATACCTACTTTACAAGGTTCATAAAATGACCTACGCAACAAAGTAAATAATTTTGTATTTCTTACGATTTATATCTAGTTCCATCATGGTTTTCTTTCAGACTTTCATTATATCGGTACTTTCTATTTACTGAAAGTAAATTAGTTATAAAAATATTGTACTTACAGTTTTTCACAAAAAACACAAATTCACAACACGTAATTTTGCTGTAGCATCCGACACGCGTGGAGTCACTTTGAAATTCTATGGCGCACTGGCGATTAGTTGCGACGATCGTTCTATCGGGACGCGTTTGAATTTGCATACATTTTTCTATGGAGAATTTACGTAAAACATATCTAGATTTTAGGGCTTTAAAAGGGGAAGTCTTTGTTTGTAAAGGTACAAAAAAAAGTACATGGTTATATTTATTGGCTTTTTCAGTGTTCAAAAAGTGTTTCTTTTTATCAATTTGTGTTGATTTATTGGGTTAAATCTGAAAAATACGAAGGCAGGTTTTCGAATTTTTTCTCAATTTTGTGCGTTTGTTGACGTTTATTATATAACAACTACAGGGTTTTAAGAGTTAAAATTAGCACTAACATCATTTTTGGTCTTTCATTTTAATATATATAAATTATCGTTGTTATTAATCATATGTAAATAGGTTAAATATGAAAAATCGTAACACTCTTTTCGGTGATTTTCACGATCTGGGCCCTTAACCACTCTTTAAAAATACATGCATAACTCATGGTATTAACAACTTTAGATAATTCATTGGTAGGGCTGCCACATATTTGAAAATTTTAATATTGCATTTACAGTTCGTGAAAATAGATTTCGAGTATTCTTATCACCCACGCTTTGATATAAGTTTGCTGGCCCCACGTATGGCGCAAGTCTATTGCCGTTTGGGGGCAGTATAGAAAATTTATGACCACTCTGTATTTCAAACCACAGGATGTTACAAACATTCTCTGCAGTCCGAACATATTTATAAAGAACTTTATCTACTTCAGTCGGCTGAAAGTTCCACGTGACCTTAATTTTGTATCATTGGTTAAGGAAATTGATGGACTGACTTCGATACTGCTACTGCTATGTTGATCATAACAGTAACAATGGTAAGTGGGTAGCGGTATCTATTCTGAATAGCAGCGTCAGAACTAACATTCCCATTTACATATTTTGCACTTGATGTCATAGTTCTAATAATTGAACTATCTCGGAAACTGACAAGCCTTTGTGACAGTACTTGAATAGTGCAGCTGTATTAATGTAATTTTATTACTTTTACTAGCGAATGCCTATGGTTCTGCCCACGTTGAGTAGTTTTCTCGTTGACGTTTCACGTAGTTTAGCATTCTAATGGCGAAATAATTTTTGAAGTCGGTTGAGTAATTTTTGCAGTATTATAGATTATAGATTTTTATTAGTGCCTTGGCTTGCCCCCTATTACGTGGAACCAACTAAATAACTGGCTAAATATGGGTGTTTAATGAACCTCTCCTCTCTACTTACCCCTTCGGGAATTTTGGCGTGATGAAATGTATGGGTATGTATGGGAAAGGGATACGAAACAATTTATGTATTGCACAAAATAAATTTAGCCAAACTAAGCTGGAATATCTCTTATCACAATTATTGCATTCGGTCTATCGACAAATTATTGCACTAACTAGGTACTTAGATAACATTGTATACAACTTGAAGACTTATCCGATTAAGCACCACTTGATGGGAAGGACAGGTAACCCATTCATGGTAGTATTTGTAACTATTAAAATATTACGCAGTAAACTAAACTACATGCCGGCTTGACATTCCATTGTTTAGCTCTGAAAATAACCTTGAGATCTTTATAAAAAGGAGACTATTGTAGTTGTAGACAGTCCTGGGACATTTGAGTAGTTGAAACCCTGAAACGAAATTCCGAACGGTCTAACTACAGAACTTCGACATTGCCCATGTGTTGTGAACGTCAGATTACAGTCGTTTCACAGAAAATATAGAAGCAGGACTGGAAAGCCAACCTCAACTGCGTTAGGAAAAGGCTCGGTGGATGACGATGACAGTCTGCGGCATTTATGACGCCCAAAATTCGCCAGTCTAACGTGAGGGTGAGCCTAGTACTCTTTCCAACTTCTTACAACTAGAGACTAGTTCGTCTGTGAGCTGATGCACCACATGCAAGGGAGGATGAACTCTCGGGATGCTTATAAGGCCCTCTAACACCTAAGAAATTGATGATTTTGAGGAAAACTGTTGCAGTAACAGACTGTAACGTATTTGCTTTGTAAACCAACAATTCTGGTAACGTAATTTGTGTCCATTGTGTTCTACGTGGTAAGTATTCTTGAAAGCAAAACACTATTGTCATACATAACTATGTTTGGATATAGGCTCTTCTTTCCCGGAAGGTGTCGGTAGATAAATAGCCTGCATTATTATATACGCCACACCCACCAGTTATTCATTAAAGATTTTCTCAGGGCAGAACACTGAAAATCTGTTGTCACGAAGAGTTTGGATTAGAATTGAATTTCTTTAACGGTTTTCCGGATTCCGAATCGAAAAATGCGAACGTGAAATTGTATATGCAATACAATATAACATGAAATAAACTGCGTATCATATATAATTGTACAAATCCACGAATGGTGAATTAAAATGTTCGCATCCGTATCACACGCAAAAACGCCATTAGATATTTCTGCGTTATTTTCCGCCGCGTATCACATGAAATAACGAAAAAATATTGTATCTTATATACATTTATACATATAAATGTTGATGTCCTCGAAAAGACAGGCATAGGTATATTATCAGTTAGCACCCATTTTTCGGCATAAACTTTGTTTCACCTCGTAGGTTACATTATATAAATTTATATGATTAAACTCCGAAACAAATATTTTCAGAACGTACAAATATAAGACTCGACCAGGGGATCAGACCCCGGAACTCTGAGATAGCGATCTCACGTAAATCATTCGTCTAAACGATTACACCACAGAAGCAGGTGGTTTAAAATTTAAGTAGTGTAAAAAAATGCTTATAGCAGTTATATTTTCTTCCATTACACCATCGAGTTTTTGTCATTATATCACTCATGTCGAACATCATTAAAAGTTAACAAAGGCATAATTTATAGTTTAAGAGACGAAACCAACGAAACTAGTTAATTTGAATACAATCCTTTGATAAAAATTCAACAGAATAATGATAGTCTGAACCTTATTATTAAGTACCGGTATAAATAAAAAGTATTACACTTTTTTTTTAGAGACAACCCTACACTGTCCGACCACGGTGATTAGTCTATAATCACGTAATCTTCAAAACTATACTTTATTTACCGAGTATTAAATTCTAAAATCCTTTCAAATACCCACCTCATAATAAAGCTTAAGGCAAGATATTAAGCAAAAAATACCTTATTCTTCTAAAATTTACGGTTGAAATTTCTTTGTTGGGGTTTATTTTGTGGTAATTATTGTGGCTGTTCAGTAATAGCAGTGATTGTCGGCTTGAGGTAGAGTTCCTACTTGTATGAAACATCTTCTAGTATTTAGACTTAAATACCATTGCCGATTATAGCCTTTAAGTGCTTTTATATTATATCTAAGTATTAATTTTTATAAGCACTTGTGGTTGTCGGGAATGCAATTTGATAAACGAATTCCATTTAGACAAAAAAAAAATCCTGGTAGAATACAGTGATCTCTGAATTTTAGCAGACTTCCAAAAGAGGAGAGAGAACATTCTCAATTCGACTATATGTTTTTTTTAATGTTTGCTACTTACCTCATATCTTTCGTCTGGGTGAACTGATTTTGATTTTGCTTCCCGAGTGCTCCCATTGGAATTTGGTCCCATTTCGGTAATTTGAAGTCGGTTTTGCGTCATTTAACTTGTACAGTATCCGGCGATAAATATTGCACATCGACCTTTGAAAAGAGACAATCGGCTAATTTCGGCTTCGTAGAGCGTTATCTCTGTCGCACACTACCTATGTCACGTTTTGTTTCACCCGAACCTAAAGCCAACACTTATATAAAAATTGGTGTATTTTATACAAAGAATAAAAAGAATTATTATAAAAAGCAAATCATCATTGTTTTAACAGCTCCTAATAGATACCGGACTGTTTGTATTTCGTGCGACAGAGATAACGCTCTACGATGCCGAAATTAGCCGATTGTCTCTTTCCAAAGGTCGATGTGCAATATTTATCGCCGGGTACTGTATATCGTAGTCTACCGAGTGCCAGTCAGATTTGAACTAAGACGAAATGAGAATCTTCTCCTTTTTGATGTCGGTTAAGTTATAGTACTTATAAATTAGTTAAACCGTTTTAACTGCAGATGTTTTAATAACATGAATTGTTGTATTTACGTGTCTATTACAATTAATGTTGACTATTTATGGGGAATCACTTCTTTTTCAATAATTTATGCAACTATTTTATAGGTATGATAATTCCGACATTTACTTAAAGGTTAACTTAAGGGTTTAAAGTTACTTTATAGTTCCTTGGGTTTAGTTTATATTATTTATTACAAAACTAAGATGGAAATTACGCAGTTTTGTTTAAAAGAATCGATAAAATATTGAAATAAATAACACGAAAATAAATTTTAAAGTTCTCAATTTTTAGACATAACGTACAATAATAATGTATAATCTACAGAGGCTCGATCCCACAGACAAACCGAGAACACGGTTTTGTGGGGCAATGTGTAACTAAAAAATTGTTATATTTCTAATAATAAATAAATCAAAAAAATATATAACTATTTACAAATATTTCTCTTTATGCACTAGGCTAACTCCCGCAACTTCGTCCGCGTGGTAACTTGGTTTGTGAATATTATAAAAGCTGTCTAGCGCAGTACTTCGCTTATCAACACCGGTGGTCGAGACATTGAATATGCTTCTAAACTCGATGAAACTGTTGCCTAAAGAGGGTATTAGAAAACTTTATAGTATCCTACGAGTGTTCTAATACCAGTTATGTACAGTTTCATACACTACTTGAGTTAGATCTCATTCGTATAGACATTTTGAGAAACACCAACTTGAAGAAGTTATCGACAATATGGCGGAAAAACAACAAGGCGGTATGGTTGACAGACTTTAGCCTGTTATTGCTAGTAGACTGTACTATAATGACTAAAAAGTTACTTTATGATACAGATTTGAAGAAAAACTCGTAGAAAATTGGTAAGTATCATAAAATAACGTTTTATTTTTTTATAATACCTACTGTGTCATAATCATCTTTATATCAACTTTTTTGAGATGGGAGTACTCTTTTAATACATTGCTAGATTATCCAAGAGGGCTATATGCTACTTTTTATCTCTGTAACATGTCCCAAAAATCCCGGGAAACTAAATCCCACGGAGCCCCAGTAATCAGCTTTCATACATATTTTTTATCAAAAATGTCTGAATCACACAATACCGTTTTTAATTACTCAACATTCTTTAAATATGCGTCATCTTAGACAATACGTCTATTATAAAAATTATTTTGTCATAATTATTTCAGTATTATAATAACACTAATAGTCGCCCGCTTCTCCGCCCGCATGGACGTTTCCTTTATTTGTATATTAACCAGACTGTAGGGACTGACAGATATACATCACGCTTATATCCCGAAGATGTAGGCAGATGTATAGTATACGCAGGCGTATTACACACCCTTTTCTTTGCCAGTAATTTTGTTGGTACCACGTAATAGGTGGCAAACTTATTGCCGTTACCGGGTACTAAGAAAATCCATAACCACTTTGTAAATCAAATCAAATTCCAACAGCCAGGACAGTTGTTACATACCTCTAAATATAATCTACAATTCATGCGACTGTAGGGATTGTGCGTATAATATAACATCGGTAGTAGTTGTTGGAAATAAAAAGTTGGTCGGTAGAATCGAACTCACATAGCCGAATTCAAATACGAAATCTAAGCCACTAAGTTGGAGGCTCCTTAGAGCTCTTTCCTTCTATTTGTCCATTCATAGGTTGCCTGTAAGAAATCACTATTCTTATCTCTGCCAATACCATCCAGAAACGACAATAGGCATTATTAAACCTCCACCTAAACGTCCAATGTCGGATGTCCTCGGAAGGACAACTTTAGGACGCGGACTTAGCTACCAATGCGGTCTGTCTCAAGAGAGGGTCGAATGTCAGTCCACATCAGTCAGATTTTAACACTTGCGTGATACGAGAACGTTGCGGTGTGTCAGTAGATGTAGTGAGTAAGATAGAAAAAGGGATGCTTAGATGGTTTGGGCACGTAGAAAGGATGGATGAAAGAAGATTGACGAAACAGATTCATAAGGCGGGCGTGAATGGACAGGCAGGTAAATGTCGACCTAGGCGAACGTACTTCGATCAAATCGGAGATGTTTTTACTAAAGGCCAGGTCAAGAGTACCCATAACCGGAGAGCATGCATGAAGATAGTTATGAAAGTGGAAGAAGCGAAAGAAGTATGCCAGGATCGTAGCAAGTGGAATTCCATAGTCTCTGCCTACCCCCATGGGAAAGAGGCTTGTATGTATTTTAACACTGTTGAACTTACACTCGACTGTTAACATTTTCCTAATGGGAAACCTATGTTTATGTAGGAGGCAACAATATAACTGCAGCTGCAGATTAAAATACGCTTAAAATAATGCAAAAATTATACACAATAAGCTTGCAACCCTACAGGCCCACTTGACACTACGCGACAAGTCGTGGTTAATTTCACGCACTTACCGCACGTGCGACGACACCCTTAAACATGAATTGTATGACACTTTTGTTACACCGAGGTCTCGCTAACAGCGATTTTTTATCGTAATTGATATTTGTAAGATAAATTTTATTCATACTGTTAATGTATAGCACTTGGTGGAAGTTGCTACACCTTTGATCGACACCTACCTATTCTTTTTCCTAATTTTATTTTTAATGACTCATTGACTGGTTTTTAAATCGATTAATCTCTTATGATGTCGTAAATTTTTTTCTCCAAAATACTATAACTAAGTCACACTCAAATTCAAAAATATTTCAAATATTGGATATGTGGATGATATTATTATCTGTTGGACAGGAACAAAGCGTCAGCTCAGCGTCCTGGTCTCCAAGTTGAACTCAGTACACCCTAGAATTGATTTTTCACTAGAGGTGGAGTCAGATTCCACTCTCAATTTCTTAGACCTTTCAATTACTAGAAGGAACGGTATTCATGAGTTTCGTATCTATAGGAAACCAACAGTTACAGACACAGTTATTCCTTACTCATCCAATCACCCATGGCAACATAAAATGGCAGCTTTCCACAGCTTACTGAGCAGGTTACTGGCGGTACCGTTGAGCCCACAGGCATTTGGTGAGGAATTGTCCATCATCTGCTACATAGCACAAAGTAATGGCTATGACGTAGGAATGGTCCACTCATTATTAAATAAAAAACGCAGAAAAGCTAGTTTTCATTTATTACATCCGACTCAAGATCCACCTAGGAAGTTCACGGCCTGTTTGCCGTTCGTGGGTCCCGTCTCGTTGAGTATAGCTAAGATCATGAGGGAAAGTAGGATATTTGTTGCTTTTAGAACTCAGAACACCTTGAGGGAGCTATGTAATGGCAAGGATTCGGTGTCGGTCTCACGCAGATCAGGTGTTTATTTGTTGAGTTGTGATGAATGTGGTTTGAAGTATGTGGGACAGACTGGCAGGTCCTTCGAGATTAGATATAAGGAACATAGAGCGGCGTCCCGCAATGGTTGTCCTGAGAAATCCCTCTTCGCGAAGCATCTTCTTGACACTGGTCATTCCTTGAACAATAGTAACACTTTTAAAGTTTTACGTTTATGTGAGAAAGGGTCCAAGTTAAGTGTTTGGGAAAGGCTAGAAATAGTTAGAAGAGGCGCGGACACCTTACTCAACGAACAAATAGATTTTCACACATCTCCCTTACTTAATCTGTTTACGAACAGACAGACACATTAATTGTTGTTGGTTTGTGTGTGTCATCTGGCTTTTCTACGCAACTTGTCAAAAGACGGGAAATAAATCAAACAGATAAGGTCTTGTATTGGTGAATACCTATTTTTGGAACTTAGTTAGCATGATCTGAGTTTTCTACCCACGTTAGTTATTGTAAAGAATCTTACATTGCGATATTGAAGTTTGCACACGTTTACTTATAAGCAAACACGTTCCAACCACGAATTTTGCTGTTCTCTCTGAGACAGTCTTGATAATGCCTCGTTTAGAGGCGAAACAATTGTCGACGTTTTGTTGTCTTTTAAAAAGTTTTTTCTTAAAACATTTTACTTACCATTGCTTTTTCAAAAATATTTATTAATATTGTATAAAATAACACTTATTAACGTCAACACATAAGAATTTACATTTAAAGCCACCTTTTACTGTAACATTGTTTCATTGCTTAGTATCAAGATTAAAAATGAAAACCTGGCTGGTGGCAGGATTACTTTTTTACTAACATAATATAAATCATAGCCGTATAAGCTTTGTAATGGATAATAACTGTTGCCTCTACGTCTGTGCACCTTTACATAGCAATTTCCGATATTTTGGTCTTCAAATAAGAGTTTGTCTAACTCGCTTACTCTCCGCTTATCGCTATACGCTCACACTGAAACATAATCTCCGTACATTCACCTTTTCGTCTCGTCTTTACCCACTCAACACCCACTTCAGACAGTGTCGCCAATGACCAATCAACCTTTGATTCTGCTCTGATAAATGATAATAATAATTCAATCGTATTTAATAAAATAGAATACCTTTTGTACGACGATTGGGTTATTTATTGGTAAGTCAAATCATCACCCAATCAAATTACTTGAAATTAAATGTTCATTGCTTTGAATGGGGGGAAAGCTGATTAAGTCGCAGTCACAAGAGATAATTATAATTTACAGAATACTTTAGTTACACACCGAAATCAAAACAAAACAACAACAAAGTACATAGTTCTAAATTCAAGTTAAATTTCAGTTTTTAGAAGATAAATCCAATAATTTATGGACATGGTGGATATTAATATTCGTTTGCATTCGTAAGATACGATGATTCCCGAGACTGCCCGAGAGACATCAAATAGATGCACTATACAAACGATGAGCTTCGTATAAATTTCTATGAAACACAAGTCTTGTGTGTACTGTCCAATCAGAAACTATTGATGATTAAAGATACATACTTAATACGAGAAACAAAGGTGCTCGTGGCTAAACGGTAACCGACAGGTCAACATTGCAAAGGTGAAGTAACAGCCGATTATAGCCACGCTGGTCTTACGACGGGTGACCATTTCTTAAGACATCGAGATCTCTTCGTACCTCGTGCCCAGTTGCCATACGGACATCTATGGCAGTAAAACTAACCTTTTGTGCGCGAGCTCGACTCGCAAGGCCGGTTTTTTTTTTCAGATTTTTACTATATAGCAATACTACAATCAATTAATAAACGCCGACATTTTTGTTAATTTTACTACCACTGTAATTTAATATAACCTTTTCTTATTCTTTACAGTACTGGTGTCGGCAACTGGGTTCCAGCAGCAGTACTTCAGGGTAGTTCCCAAAAGCATGAGGGTACAGGAAGGCTCTGAGGCAGTTCTAGAATGTGCTGTGGCCAATCTTGCAGGACAAGTGCAGTGGGCTAAGGATGGATTTGCACTTGGTAAGTAGTTTAACAATACATTATCACACCGGCCTATATCCCACACTGGAAATTAAAATAAATAAATATTGTTGGACGTTCTCACACAACGTCATCTACCCCAAACTAAGCTATAAGCTTGTGCTATGGGATCTAGACAACTGATAAACATACTTATATAAATATTGGATTGAAGCAGGCGTTACTTGGCGAAAATCCATTACAAAGTAATGGTAAGTAAGATGTAAGGGTAGCTACACACATAAGCGGGCCGGCATTGTCGGTTCGGCAGTATTTGTCGAACAACAAAGCCGACCCGAAGCAATTACTGCACTTGTTCGACTTCAATCGGCTAGTGCCGATCGAGTTGTTCATTCGGTTGACACATCATTCCGTTCGGCAGTATTGCAGAATGAAAAAGCCAACCCAAAGCAACTACTAAATTACGTTCGGCTTGTGCCGATCGGCACAATTCGGTTTTCATTCGGGCGTCTCACGCGCGTCCTCCACGCAGTATCGTCTCAAATGTCGCAAGCCGACTGGCATAAGTCGGCAGTTGCCAAGCCGAGTGATAATTATGCGGCAGCCGAGCGGCTTATGATTCCCAAACATTCATCTACGATATTATTATATTATATTCATATTCGATTTTACCGTCCGGCTTTGCCGATTGATGCCAGTTCGCTGTGTTTAGCAACTACCAAGCCGAGTGGTAATGTGCGGGCCGAGCGGTTTGTGATTCCCGAACATTCATCTACACTTTTTTTGACTTTTTTTGATTTTGACTGCTTCGGTGGCGTGGTCGGTAGTGTATCCGCTTTTGACGCCGGAGTCTCGGGTTCGATTCCCGTTCGGGACATACTTTGTGTGATGACACATACGTTTGTACCGAAGTCTGGGTGTTTCCTATGTATAATATGTATATATTTACAAAAAAAATAATTGTATATAAGTATTTATATCAGTTTATCTAGTACTCATATCACAAGCTCTGCTTAGTTTGAGACTAGATGGCGTTGTGTGGATTGTCCTAACATATTATATATATTATATTATATATATATATTCGATTTAATCGCCCGGCCTTGCCGATTAATGCCGTCCCGCTTATGTGTGTAGCTACCCTTAAAAACTTTCAAAATATAATAGCATTAATTTTTCGCAAAATTGTGCAAATTTCGTTACTATTAATGATGATATTTATACGACAACTGGCGTGGTTCAGCGGTTAGGTTAGGGTTCGAATCGCACTCAGGACAATACTTTGTGTGATAAGCTCGATGGTTTCTTTTGTGTCATTTTTAGAGTTCCGTATCCAAAGGGTAAACACACCCACACATCATGGTAGGCAGAGGTGCTTTACATACCTACAATTTGCCAGTATTTTTAGTCCCACATAATAGGGGGTAAGCCTATTGCCGTTACCGGGCACATTTATAATGGGTTATGTCCAAAATGGCCGAATGAATTTAATAAAAAGTAGCAGCTATATTGTAATTTGAAAACAAAGGGTAAAACGGGACCCAATTACTAAGACTTCGCTGTCCGTCCGTACGTCTGTCACCAGACTATTCTCAGACAGTTGAAATTTTCACTGACGATGCAAATACAATACCGAAACCGAAATCGACGTAAAATATATCGTCGTTATAGTAATCGAATAACAACAAAAAATACTTACAAAAAAAACAGAAATAATACATATTTAAGGGGGTTCCCATCTATCAAACGTGCTTTGGTTGGTACGGAACCCTTTGAGCGCGTACTTTTACTGCTGCTAATCCGGGACGAACAGATAGTCCCTAATAAATCCTTCCTTCAAGTGGTGTAATTACAACTCAAAGTGTAATGAGGCCGAAACCTTAATGTTTCCGTTTGCGTGACTGGCCACTAGTGATGTCCAATCGATTCAATTAGCCATACGATAAAAATCGTTTCGTTACGATCGTAATAAAACAATTAACGACGGATAACAATAGATTTGGTTCCAAAATTACGAAATGAATTGCGAAACTGATTTCTTATTTTTTTTTATCGATATTACACGATATTGCGATAGGAAATTTAAATTTTTTTTTTTAAATATCCTTTTGAAATTCATTTTGAAGACGCGATTGACATTTAAGACAGACAGATACATCACGTATATATTCCTAAATCGGTAGGCAGAAATGCATTACACACCCTCACTTTACTAGTAATTTTGTTGGTCCCACGTTATAGGTGGCAAGCCTATTGCCGTTACTGGATACTATAGAATATTCAAAAGCACTCTGTAATTTTAATACTGTGGTGTATAGGCAAGCTAAACAAAAGAACGACTATAATTAACCTATATGTTTGTAGTACATATAGTTTATTGCTTATACCTAATTGGCTAGTTCAATTGTAAGGTGGTGTGGCTTATGGCGTAGGCGCCGATGGAAACTGGTAGAGGCTTGTAGACTTGTGTGAAGGGACTAGAACCGCCTTCTAGTATTATATAGACGTTTCGTATATATGACGTCGGAGGTTATATGTTTAGCTTGCCTACACGCCACTCCCCCGGTCAGGCCACTTCAATATATTATACGGTTTCGGGACTTAAACGCGTAAAATTAGTTTATTTACATTTCGAGCGAGTTACATCGGGGCGTAGTCACAGGCTGACTGAAGCTAGCGGTGTCGATAGCGAGAGACGCCGGCAGATTCACCATCTACCTTCACCGGGTCTTAATTCTTCTGCGGTGCGTTGTTAAAGTCCCCGCACACGACACTCACGACATCAGCTCGGGCAGACTCCGGTTGCATATTCCGGTTTGTGGTTTTCTTAATTACAGGGTCCCACGATGAAGGCAGTCTGTAGCCATCGTCCCGATTGAAATTTTTATGTTTTTTAATTTCATCGGCTCCTCGTACCAACCTCGCATAGTAGTGACGATCAGTTGATAGGACCTTCAGGCGATGGAACGGAATCCAATGGTTAGGGTCTTCCTGAATAAATAGGGGCTCGGCAACGGTTCTCTGTCCTTCAGAGACCATTGCCAGTTGTTTCTGTAATTCAAATCAAAATTCGTACAGCCAGGACCTATGTTATATACTACTAATAGAAACTCTGCAATTCGAGCGATATCCTTAATATTAATAGAAAAACACCCAAATCATCGCGGAGGTGTGATTATAATTATATGTACAGTATATAGGTATACATAACAAAAATAGCTGTAGTGTCTAAATATCCTCTGCCTATCCCATTATCGGAAGGCTGACGTAAATCTGATAAATCCCAATCGACGCAATAAAACAACGAGAGCTGTGACCCGTACGACTGCCGCATCGACATGACTTTACTCATAGGCGAGAGCGATTTGAAAATATTAATTGAGGATAATGAAACTAAATATTCCTAGTGGAAAAGTATAGTATCTGTTTTGTTGCTATATGCTTTGATTATGCTATATGTGTAGCATGTTCCACCAAGCAACATTCATTGTCAATCTTTTATTTTGTTAGCATAAGGACAAACCTCTGTGGTTTTATTGTGCTGCTTTGTTCGTTGTATTGTAAATTAAAACACTATAACTAGTGGTTCTGTGAACCGTAGACTTCGGGAGCGGCTTTGTTTATTCTTAAATTGTATTTATTTGCATGACTTTAGATTTTATTTATATGGGTTGCTATGGTTACGGATTGCATTCTTGACAGACCGTAGACTTCGGGAGCTTTGTTTAGAAAATTTATTTTTCAATTTTCTTTATTACTCTTTCATTTTTCATCTAATCCAAAAAATATCATTCACATGTTATTCATTGTAAGCAAGGAGTGTGTGTGTAAAGTTTCATGAAAATCGGTTGATAAATACGGACAGAACCTGTAGATGTAGAGATGTAGAGGTACAGACGAAAGAAATTCTCCCCAGTCTGCAAGTTGAAACGGAAACTTCGGTCGCTTCGCTCCCTCAGTCAATAAATAATAAAAAATCATTGAATTTAAAAACATAAACGGTTGGTATTTCATATTGGATATATGAAAATAAAGTTCAATATGTAAAGTTCATTATGGAGCTTTGATATCGCGAGAATGCTTAGCTAATTACAATGTTGGAAATTAGTCCACTCACAACTCGTAATTTTTGTTTTGTTCGGTTACAATCATGGACAGAGTTCTCCATTCAGTTCATTCCACAACTAACTTTTAATATTGAAGCAACACAATGTATGGTGTATAAGTTGCAACATTTACAGGATAACACTTTGTAAACAAAACCAATGTAATATGTACTTTTGATTAGTAAAAAGAGTGGTCGTGAGCCAGCGTCTGTGACAGGTTCTTTCTGTTGTCACGGGTTTTACTTATTGCTTTGCGACTTTTGCGGAAAAAAATAACAGGTTTAAGAGCAATAACCTGGACGTACATTAGTGAACTATATGAATAAAAGTATTTACGACAATCTGTCCCTGTCAATTACGTAACTCCTCAATATTTTCTTACTGTGACACCTTTTTAAATCTCGAGTTTTTGCGAAACATACGAACAGAAGATAGATAAAATAGATAGAAGATTTTGACGTATGAAAATTGTATTATAGTCGATAATAGTAATTGCGTTTTATCGCTACCTTTTATAACTTGCAGTGGCATTAATTAGCCTTAGTGTGTCCGTCACCTCGCAGGCTCACTATCAATCGACGACAGTGGACACGTAGAATACTGAGTGAACTGAACTCTAACACATACTGGATATATAGGATTGTGCTGTTGGGAATTAACAATAAGCTCTGGGAGACAATTTGTTGTCTATTGTCATGGGCTGGGATTTGGTTATATGGCTTTACTTTTGCACAAAGAAACAGTTGAAAAGTATACTATACTAATAATGTGCCATCCCATACTCATAAATAGGAATTATGGCCATTCTATATTATGTCTATTTCCCTAACGAATTCGAAAAGCCATCCCAAAATAAACTTTTGTTGGCTTCTTTCTGAGAATTTCTTTTATCATCTAAGATAACTAATATTACTTTTATTTTTCTCAGGTTATTCATCCGTAATACCCGGTTACCCCCGATACACAATGTTCGGTGACCGCCGACATGGCGTATACAACCTTCGTATAGTCAACGCTACGTTACAAGACGATGCCGAATACCAGTGTCAAGTTGGACCTGCGCAGATGCATAAGGTCATCAGAGCCAACGCATCACTCACTGTTATTGGTAAGTGATTATATTAGTTTGATTATTAGATTAAATCTTTTTAGGAGATTTTCAATGTTGCGCTTTGCTCTGTATGCACGGTAATTCTCAACGTGATCGAATCATGAGGAGATCATTAGAAGACTCTAAAGTATTTCTAACCCCAAGGATTAGCAAGCTGAAATAGCAGGTTGGCCATATAGCAGAAAGTTCGGACCGCTTAGTGGTAAGCTCTTGGATCGGTCTCCTACCAGATGGACTGACGATCTAGTGAAAAGCGCTAAGTGTCGTCGGATACCGTTAGCAATAGAAACTTAGAGAGAAGTTCATGTTCAGCTGTAGACAGCGGTAGATTGAAAAAAGATTCAATGATATTAAAAAGAATAAAGACAAAAGAATTTTCCTCATGCAGTCATGATTATTATGTACGTAGAATATTAAATAGGTCTGTTGCCACTCACATTTTTCTTTGATACAAACTCGCTGAAAATTTTGCAATAAAAAAGTTAACCCTTAGAACACTCATGAATAATTACATTCGTACATTCGTTCATTCGTTCAATCTCTTTGACTTTGCCTACATAATATATTTTATCGTAGCGATATAAACTGTGCGGCACGCAGATAATAAAATATAATATGGCACTCGGGTTCCCGCTCATAAATTTTCTAATAACACCCCTCCACTAAGGGATGACATTCAATTTGATGTGAATTTTTTATTATTCCTATCCGGTTATTGCTTCGGTTGAGGGTTGAAAGGTGAAAATTTTAGCTACGAAATCATTTTAGCCATTTACAGCCGTAAAGTGTGAAGCTTTTGATACTTGCTTCGATGATTACAAGCGGTTTGTGGCGATATTCGCTTCAGTGATTTGGTTTTACCTGTATTAGAGTTCACAGCCCACACAATAGCACCGTCGAAAGGTTAAATAGAGGCATACGAGTCTGTTTTTACGAGTTTGTTTATTCCACCAGCCTGTTCTCCTACCTGGGGTTAGGTATCCTTACTACAGTGTACCCGGGAACCCCGGTTGTATACGTTTAAGCGGATATTTAAAAAATTACCGTTCATCCTACCAAATAAGCCACTTTATTGTTGTTCCTGGTCTTTTGGGTATATTTTGGCCGAGCCTCAGTCTGTAAGCAACTGTACAGCGTGCAGGTAAACTTATTTAGGTTCTGGAAATGCTGATACGAGCTCTTTGCAATAGTAAACCAGCGAAATATACCATTATGTCCCTTTCGAAGATACAGATGGTATGTTGTAACTATATTATTTAGTTCGTCATGAACAAAGCATATAAAATCACTATTATTTAAGGAAATGAAAATAAATGTACAAGAAAATAGCCTATCTTTTAGTACACCAATAACTTTCAATCACGTACATAACCCTCAAACATGACTTCCTTTTTCCAATACGAATCTCTACAGGAATCTCTAGAAGAAAAAAACTTTCCCTCAAAGTAAATATATCGGTAAGCGAAAACTCGTGTAAGTACGAGTGGGTTTTTACTAAGATACGTAGGGTTAAACCCAGGTCAAATGTACCGAGGTTTTATTGGAGGGTTACGGGGGATAAGGATGTGACTAACTGATTTTTATAGTGTCAATTTCTGAAAGCAATCTCGAACTGCAGCAATTGTAGGTTATGTAACTAATCGTGGGTTTAAGAATTTAGAATACACAAAGGTTGTGGATTTTATGCTGTATATTTCAAGATAACGGTAATAAGCTTGTCCCGTATTACCTACGTGAGATTAGCAAAACTAATGCCAAAATGTGGTTGTACCCTGTTGGATATGAGTGAATGTTAATTTCTGAAGATAGTTTAGAAGATAGAAGTTAGTAAGTATGTAATAAAAAAAAATGTAACTAGTTTTAAGCAATTTAATCTTGTAATTTTTATTCAACATCAGACTAGCTGATACCTGCGGCTCTGTCTGCGTAGAATTATTTACTTTTGCTTTTATACATAGTAAACCTTGTTATGAAATCACAGAATCACTTTATCAATTGCTGGAAACTGTATTAAAATCCTATGCAACAGTAACCTATAATAACTTTTTTCAAAGTTCCGGTAGAACTTTTATCGACTCGCTTAATTCTCAATTTTATTCGAGTCACGTACCTGGTAATCGAATACTCGGTATACCATATCGATATATCATTGGACATCCCTACCTGGCTGTCACAATAACAGTCCGGCGACTATTTTATGAATGCCTTTTATTCAAATTTCCCGGGTTCTTTTTCGGCCAATTGAGACCTGTATTTTTTTGGGACTTTATATGTATGACGGTTAGCATAATTATGCAAAGTGGTGTTTTATTATCGATCCTTTAAGAAGGATTATACTTTATCGTTATGGTTATTGGAGGGTTTAACGGTTATTGAGATTATTACCGTCGTCTAGGTCTAATAAAGATGTTTTGTGTTTTTACTAGACTTTGGTCTGGTGAGCAAAATGAAATGTCAAATGAGGTCATATAAATTTATATTAAACAAGCTTACTTTTGCCTATCCAATAATACAACTATGATTAGTAATCAAAATTGGTTCAGTAGATTAAGAAATAATACCCTACAATCTCGATCACTAACCCAGTCGTAGTAGAGTTTCTTGCCCTTCTTCTCATTATATCGTATATATCTCTCTCCATCCAAATGTTGCCTGGAAGAGATCGCTTATAAGCGATAAGGCCGCCATTTGTACATTAGTTTCAAGGCATGTATGTTATACGTTACTATTTATTGCTTGTGTACGATGTACAATAAAGAGTTTTTATCTTATCTTATATTATCTTGGCTTATCTTATCTTATCTTATTTTATCTTATGTGTGGTAATCGAATTGGCGGAATTCTTGACCTACAAAAAATGTGTATTAACTGCTCCTATTTCGACACACAGAAATCACTCAGATTCCAATTAAAACATTTTCGAATCTCACCAAGTTTGTCCCGACTGGGAATAGCATCGATGGGTAGATACTCCGGTACTAACTAGACCACACCACCAAAGCAAAGGTTTAAAAGTTTATTTCCCACGCACTACAAGAATTAGGGATACTTACAAAAATTTGAAATCACATTAAATAAAACGGATCGGTCCCAAAGACCCCTCGTAGGCATTCCTAGTGTTAATTGATCGTTTAAAGGACAGATAACAATTTTATATTACAACTTGTCTGTTTTAACTGATATTTTAAAGAATTTTTGAGATAACCAACTTTTTTTTTTTAAAACTTGTAACGAGGGATGACGGACGATTTCTTTTTGAACGACTCACAGACAAAAGTAAATAATAATTTTCATCCATCAACCCATTATTTATACGTTTTGACGTCCGTATGTATGTATTATGAATGTAGTAGATTCTAGAGTAAAAAATCAATGGTAAGTATGATGTTCTAACTTTTATAAAATTAATAGCATTATTTTCGCTAAAAATAGAACTGTCTCAAGACTGTCTCAGAGAGAACAGCCTGTTCTCTCTGAGACAGTCTTGAGAATGCCTCGTTTAGAGGTGAAACATATGTCGACGTTTTAATGTCTTCTATTTTTAGTGAAAATAATGCTATTAATATTATAAAAGTTTGAACATCATACTTACCATTGCTTTGTCATGGACTTTCGCCAGGTAACGCCTGATTCTATCCAATATTTCAGATTCTAGAGTGAGAGAGGATGTTAGAATGAGAGCGATAGTAACGAGACATCTGGGACTTAATATGAATATTCCAATAACAGCTCCACATTACCTACACTGAAAAACGTCAAAAACGAGATTGCAGAACAATAACTCCACACAATTACATTAGTTCCATTTTTTGCCACGCGCCAACTTATACTACTTGTCAAGCTGTAGTTACAAATATCAGGCCTATGTCACTCGCCTAACAACCGCAAAAAATACGTGACGTCAGCGAAAACTTGAAGTTGTAAAACAGTAACGGTTGTCTCTTGTTTGTGACACGGCATTGACCATAGAGTTGATATTGATGCATTAACATCATAATTATTGGTCAAATTATGCTGGTATATATTTTACTTTACTGAACAACCCTAACGTTCGAATGATGTTCTCTGTAAACAAAGAATGTGCTTTAATTAACGTCGGAGTGCAAGTTCTGTATGTAAGTACTATTCCCTATTATGTGCAAATATTAACACTGACATACACAAAAACATCCCATTTATACATTAGTAGAATACAAAGAACATTATTCTTCTTCTATGTCAGTTCAAAAAGGTCGAAACCGAAAAATAAAACTCAAATTGTCGTTGACTACAGACAAATAGACCAAAGACATTTCCCGCCAAACCTTTTGGCAAGTCACTGTGGAAACTAACATGGCTGCCAAATGTTTTGTTCAAACCAAGAATTAATGAACAAAAGAATAAAAATAACATCTTGTTTTCAGTTACTGAATATTTATTACATTATGTAATAATTTTAATGTTTTTTTTTTGTTATTGCTGTATCTATTTGTTCTACTATATAATCTATGTTGTATATTCCATAAAGTGAAGACTCAAAAAAGAACTAAGTAATTGTTCTAGGTTATGTCAAAACCCAGTACAAATTAACTCCTATTGAGCAAACAGATTTTGAGTGTTAGTTTATATGAAGGTAACATATCTGTAGTTCATATTGCACAAAAACACATATACTTTTCCACTGATATAATTTTATTTCTACTAACCGGTTTCACCTCACGTCATCATCAGAGATTTATACAATATAGTTTCAATAAATCACACAATAATATCCATAATTCACATAAAAATATCGTACTAAATATTCATAAGGAAATAAAAACACTAGTATCATACTTAATTTTATGGGGGTAAATGAAAATAAATTTAAATAATAATGCCCACTTCCAAATTTACCCCGAAAAGTAGGAGACTAAGACCTAGGAAAATGTTTACTTAGATGTTTTAAAAATGATGTTTACATTAAATGTCAACTGCTAAATTGTCAAAATTGTTAAATGTCAAAACTTACATTTCTAGTCCCACCCAGTGAATTAAATTGTATAATAGATAATCACCTAGCAGGTGATTACATATTTGAGCCGTTTGGGGTTGAGACACTGGGGTCATGGGGTCCAAGTGCTCGCCTCCGCGTACAGAGACATTGCTAAACGCCTAATCGATGCTTCTCAGGACCAGAAGGCTGGCTATTTTCTGACGATATTTCTGATTTTATTTAAACGATATTTTGTAATGTAAATATTTTTAGTCTATAATTATGTATATTTTGTATTTCTCTTATAAAAATGAATCCCTATTTCCCTTGGTCACGACATCACGCGTGAACGGCTGCTACGATTTGGCTAATTTGGGTCTTTGATTCGTGGAGGTTAAGGGAAGGTTCATAAGCAAAATTTCAGGCGGTACGAAGTTCGCCGGGACCACTAGTAGATAAATAAAATAAAATACAAAGTCAATTTATATTAAAAAAAAATATCTGTAGTTATAAAAAATCATAGCTTAGACGCCTTTAAGTTGGTAGAAGTCTATTCTTTGTGAAGTACTCAATAAAAATCGTCGGTAACCCTTCACAGGTAACAGCTAAAATCCAATAAACAAGCCGTGTAATATTAAAATGACACTTAACCCTGTCACTAACCGCGTTCATGTTTATTGCACATCAGACCCACAGATTATGACAACCTTTTTTGTTAATATTTTTACCTTCATAAATTTTTTCGACCTTAAAACATTTAGAAATTCATCCTTATTAAGAGTATTTAGCTTCTAATGAATTTGCCTGAATTGTAGAGGTTGTATGATATATTATGATCATATAATGTAACATTAGTTTTGGCTGTTGGAATTAAGACTCGGATTACATTATTTTAGGGGACTTTCACTGACAGATATCGGATTTTAAGGAGTAAGTTGGGCAACTTTAATCCCGGAAATGTATTCCCGTGAGAATTGGATACGAAAAAACAATACCACTTGAACGAAGCATTCAACTTGTGTATACTGATATTATAGAGGAAAGAATTTGCCTTAGAGCCTTAGTAATAGGAACCCGATTTACCCTACGGAACCCTAAAAACGAACCGCGGTAATCAGCTAATTATGAATAACAGTTAGTGTGTTGACCTTAACATCGAACTCACATCGACCTAAAGGAAGACCAACATAAAACAATGGGGTAAGATGTTGAATTTTTATATTATAGCACAATTTTATTTTTCACGAGGCATTCTCAAGACTTTTAATTTTCACGAGGCATTCTCAAGACTTTTAATTTTTACGAGGCATTCTCAAGACTTTTAATTTTCACGAGGCATTCTCAAGACTTTAAATTTTCACGAGGCATTCTCAAGACTTTTAATTTTCACGACGCAGTCTCAAGACTTTTAATTTTCACGAGGCATTCTCAAGACTTTTAATTTTCACGAGGCATTCTCAAGACTTTTAATTTTCACGAGGCATTCTCAAGACTTTTAATTTTCACGACGCATTCTCAAGACTTTTAATTTTCACGAGGCATTCTCAAGACTTTTAATATTCACGAGGCATTCTCAAGACTTTTAATTTTCACGAGGCATTCTCAAGACTATCTCAAAGAGAACAGCTGTTCTCTGTGAGACAGTCTTGAGAATGCCTCGTGAGTAGGTGAAACATATGTCGACGTTTATAATGTCTTCTATTTAGTGAAATTAGTGCAAATATATAAAAATTAACATCTTTCCCCATTGTTTTATCATGGACTTTCGCCATGTAACGCCTCATTCCATTCAATATTGAAGACCAACTGGTTTATCGCTAGGCCATGGACGCTAAGTACACATTACCCAAGGGAAGAATCGAACCGAAAACCATCGGTAGTTATGTTAACTAACAAGATGTCACTTTAACTACACAAACGGAGAACCTAAACCATTTAAACTCGAACAGTTACTTAAACTTGACATAAACACTAACTATTCGTACTCCAAACGAGTTCTCTGTGAAATCAGATTGAGATTTGTGCTCTATTGTCATGTCAATACGTCTGTTATTGCATTACGTCGGTAATGTTGCAGTTTGTTTTGGTGTACGAACAATAGCATAATAAATAGAATTGTCTAATACTATAGTTAAATTGTTTTAACGTAGTGTATTCCCATGGGAAATGGGAATGGGAAAATATACTGGTAGCTACGAAGTGTGTTCCGCCCGTTAGCGAGATCTCAGGTTTTTGGTCCCATCTGCTTATGGCAATCTTTGAGTCAGGTTCTTGTCAGGTAATTTTTTTTAACCAATGATAAGAAAAGATAAGTAAAATACTCTTTATTGTAAATAGTCACGTATAACACACATGCCTTAAAACCAATGTTGGATAGAAACAGGCGTTACCTGCCGAAAATCCATGACAAATTAATGGTAAGTAAGATGTTAAAACTTTTCAAAATATAATAGCATTATTTTCGCAAAATAATGCTATTATATTTTGAAAAGTTTTAACATCTTACTTACCATTACTTTAAAACCAATGTACAAAGGGCGGCCTTACTAATAAGCGATCTCTTTCAGGCAATTTTTGGATGGAGAGAGATGTATACGATATAATGTGGTTAGTGTACAATATATAAATAACTTAAGTAATAGATAAAAGAAAGGTGGGGAGAAAAAAACAAAGACAATGACACTTCGGACTGCACAGATTCTATAAAGTGGTATGTAACAACTGTCCTGGCTGTTGGAAGTTTGGTTTGAAATACATAGTTGTTTGATTTTCTTTAGTGCCCGATAACGGCAATATCGCCCCTTATTTCGTGGGACCAAAAAATACTGGCAAAGTGTGGGTGTGTAGTGTAATACACCTCTGCCTATCTCTTCAGGGATATAGGCGTGATATGTATCTGTGTCTTTGTCAGAAAGCTGAAGAGTTTGTATGGTTCACAAGACTCTTGTCCATAAAAAAAAAGAATTGCGTTGAATAGTCCAATTATTAAGGAAAGCCATGACATTACAACCCATAAGAGCAGTAATCGAAATTGTCACAAAAATGCATAAAATTTAATTTCTCTTTAGAGCGAACGAATTGAGCACTAGTACAGATGAAAATGATTGTCCATTATAAAAGACACAAACCTCAAATGTACCAGGAGTACATAACAACATAAGAGCCTTCAAGATTAGGCACATCTCTAGTCCAGTGGGTCTACCGAATTGGATTACCCGTGGTCCCACTGTAACTGACAGATAGAATAAATTCAAATTTTCTTCACTGCGGTTGGACTACGGGGAAATAAAATTCCCCGTGGTCTCACCAGTGGGTCGTAGCGGTGGGACCACGGGTAAGTGCCGAACGAATTGCTAGGTGTTTCCAGTTTTTCCATTCTATGCCTGATTTTACATATGAAAACACTTAAATGCCTTTGTGCCATACCGAATAAATACAAAAACACATTTCTGCGTTATCTCCACGATATTACGTTATCTAAATACATCTAACCCCTCTTATATTTGAGAAGTAATCTTACAAACGCATAAAATTTGCAATTGAACGCCCGAGTCACTTGTGCGTATAATCGTGTAAAATATTGTAACATTTGCAGGGTTAACTTAAAAATACCTACTTAGACGTATGCGTAGTAATTTTTTTTGATGTCACGTTATACGAATGATCTATATCTATCCATATCTATACTTATTATAAATCTGACATAACATAGCATCACGTCTTTTTCCCCGAAGGGGTAGGCAGAGGTGTGCAAACACACCCACATCTCGCCAGCTATGTTAGGTCCCATGTAATAGGGGGCGAGCCTATTGCCATTTACCGGGCACAAGTTTCAGACTTTGGGATAATTATCTGGGTAAAATTCTAAAGAGAATTATACATTATCCACCAGACCCGGGAATCGAACCTGAGACCTCGAGTGTGGCAGTCCTACAGAAACGAGCTATACGAGCAATCTATAGACTCGGACCCCGTGACTCGCTGAAAGAACTATTTTAAGAAATTAATATTTTAACAGTTGCTTCTCAATATGTTTACGACAACATCGTATATGTACGGAAGAACATAGATCTCTTCAAAAAAAATTCCGATAACCATAATTTTAATACAAGAAATAAAAATAAACTGGCAATGACAAAAATTAGACTTCATAAAGTTGGTAATTCGTTTGTAGGCAAATGTATAAAAATTTATAATAAAATTCCTCAGGATTTGGTTGACATGCCTCTTAGTAAGTTTAAAATAGTAGTTAAAACATGTTTGATGATGAAAGGCTACTATAATGTAGACGAATATCTTAATGATAAAATGCATGGTCACCCTAATCTTCTGTTGTTGGCCATTCGTATAATACAATATAAACTAATTGTAACAATGTAAACAAAACAATAATAAAAAAGAAAATGGATAATCTACCTGAGTTTCTTGCTGGTCTCTTCTCAGGAGAACCAACTTACCGAACCAGCGAAAGAATCATTTTCTAATGGTTATTTATGTACTTACTTAATTTAGTATTTTTATAATATTACTTGACAAAATTGTAAAATTTTGACATTCATATGTGCTCTTTATGTGCCTAAACTGAATAAATGAAATTGATTCTTCTTTGATTCTTTGATACATAGTACCATTGTGCCACCGAGGTAATAAATCTGTAGAAGTGAAAATTCTGTACATTGAAAATATCAAAAAAATAAATGGTAGGGGGTGTTACTAGACCGACACCGAACCCAAAAATGTGTTTAAATTTTTTTTTATCTTTCTTTCTGTCTGTCTGTCTATTTGTTCAGGCATCACGCAAAAACTACCAGTTCGATTACGATGAAACTTGGTATAATTATTCTTTAATATCCTGGGCACCACGCTGGGTACTTTTTATCCCGGAAAAGTATATACAATAAAAAACAAACTTAATTTGGCGGTTCGATCCTTAGACCCGATTACTGTACCAACCGCAAATAATAAGTTTGTCGTAGGTTACGTCACCCACAGTGGAGTTCACTAAGGGGCGCTGCACACGGCTAAGATACTATTATATTTTATCTTAAGTTACAATATCGCTCTGCTCAACTGATTTATTATGTATAGCTCAACAGCTATACATAATAAATCAGTAACTGGTGAACAAGAAAGCTATAACACGCAGGCGGAGCTGCGGGCAAAAGCTAGTATGAAATATAATAGGTCTTTTTTTTACCTATGAAATTGCTGTTTGGACTTTGGTCGACAATGACTAATTAAAGGTGATTGTGGAAGCCGATGATACACAATCTACGGCTGAATTAGCAGCAGCTTTCGACGTTAGCGTCAAAACAATATTGGTCCATTTGCGTCAAATTGGCAAGGTAAAAAAGCTTGACAAATGGCAGCCTTTTCCCAACGCAGTTGGAGTCGGCTTTCCAGTTTAACTGCGATTCGGCTGAACTTCGATATTTTCTGTGAAGCGACTACCATCTGACCTCCACAACCTATGGGCGATATCGAAGTTCTGTAGTTAGACCGCGAGAATTTTTGATTTAGGGCTCCAAATACCCCTAACGACTGCCATAGATGTTTGTATGACAACCGGGAACGACGGCTTAAAGTGCTCTCCGAGGCACGATATAATTCTGTATTTTAAGAAAATGGATGCTTGCTTACTTTTCCTAATAGTATTAAGGTTGGACTTAAACATTGACAAACGAAAGAAACAGCGGATGGTTCAAGTCTACCCCAAGGACTATAGGTTTTACGATTCAAATTATAATATAGGTCCTTGAGATGCTATTAGAACCTCTTACCACTCAAAACGAGTCCCTAAACGAATAAAAACAAACTTCCTTTCAAACTTTATTATTGCTCTCAAATAGGTCAGAACAAACAGCTAATTTAAAAACTACACTCGTAAAATAGACTCAGGCAGGAGTCGGAAGTCTAAACTAGTCGAGTTCCATCTTGAGTTTTCTAGAACTTTCCGTAGCTAGAAGTTGGAAGTCATCTTGGATTGCGTTAGTTTACTTTCGCTACCTACTATGTTGTATTAGTTTCGACCGAGTTTGTCTAACACCCTTTGCATAAATAGCTGCCAACTATTATAAAACAAACTTACACCCCGTGTTATGACGCAGTGGTATGAGTATGCGACTGCCGTCCCTGAGGTTCCAGGTTCGATTACGGATCAAATCAAATTATTTGTGCCATCCACAAATTTGTTTTGTGTTTCGGAGATTGGGTATTTTCTATGTATAATATGTATATATTTAGAAATATACGTCTGTTTATCAGTCGTCTAGATCCCATAGCACAAGCTTATATTTGCTTTACACGAACACATCACCGGGATAAAAAGTAGCCTATAACACTCAAATATAAAGTACCCACATATTAGTGAAATAATTTTCAAAATCGGTTCAGTAGTTTCGGAACATATTCAGTGCAAACAATCTTTTTTTTTGCTTTATAATGTGTGAATGATGAATTGTGGTATAGATAAAAAAAATTTAAGTTGCCACTTCCCAAAGTTAAAATTCCCCACAATTCTTTAGAGAATAAAGGGTTCTCAAGATAATTCCAATTTTAATCACGTAGTTGCTTTTCTTCTCTTGCCTTTTTAATATTTACACTACAATTTCTACTAAGTTCTGTTTTGTTTTCTAGTAAAAAATATATCGTGTTTTGGAGTGACACAGTTCTATTCTACAGGGAAATCTTCTAGATGTCCATTAATGTTGCTTGCATTTTGTTCTTACAGTCTCGAAGGCTGTGAAGGATGTTTACTTTCATCGCGTAAAAAAATTTAGTAATTTTAATGTAGGTACTTTAAAAATAAGATAAGAAAAATCTAAGCTACTGGACTTGTTAATACAAATAATATTATTAATAAACTGGTATCCGCGTTATATGGTTTTCTCTGTCCCATTTCCCACGGGAACGTACCTATTACCGGGATAAAAAGTAGCATATTATACTCAGGGATAATGTAGCTATATTAGTGAAAAAGTATTTATTTTTCTCTATAGTTTTTTTTGCAATGAATAGAGCCTGTTCTATGCGAAAAAACAAACATAATAGGGTTCTTGAAGTTTTACTTTCTAAACGAACCCAATATTCTACTAATAGTACAAAGTACATCTATCTAAATATAGAAATGGTGAATGTAATTTTTGTCCCCCCATAGCTCTCGAGAACTGCTTATGCTCCAATGATGGTTGATCCCTCTATGGATAGCCCTAGATCTGGAGGCAAGCCGAAAAATCGAAAATTTGTGCTTGCCCTAAGGTGTCAAAAGTTATAGGCCAAAACCTATGGCGTGGTGCGACGCGAAGCACCGCGCAAGACACCGTACTAGTTACAAAGAAACACGTCAAATATTGACACAAAAACCGACTTCAAATACCGAAATAGGACCAAACAATTCTCGGTATTGGACCAAATTGAAATGAGACCACTCGGAAAGCAGTAGCCAACTAAAGAAAATTTCATACCGTACACTTAGTCGAAAGATATGAGTTAACCAACATAAAAAATACAGTCGAATTGAAAACCTCCCTTCTAAAGTCGGTTAAAATACATACAAATCAGAGTAGGCAGTGGCATAAACGTCCATATTTCACTAGTAAATTGGTGCTCAGGGAGATAATAGCGTAAGCAATATCGGATACAGCAATAGAGATAAATAAACCTGAAGTGTCTGTTGGAATTTCAAATTAACAGCTCTTCACTAAATGCTTATGAAATTATACACACACACACACATATCACGACTATATTCCAGAACGGGTAGGCGGAGGTGCATTACACACCCACAATTTGCCAGTATTTTAGTCCCACATAATAGGGGGCAAGCCTATTGCCGTCACCGGGCACATTTATAATGGGTTATGTCCAAAATGGCCGAATGAATTTAATAAAAAGTTAGGCACAGCCAATTAAAGTCCTGGGTGTCTCAGACTATGAAATTATACAAAGCACACGTCATGTCTCTGTCTGTTTTCTAGCTAATTTCTGAGACGGCTGAACTGATTTTACCAAGACTTTTACCACCCACACTTACTGGTAATCATGGGTACGCCTTATCTCGTAAAGATAACCCCAGGGTGAATAAGAACTGTTTTAATGACAACTGTCTCATAAGCATACATATTATTATAAACATTATCAAACCTATAAACTTTATGAGCGAATGACCCAAGCAATTGAATTAAACAAGTTACACCCTAAAACTAACAAATCCACCTTATTACCTTCAAAGGGAGAACTCCTTAGAACTTTTAAGATGACAATTGCTTAACGTCTCAGCCCTTCATGTGAAAATTAATTATTCATCCTTTAAACCAGTCGGTTATAATTGATTTAACTTTGAAAGTTAAATTAAGTTCTGCTGAGCAAGCAGTTTAGCGGCTCAGTTGATTTTATTTGGGAAAAACCTTCAGTTTAAACTGTAATCTGAAGGAATGAAAGAGCCATTTGTTTTATTCAATTAGATGACGTGGTTGGGGTAAAACTTTGACCTGTTCTTAGTCTATGTGCACCTGGTAATATTGTAGGCATTAATTTAACCTAGCAGGCGATTACGTAGGTATTTGAACCGTTTGGGGTTTAGACACTAGGGTCATGGAGTCTGTCCGAGCGCTCACTACCTTTATACAGACATTGCTAAAGTCTTAATCGATGCTTCTCGGGAACAGAAGGCTGGTTATTTTATGGCTGAAAGATTAAATATCGTCATCCAACGAGGCAACGCAACCAGCATTGTGGGAACCTTGCCAGGCGGAGAATTTATTGCAGGATGTTATGTAAATATTCTGTCATGGGTTTGCTGTCAATCATATTGACCACGGCCGGTACACACGGGCGAATCCATGGGTATCAACCAGGGGCGAAGCTTCATAAGCTGAGGACTGCATACCCGATATATGAGGTAACAAACATAAAAAAATAAAGCAGTCGAATTGAGAACCTCCTCCATTTTTGAGGTTGGTTAAAAATCAAAGTTAAAAGCAGTCGAAATGAGAACCTCCTCCATTTTTGAGGTCGGTTAAAAATCAAAGTTAAAAGCAGTCGAATTGAGAACCTCCATTTTTGAGGTCGGTTAAAAATCAAAGTTAAATTACAACTGATTTTTTCTATTTTATTATATGCGCTATTATCACTACAGGCATTCGCGGTGGCTAACGTAGTTTTTTATTATATCGGCTACAGAGTAAATAATATTGTTTTGAATTGTAGATGATAAATAACTCGGCCCGGGTTTGTCGCTTTGTTGATGTTGCAAATGCTTTTCCAAAACGCTATCATATTTCGATAATAATGAAACTAATTCTAAAAAGTTACCTCTATTTAATGAATCTTTGGACTCGTCACGTCCTCTAAAAGGCAATACAAGTCTTTGAAAAATACTACGGATTTGGTTAACTTGCTGATTGTGTTTTGAAATTTCTTCAGCAAATTGGCGTGACAAGTGTGTTTTACTTACTTTAGGAATACATAAATCTGGCGTTGGTTTAGGAGAAACAACTAACGACTTTCTCTGATCAAAACTTAATGATTTTACCCTTTGGTCTTTTAATAAAACGTTACAGCACCTCAAATCATCACAAGGCACAATTTCTTCCATATTTAACACTAAAATAAACTAATTCACAACTTTTAAACAATAAAAAACAACGCTGAAACTGAAATAAACACACGCGAACATAGCTGGCCATGCGACCGAGATGATGTGCGAGTGCGACTGCGACGATGTTCAGAGAGAATGCCTGGATTATAAACGAGAAGATATTTGCTATACCAACCTAAAGTATATTGTATGCATAGCGAAAATATCCATAGGTGTGAAAGAGAAAATGCAAGCCCGATTATACGGGCATGCATTGCGTCTACTTACAACTTGTGCGAGCGAGATGGAGTACCACATCACATGGAACGGTTAGTCGGTATAGGAGATTGACCATAAGCGCGCGAAATTTTGAAATAATCGTTCGAAATTTTTTAGGGTCAATATTACAATACACAATATTATTTTAGGGTCAATGGTACAATATTATTATTATATTATTTTGAAATGTTTTAGGGAATTCCGGGCTTATGGGAATGTATAGAACATTCGCCACTGGTATCAACTAGTCTATTATTAATGTTATAAAGTTAAAATTTTTCTTTGTTTGTGGAACAAAGGAAAATATAATAATAATTACGAGTATATTATCAATAGAAAGCTGTTTGTTGTATTTAAAAATAGGCTAGGACGTAAGAGGCAGCTTCTTATCCCAATAATGTGGTTCCATAGGAATTGGTTACGAGAATATACCACGCAGGCGTCGCCGCGGACACTAACTACCTAGTATTTTTATATGTATGTAAAAAAGTAATATTTTCTTTCAAATTATCGAAAGAATCGTCCTTAAACCATCAATATATTCCGTGGTAGTATTTTGTTGCCATTCATTAACATTTCATCGCAAGACAACGGGTTTTTTTTTAATGCGATATAGCTACTACCTTTTTTAAATTTATTCGGCCATTTTGGACGTAAACCATTATACGTAGTTCACACTATAAGTTTTGCGTAACTTAAAAAACAACATGTTAAAACCAAAATATTATGTTTATTGCTTTTCAAAATACTCTCCTTTACATTTTAAACATTTTTTCATGCGATGGAATCATTTTTTAAAACAGGAGGACCACAGATCTGAAGGCAGTTCCACTTAATTCCCTTATCGTTGCATACGTAGAACTTTGATGTGTAATAAAAAACAATTAATAAATGATTTCCCGCCAATGGTTTACTTTTTATTACGAAGAAGGTTGCAACGTTTAAAAAAATATAACATTCGAAATTCAAATAGTTCCGATTAGCTAGAAGTGCAAAACTTTTACTGTGCCCCATGTATGTGTGCCCGGTGATGGCAATAGGCTTGCTTCCTTTTACATGGGACTAAAACTACTGTGGGTGTGTAATGCACCTCTGCCTGCCCCTTCGGGGATATAGGCGTGATATGTGCGTGTGTGTTCCAATGAGGGCGCGAGAAACACGTATCATATAGTAAATAAAGAGAGGAAAGAGATATCAAAAATTCATCGCACTTAAAAAATTGTTGCGTAATTGCAAATCCAATTTAACTTTACACCATGAACGAACTTCTTTCGTCCCATGAACTTATGAAACTATTAAAACCGTACAGTAGCGGTACACACAACTGTTTCATGGGAAAATTTTAACTATAATAGTCACCATTCATAAGACGATGACGGTGTAATCGTATACATTAAAATCTCGAGAGCTTAATGGTATTCTGACTAATTGATGATCTGCAATCCTGAACAGACCACATTGACAATCGATCAATATATTCAACCTATACTGTCGCAAAAAAGCAAGGAAATTTGAAATATTATTTGGTCCCATTTCAGTAATTTGAAGTCGGTTGTTGTCAATTTTTGACGTGTATTTTTAGCTCATTTAATTTTTAAGATAGATTCAATGTTCAAAATGATGTTCAATGAGCTGTTGATTATTATGGGGTCGAATCTTGGGGGTCCAAGAAGCTTGTCACCCAAAATGGTGATGGTTATGACACAATTTTCTATTCGACACAATTGTTTAACGTAATTTTATTAAAAACGACATTAAGAGATTAAATTTTCAATAAACGAACGATAATTTTTCGACATACAAACGGAAACGACTACATTTTTATTTCTGGGTGGTAAAGGAAACGCGGGGAAATGATCGTGTCAAGCCAAAAGCCTCGAATGATATATTGTAAAGACCTAGCAATATTGTAGCCGTTTGGTGAATTGAATTTTTACATTTTTGTCATTTAAGTTATTACGAATTTCGGCAGTAAACTTTCGAGATAGGGGCTATAATTCCGGAGGGCTTACTTCGCTATAAACTTGATGTACGACACGGCAATCGTATGTTATATGTAGTATGAGAAATGTAATGATTTAGATAACAAACATAGAGTAGAACTATTTCTAGAAATGAAGCTTACTTACTTTTTTCAAATAATGATTCGCAAAAAACATGTCAAAATTTGACAAAAAACCGACTTCAAAGTATCGGAATGGGACCAAATAATGGTCAAAATGGAACCAAATTAAAATGGGATCGCTTGGGAAGTAGTAGCTTTAATTAATTAAAACAAAAAAAAACAAAATTGCTTCACACAGTCATAAGATATGAGGTAACAAACTTTAAAAAAATCATACAGTCGAATTGAGATTCTCCTCCTTTTTTAGAAGTCGGTTAATAATCATAGTCTTGGAATCGAAGCAGCAACTGGTCGCTTTCCTTGTAACATTGGACCTAGCTGTTGAAATTTAGTTTCAGATTTCTGAATAGTACTAGACTCGCAACCTATTTTGTGGGACCAACGAAGTGACTGGCGAAATGTGGGTATAACAAACGTCCCTGCCTACCACTTGGTAATAAAAATGTGATTTTGTATTAAGTACGACACTACTTAGGTTACAGGGTACGGGAAAGAAATTACTAGATATAAAATTCTATAATAAACTGCAATACAAATATCATAAAATTTATATTATCATAAATTATATTAACAATAAATATCTCTCACAAAACATATAGCATAATACAAAATATAAGTATATGATTTCCTTTCATAAATTATCACAATAAACTATATCACGCACAAAATATTTGCAAAATTGCAGTTTTCTCAAATTGCTGCAAAGCACATTGCAGTTTGCATAAATAGCAATATTTCAAAATATTTTTTAGCGTACGATAAAAGAGTAATATATTATAGTGATGTATCTTTTCCCTATCTTTTTAAAATAAGATGTTTAAGAATGTATTTTGAGATTTAAAATATTTACGAGCACAAAATCGGTGAAGCGGTAGTTCTGGCCGAGAACATCTGCAGTCATGAAATACTGCTTTTAAAGATTTTTGAAAAAAAATATAAAGGTGCTGTATTCCCAGTTTTGTATCTTTCTTATATTCTTGTAAGAGAAAAATGTAATATTGGCAATAAAAAGTATTATCTTATGTCATCTAATTTAAAAGATATTACGTTAAGTATAAGATTTGTTTTGGGTAAGTTTTGTTGATGGCATAAAACACATACTTTTACACCTATATTCCCGAAGGGTAGGCAGAGGTAAATTACAAACCCACATTTTGCCCCCCGATGCGTCCCCGGGGGCGTTAAGGAAATATCACATCAAAATAAAAAAGCAAGTCGGACTCGCGCACAAAGGGTGACGTACCAAAACGGTAAAAAAATCACGTTTGTTTTATGGAAGCCCCTTAAATATTTATTATATTCGGTTTTTTGTTTTGTTGCTATAGAGGCAACAGAAATACATCACCTGTGAAAATTTCAACTTTCTAACTATCACGGTTCATGAGATAGAGCCCAAGACAGACGGACGGACAGCAGAGTTTCAGTAATAGGGTTCCCGTTTTACCCTTTGGGTACGGAACCGAAGAAATATTGTACTTACCTACACCTATTAAAAATTACAAGATAAATGAGCACAAGTGCGTTTTAAGTATAATGCCCTGGTCGTAACCTTTTAAACCTTCCCTGAAATTCTACGAATATTCAAGACCAAAATTTGCCAAATTGGTCCAGTTATTTCGAGTTTTGGCGAAAAAACACACTGATGTGTGTGTGCAACGTTTGAAATCATGATCTCCTCTCTTAGGCCCATTGGAAGAGATCTCTTTAGAGATAAGTGGCGCCTTTGTATACATGTTTAGTTGACATCCATTTACTGTTTTGTATTTTACTGTGTGTACAAGAAAAAATAAAAAACAAATCAACAACGTTTCATCTTTATTTATATGCAGGTAGAACGTAAAAGATGTTTAAAACTCAAGTATTGTTTTAGTCCCCAAGGTTTAGCAGCACAATGCTATGATTGTTCAATTTGCGACCAACTCCTCCGAGATTTACCGCTGCACCACTTCACTAAGTTTATTTCCCTACTTCTTGTTCTTATTCAAAACGGGCGCTTAAAATATGCAACATGTTTTTGCTTGTCGTCTTTGTTTTCAGCGGCTTTTACTGTCCTAACTTGAAGTTGTCTTGGAAACGACTGACAATGCTTTTGTTGAAATGCAGCAGTGCTGCTATAAAATTTGTGTTTTTAAGACTTTTCATTTCTGTAATTTATGAAAGTTGTTATTCAAACGTTCGTTCCTCTGCCGTACGACAGTGACATGTAACACCCTGCCTGCTCACGTGTTTCCTTCTACATACAACCCTGGGTACCTTAAGCAGAGCGTGAAGAAGCACATCATTGTGCCTCCATCTTTAGGGAAATTTTCGATAGTAAGTATTGTGTGCTATGCTATAACAGAGGCCTCTATCGTTAGATGCGTCGCCTTGGCTTTCCATAAGGCGAGTGACTTTATTTCAGCGACCCAAATGAAAAAAAATACCGGCCACGTGGGAGTCTGACTCGCGCACGAAGCGTTTTCTACTGATACCTATATAAAAATGGCAAAACAAATTACGTTTGTTGTATTGGAGCCCCCCTAAATCTACATTTTATTCTGTTTTTTAGTATTTGTTGGTATAGACGCAATAAAACAACGTCATCTGTGAAAATTTCAATTTTCTAACTATCACGGTTCATGAACCGTCCGCCCATGAGATCTCATGAGATACAGCATGGAGACAGGTGGACGGACGGACAGCGAAGTCTCAGTAATAGGGTTCCTGTTTTACCTTTTGGGCACGAAACTCAAAAACAGTTATTTTTAAAAGTTCAAAGTATCCCATGGCAACTAACCCTCTATAACTTTATTAGGATCTTAGGATCACAAATAAACCCCAACAGATGAAGAAGCTCTTCAACTTATTAGATTTATTTATATATTTAAACCTATATAACGTATTTTCATTCCAACAAATGATAATTAATTGAGATCGCTAGTTCAACTTGAGTTTCTCTTTCCACTTCTTACTGCGGATCTATTATTCTGGGAACTATTTATCTTACGCAAGTAACTTGCCGAGTTTACTATAAATAATATGTGCCTTGGGTATTCAAGCGGAATACTTTATACTGTTAATTACTTTTACGATGTTGAACAGTCTTCATTTTGTTCAAGAGAGACTTGGGGAGATTCTGCAGGGTTTGAATTTCGCATTATGACGTAAAGATAAAACGCGGTTACAATGTTTTGGTAACAATTTTGAAGTATATTACAAAATTCCTCTTCAAAAAATTGACGTTGTTTCTGTTTTCAACCGACTTCCAAAAAAGGAGATTTTTAATTGTTTGTTTAATTAAAAGCTACGACTCCCCAAGTGGTCCCATTTCAATTTGGTCCCATTTCGGTAGTTTGAAGTCGGTTGCTGTGACAATTTTAACGAGTATCTATATATTTAATACGACTATTTGTCTGTCCGTCCGTCGCGTTTTTCAATTTACATACATTTGCATGAAATATTAAAATATTCTTTTTTTGTTTTTTATATATTTTAAATATATTTTTTTTACAAAGTTCGCCGTGATAACTAGTTTGATTGATTTTGTTTATTTAATTTGATTTACTATAATTTATGTTGTAAATAAAAAAAAAGAATACTTTTTTAGCACCAAACGAATATAGCTTTAAATATTTGGAACATATATGTAGTTAAGATTGCAAAAAATATATCCATCATTGACATAAAACCCGACTTCAAATTACCAGGATGGGACCAATAATAATTGTCCGTGTAATTGTTGTGTGAAATGGGACCAAAATTAAAATGTGATCACTCGGACAGCAGTAGATTTCAGTTAAAAAAATATCTGCTCACCCAGTGAAAAGATATTATGAGGTAACAAACTTAAAAAAACCCTACAATCGAAGTGAGAACCCTTTTTTGGAAGTCTAATAATGTTTTCGTAACACAATCTCTGATTAATTTGGGACAAAATGAAGTTGTGTAGAAATAACCTAATATATCTATTTATCTAGCCTTTCAGTGTGTGTACAGTTCGCGAGGGATAAGCAGAGCTTTGCATTTGTGTGCGTGCGTGAACGTATATGTGACCTCTTTTACACACACATGTGTCCTACACACAGCTACAAAAAGATGTTTTACTCTACTTTTCGTGGTCACTCACACAAATACAAAGCTCCGCTTATTCCTCGCGAACTATAACTACTCGGACGTAATTAGTTACACGTTATATGCCTGTAAAACATATTCGAAAATATACCAAGGTAATTTATACCAACCAGTATCTGGAATGCAAACTGCCTATGTAAATTCGTAGCCCAAATATCCAGCGTATGTCATTCATCACACGGCCGAGGGGTGTACACGGGACGAAACGACGAACGGGGTGGAAAAAAAACACCGACATGGAAACGGTTTGGTGTAAATTTGGAAAATAGGAGTTGATGAATCGTTTGGGATTTGCTGGTTGACGAAAGAAATGGAAAATGGTTTTTTTACCAGTTTACCGATGAAGTGTGATATTTTAAGGGTTTAGTATATATCTATATTTATAGAAATGGTGAATGTAATTTTTGTCCCCCCTTAGCTCTCGAGAACTGCTTATGCTACAATGATGGTTGACCCCTCTATGGATAGCCCTCGATCTGGAGGCAAGCCAAAGAATCGAAAATTTGACCTAGCCCTAAGGGGTCAAAAGTTATAGGCCAAAACCTATGGCGTGGTGCGGCGCGAAGCAACGCGCAAGACACCGTACTAGTTTGTTTATATACTCGTAATGCACTAAGGGGCTACGATAACCGACTGCGGAAAGAAGGCAAAAAATCTGTTTTTTATTTAAAAGTTCTGAAAATTCTTCATGTTATATTACATTATGCAAAAACGTAAGGATATACTGAATACAAATTGGAAAGATAAGCAAGACTTGTCTGTCTGTACATCTGTCTCCAATCTGTATATCATGAACCGTGATAATTTGAAAGTTGACATTTTTACAGTTGATGTACTTATTTGTTGCCGCCAGAACAACAAATACTAAAAAGAGAATAATATTAGGTGGTTCGCCGGAACGTCGAAATAAATAAGACGGAGTGAAAGACAGGTTAATTGCATTACAGCATAAATAAATCACACCAATCGGATGAATAGTTCCATAGTTAAATAATTTGAAGTTTTGAATTATTAAATTTGTCGCGCGAAATTCAACAATCGATTTTTTTAGTACCTACTGTGAAAGGTACGTTACTTAAATGTTTGATAACTCAAAAACTATATAAGCCACATACACCAAAAACTAAACAGCAGAGCACGTTAATGTGTTCTATCTGCATGTCAAATTTCAAGTCGATAGGTTTAAAATTGCGACCGGTATCGTGGCACAAAGTTTTTCGATTGAGATCAAGTATTAAGAAGACTCCGCTGCGCTTTGTCTTAATCAATATCTAGACGAGCTCCCATACAACAAACGTGATTTTTTTGCCGTTTTGATACGGAACCCTTTGTGCGCGAGTTCGACTCTCATTTGGCCGGTTTTTTCATCTAATTTCACAATAATATATTACCAATCCCTACTTGTTACTTAACTTAACTACGAAAAGATACAAAAAGATCTCAAATATAATTTCGCCAGGATATTATTAGTAAACATAATTATTTTATCTTGCATAATGAACGTCTTTACCACCAAATTGGCAATAAACATTGTTATTTTCGTCAGCAACATCGAATTATTTTTATTTATGTATGTGCTAAGAGGATGGTGGGTAATAATGGCATACATTTGTCAGGAAAGGGTAATACAGGTAGAATCAGGATGTGGTTTTGTCCGAAGGGGTGTACGAAATATTAGGGTAAAATGTTTTGCTGTGAGAAATATAAGTAGGTAGAATAGATGTGTAGTGAAAAACCAGAAGTACTTACTTATTAAAAAAAAATCATTTTACTAATATTTTAATTGTTTTTTTTTAATTAGAAGTTATTTAGGTAGGTAATGCGTGATTTTTTTTAAACTAGAGGTTATAAATGTTCGCACATTGATAGAACATGACCTGGATTAAAATAAACTAGTTATCACGGCGAACTTTGTATCGCCTCAAATATAAAAAAAAAAAACAAAAAATAAATAAATCAATATTTCATGCAAATGTATGTAAATTGAAAAAACGCGACGGACCGACAGACAGACAGACAGACAAATTGTTGTATTAAATATATAGATTATAGTTTCTTCCATTAGAAGTTGGACTTCTGCACGAATACCGTACCATTGTCTATAAAAACGGCAAAAAAAGACGTTTGTTGTAAAGGGATTAATAAATATTTTTATTTTACTCGTATTCTGTATTTTGTTATTTTATTATCTTATATGTACGGAAGAACATAGATCTCTTCAAAAACAATATACAAGAAATAAAAATAAACTGGCAATGACAAAAATTAGACTTCATAAAGTTGGTAATTCGTTTGTTGGCAAATGTATAAAAATTTATAATAAAATTCCTCAGGATTTGGTTGACATGCCTCTTAATAAGTTTAAAATAGTAGTTAAAAAATGTTTGATGATGAAAGGCTACTATAATGTAGACGAATATCTTAATGATAAAAATGCATGGTCACCCTAATCTTCTGTTGTTGGCCACTCGTATAATACAATAGAAACTAATTGTAACAATGTAAACAAAACAATATTAAAAAAGAAAATGGATAATCTACCTGAGTTTCTTGCTGGTCTCTTCTCAGGAGAACCAAATTACCGAACCAGCGAAAGAACGACACGTCTTACCTGTGTTACCCCGGCTATGTCATCGAGGAACAATTTCGAGACAAAGCCGGGGTGTGCGTGTTCGTTAGGGCGGATGTATGCTGCCGGTTGCGCTGCCTAGAGAACCCCTCCAATTCCGTCCTTTGGCTGCACGTAGACCATGGCTCTATGAGCCAGATCTACGTGTGCGTCTACCGATCCCACACAGGGGATTCTGAGACAACAAAGCTCTTCCAGTACCTCAGCGAGACGGCTGATGAAGCGCAGGTGCGGTTCCCGAACGCTGACCTAGTGTTTCTGGGGGACTTCAATGGCCATCACATTGAATGGCTGGGGTCCCTCAAGACTGATCATGCGGGTAGAGCCGCCCATGCGTTCGCTCTCTCCCACGGTCTGACCCAGATGGTATGCGGGATCACCCGGATACCAGACAGGTCAGATCACGCGCCCGCTCTGCTGGATCTACTGCTGACGAGTCGCCCAGCCCAGTACAGTGTTTCGGTAGGAGCCCCACTGGGTAGTTCCGACCACTGTGTTGTTCACGCTGGCATGAAGGTGTCACCTCCTGCACGTCCTGTGCAAACGTCACGACGACTATGGCACTACTCGTCAGCGGATTGGGACGGTCTACGCGATTATTTTGCGTCCGTCCCCTGGAGCCAGCGCTGCTTTGTAGGAAAGGCTCCTTCGGATAGTGCTTCTGCTATTGCTGGCGAGATCAGTTTAGGGATGGATTATTACATCCCTTTCACTGATGTCGCCAGTATCCGCAGAGCCCGTCCCTGGTTCGGGCGAGATTGTGCCAAAGCTGTTCGACAAAAACAGTCGGCATATCGCGCCTGGATCAGGGCCCGGGCTGTGCGCGACCCAAACGTGGGCCACCTCAAAGCAGCGTACAACCGGGCCACAAAGTCGAGTAAGAGGGCCTTTAAGAGAGCGGATGCCCAGCGCGTCGCGCGGCTTGGTCAGGAGCTCACTTCCCATCCCACGGGCAGCCGTGGATTCTGGCAACTGGCCAAAGCCGTGCAATCTAACTTTTGTCAGCCCTCGCTACCACCGCTGCGTTACCCAGATGGAACACCGGCTCACAAAGCCCAAGAGAAAGCGGATATGCTCGCAGACCTCTTTGCGGCTAATTCCCGGGTCGACGACCGTGGCCTGCAGCCCCCCGCCATCGCCAACTGTGGCCACACAATGCCTGATATTGTTATCAGGCAATGTGATGTACGGGCAGTGCTGCGGTTACTCGACACGCGGAAAGCCAGTGGCCCTGACGGCATTCCGGCGGTGGTGCTACGAAAATGTGCAGCTGAGTTGTCTCCAATATTAACGCGTCTGTACCGCCTGTCATACTCTTCAGGGCTCGTGCCGGAGTCTGGAAGGAGGCGAACGTACAACCGATCCCCAAGAAAGGGGATCGGTCCGATCCAGGCAACTATCGACCCATAGCTGTCACCTCAGTCATTTGCAAGGTGCTTGAGCTCCTTATAAATAAGCAGCTCATGCAATTCCTAGAGGATCACTCGCTAATCAATGATCGACAATACGGCTTCAGGCCAAAGCGATCAACGGGTGATCTTCTGGCATTCGTAACGCATGTCTGGGGTGGGGCTATGGAAAGGCACGGCGAGTCCTTGGCTATTAGCCTGGACATCGCCAAAGCCTTCGATAGGGTCTGGCATGCTTCGCTCCTTTCCAAGCTTCCGGCATATGGTCTACCTCCTCAACTGTGCAGCTGGATTGCCAGCTTTTTAAACGAGCGCCGAGTGCGGGTCCTCTGCGATGGCCAGGCTTCTCGCTTCTTGCAAGTGAATGCCGGGGTACCGCAGGGGTCCGTACTATCACCAACTCTCTTTCTTCTGCATATCAATGATATGCTATCCCTCGGGAACATTCATTGCTATGCAGATGACAGCACACTGCACGGGAGTTACTCGGTTCGTCCGACGGCGGGGCGATCTGAGATTGAGGAGGAGAGACGACGACTCGTGGCTGATCTCGACCGTAACCTCGACAGTATCTCTCAATGGGGTACCGAGAACCTGGTCGAGTTCAATGCCCGCAAAACACAGGCGTGTGCATTTACTGCGAAGAAATCCCCTTTCCTTCCCCTACCCTCTCTTCAGAATGCATTATTACCAATGAAGGACAACCTTGATATCCTTGGCATAGACGTTCGTCGAGAGCTCAATAATAAAAACTACATCGAAAGATGTATAGGGCTAGCTTCGCGGAAACTAGGAATACTGAATAAGGTAAAGAGATTCTTTACACCGGACCAGAGGTGTCTGCTGTACAAGACGCAGATTAGACCCTGCGTCGAATACTGCTCTCACCTCTGGGACGGCTCCGCGAAGTATCTGCTGGACGCTCTCGACGCTATGCAGCGACGGGCTATCCGTATTATTGGTTGTCCGGAGGTAACGGGAAGCCTTGAGCCGCTAGCTCAGCGCCGAACAATAGCTTCCTTGGCCGCATTCTACCGTATTTACCACGGCGAGTGTTCTGAAGAGCTCTTCAATCTGATCCCACCCTCTTCCTTCCGATCCCGAACGACTCGTGCCGGGCAGAGATGCCACCCCCACACAGTGGATAGCATGTTCGCGAGAACCGAACGTTTTAAACGTTCGTTTCTCTGCCGAACGATAGTGGCCTGGAACGCCCTGCCTGTGCACGTGTTTCCTCCCACATATAATCCTGGGTTCTTTAAGCGGAGCGTGAAGAGGCACATCAGTAGGTCGTCAAGTTGAGGGCCACTCTCAATAGTAATGTGTGCTGTGAGAGTGGCCCACAATCGCTAGACGTCGTCACGACTTACCACCAGGCGGGCGGCGTCAATTTGGCGAACCAAATATATAAAAAAAAAAAAAAAAAAAAAAAAAAAAAATCATTTTCTAATGGTTATTTATGTACTTACTTAATTTAGTAGTTTTATAATATTACTTGACAAAATTGTAAAATTTTGACATTCATATGTGCTCTATATGTGCCTAAACTGAATAAATGAAATTGATTCTTTGATTCTTTGATTCTTGTAGGACAGGTATTTGTTAAAATATTAAGAAAGAAATTATAAATAGATCACAAAAACTGATGTCATCGGCGGGACTCGAACCCACGGCCTTTCGCTAACAGGGGAGTGCTCTGACCAACTGAGCTACGATGACCACTACCGACGACATCGAATTTTTGCTTCTCGAGCAAAAATTCGAAAGAATAGAATGAGAATAGTTTAAGCAAACTCATTGCTTTGAAATACAAAAAATACAGGTATTTGTTGTTATAGTGGCAACAGAAATACACCATCTGTAAAATTTTCAACCCTCTTACTATTACGCTTCATGAGATACAGCCTGGTGGACCTTTAGTAATAGTGTTCCCGTTTTACCCTTTCGGTACGGAACCCTAAAAACTAGAAAACGTAGTATTTGTGAAAGCTTGTATTTCAGGTGAAACTGCAGGCATAGGCTAGTTTCTGTTTTGTTGTTTAAAACTCATTAAAGTTAAGTGGTCTGTCAAAACTTTTTTTTCTACTGAAAAGCTCCACAGTATTTTATGAGAGTAATCTTTTTAGTTTTAAGTGAATTGCTGGACATTTTATTGTGACTTTTTGGCAAACTTTTGTGTACTTTAATCCGACTTTTCGTAGTTTTTTGATACGTGTTAGCACTACTGGGAATTTTTGAGAGACTTTGAGTAAGAAAAGCACTTAAATTGATTTATTTCACTTAAGTTTAATTTGAAAAAGTGAAAAGGGAAAATATTTGATGGTTTTGACGCGGACAGAGCTGTGTGGCAGCTAGTCTATACTTCTTAACAAGAGGGCGCTTCAGACTCATCTACGCCCAAGATCATCGACCTCCATGATCGGGTCTTGAGGACGGTGGGATAGTCACCCGCCGTCCTTACAGAAGCAGGATTCTCATCCCGACCAAACCCCCGAAGAGGCCACACAGGTGGCGCCACTGGAAATACCTTCTGGTGCCTACCAGAGACGCCCGGCAACGGACGTAGGAGCGGCCGCAGCTTTAAATGATTAAAAAAGAAACTTCTTAACATAGTAAATAGGAAAGTCGCATTCCGCTGTCTGTCTGTACCTATGTATGCTAAGATCTTTACAACTATGGAACGGATTTTAGTGCGGTTTGATTGATTCAAGAGACATGTTTTTGTATATAATTTGTCAAGCGTTGTTTTATATTTATAACGAATAAACTCTATTTTTACCGATTTCAAATATTTTTCACCCTTAGAATTGCATCATGCCTGAGTAGGAGCATAGGTAATATTCATTACTACATGCGAGTCGGTTTCGCGCACGAAGAGTTCTCACCTTTGTTGTATGGGAGCCCCCTAAATATTGATTTTATTCTGTTTTTTAGTATTTGTTGTTATAGCAGCAACAGAAATACATCATTTATGATATTTAAACTTTCTACGCTATGCCGTATTTATGCGTATTTAAACGCTTTATGAGCTACAGCGCAAGACAGACGGACAGCGAAGTCTCAGTAATAGGGTTCCCGTTTTCCCCTATGGGTACGGAACCTTAAAAAATACCACTCGTCTGAAACCGGGAGAAACTGCTAGTCAGTACTGCTAGTATATAACCTATATAGAATTACCTGGAACTTTATCTAGCTAGAAGTCCTATATTATCTAACACAATTCCGTTAAAATACATTAGATATCCTAACTCAGATAAATCAAGGCTTTACTAAGTTTCACCAGTAATATTATAATACCATATTGGAAAACCATTTACAAGACTCCATATTTCCAATAATAAAACATATCCAATTACGTTGTTAAATAAATAAACAGTAGGTACAATCGCGCACTACGCGCTCTAATAATAATAAATAAACCTTGGCGCTCGTCAATCGGCAAGATTCGATAGTTTTCGACACCATTCGTTAGGCTCGCACAATACACTGCGAAAAGGCAAGAAATACTTTCCTTTTTTCCTTTTTTCGCGACGATATTGTCCACTTTGTTGTTATATATGGGTTTCGTGTGTAATCTTTATTACTTTAGCGTAAACACAGTTATCTTAAAGGTTGGTTTCTATCATTGGACATTGTATACTTGTTAACGGTAAGTGAAACCGGTGATTTGCGTTAAAAATGGCTGTTTATAAATCTTGCCAATGTCCGTTTTTTAATCAAAATGGATATAGTTGGCTATTTAGTTTTCAAACGAAACGGGTTTGGGGACTTTCTTATTTAGATTTATCGTTAAACAAGGTGTTCAAGTTAGTAAGAAAATGTTGTAGAAAAATAAATATAAATCTATAAATAAATAAATAAGATTGAAGAATGTTTGTAATATCTAAATAATAAAAATAATAAAAATAAAATTCCTCAGGATTTGGTTGACATGCCTCTTAATAAGTTTAAAATAGTAGTTAAAAAATGTTTGATGATGAAAGGCTACTATAATGTAGACGAATATCTTAATGATAAAAATGCATGGTCACCCTAATCTTCTGTTGTTGGCCACTCGTATAATACAATAGAAACTAATTGTAACAATGTAAACAAAACAATATTAAAAAAGAAAATGGATAATCTACCTGAGTTTCTTGCTGGTCTCTTCTCAGGAGAACCAAATTACCGAACCAGCGAAAGAATCATTTTCTAATGGTTATTTATGTACTTACTTAATTTAGTATTTTTATAATATTACTTGACAAAATTGTAAAATTTTGACATTCATATGTGCTCTTTATGTGCCTAAACTGAATAAATGAAATTGATTCTTTGATTCTTCTTGATAACAGATTTTTAAATAAATTAATAATTACACAGCACTCATTTAATTTTAGTCTCTCTGTCTGTGTTTTATTCCGAAAAAACAAAATAAATAATAAATAATAAATATAAATATATTAAGACAATGCACACAACGCCATCTAGTCTCAAACTAAGCAGAGCTTGTGATATGAGTAGGTACTAGATAAACTGATATAAATACTTATATACATTTTTTTTTTGTAAATACATACATATTATACATAGGAAACATCCAGACTTCGGTACAAACGCATATGTCATCACACAAAGTTTGTCCCGACCGGGAATCGAACCCGAGACTCCGGCGTCGAAAGCCGATGCACTACCGACCACGCCACCGAAGCAGTAGAAATTAAGAGAGGAGACGAAACACATAAATTGTAAAAAACAGCAAATCAAAGTGTCTGCTAACTTTGTTACTGAAAAAAAAGCCATTTTGACATAATTATACTTGTTATTATTGTACATTTCCAAGATGTTTCTTGGAAATGTACAATGATATTTTTTCATACATTTACATATCGCTCATCATGTTAAATGTACGCGACTGTACATGGTTGATTGGTGATGTATTATTATCTGTACGTCCTATTGTGTCCATGAAATATGTGCTAAAATGGTGGGCGCATCTTATTTTGGATATCTCTTCGTATGTGCCCTTTGAATACGTCTGGCAAAAATATTCTATGTGTTTACCACTATCTTTGCGATTTATGTACAGGGTGGGTTAAAAATAGCCCAGCAATGTTATATCGCGGTTGTATTATTATTCTTATAATAATAGAGTAATAAAATAGAGTGACATGGGAGGGTTCAATGGTATTTTTCGTTAGGATTTCAAGCTGTATTGGGAAGTTAACCCACATAATGGTAAAGAGATAGTAAACAAGTAAAGTGAGTTAGGTTTTAGAATGAGATTCGGAAATTAGAAATTGAAGTGTCTGTTTGTAATTCCAAATTATCAGCTTTTCACTATGAAAGTATATAGTTATAGTATACTTAGGTACCTAGACATAAAAAAACTGCAATTTTTTTTTGTTTCTCTTTTGTGTGTTTTGTGGCAAATCTCTAAAATATTAAGAAAGAAATTATAAATAGATCACAAAAACTGATTATGATTATTAAGGTTAGCGTTGGATCCACCTACCGCAGTTCTACCGAAGTGACGATACGAGTGTATCGTGTTACAACGATATTTAAACACTGATTTTTTAGATGAATCCTTACCAAATCCATTTCCAATTACAAAAATATATGGATTTGGTAAGGATTCATCTAAAAATTCAGTGTTTAAATATCGTAAAATAAAATAAATAAAATAAAATAAAATAGACAATAAAATTTCATAAATACTCTTAATGACTCCCGAGAACCCATTCCATAGATAGTCCGGACAGCCCTCTTCTGTAACACAAAGATGCATTCGATATCGGCAGCGTTACCCCACAGTAGTATGCCATATGTTATGATACTGTGGAAGTAGCTGAAGTAGACAAGACGCGCCGTTTTAATGTCTGTAAGTTGTCGGATCTTTTTAACAGCATAGGCTGCAGAACTAAGCCTGGCCGAAATTTTCCCGATATGAGGCCCCCATTGCAATTTGGAGTCTAACGTTATGCCCAGAATGACAGTGTCATCGACCAATTCTATTATATCATCCCTAACCCGATATACTGTGTAACACGATACACTGGTACCGTTCGGTAGAACTGCGGTAGGTGGATCCAACGTTAACCTTAATAGCGCGATGTAGAAATTATGAATATGATATGAAGCGAAAATTCGTTGTCGTCGGTAGCTCAGTTGGTCAGAGCAGTCCCCCTGTTAGGGAAAGGCCGTGGGTTCGAGTCTCGCCGATGACATCAGTTTTTGTGATCTATTTATAATTTGTTTCTTAATATTTTAAGAATAGTTTAAGCAAACTCATTGCTTTGAAATACAAAAAAAATCTCTAAAATGCTTGAAAATCACTAAAACGTCAAGGGTTTTTACAATTTTTAAATTAATCTTTTATTATTCTGGCGATGTATTCCAATGGGAATCAGCAACAAAAAAATACCCCACGGACCATATTTTTACTTGTTGAAAAGATTAGAATAAAAATAAGCGATTAGATAGACTATTTTATAACAGAAATAATTCTCCTTTAGGAATTGGGAACGGGATATCTCATTCTGTAACTTCACGCACTGTACTTGGTTATTGACGTGTTTATTCTGCTGTATATTGTCATTAAAGCTCTTAAGAGTATTGTTTATGTACCTACTAGTATTAATAGCAATGGCGATTAGTGTTTTCTAATGACTTTATCCAAAGAATCAAATAATCAATTTCATTTATTCAGTTTAGGCACATAAAGAGCACATATGAATGTCAAAATTTAACAATTTTGTCAAGTAATATTATAAAAATACTAAATTAAGTAAGTACATAAATAACCATTAGAAAATGATTCTTTCACTGGTTCGGTAAGTTGGTTCACCTGAGAAGAGACCAGCAAGAAACTCAGGTAGATTATCCATTTTCTTTTAATAGGTACTGTTTTGTTTACATTGTTACAATTAGTTTATATTGTATTATACGAGTGGCCAACAACAGAAGATTAGGGTGACCATGCATTTTTATCATTAAGATATTCGTCTACATTATAGTAGCCTTTCATCATCAAACATTTTTTAACTACTATTTTAAACTTATTAAGAGGCATGTCAACCAAATCCTGAGGAATTTTATTATAAATTTTTATACATTTGCCAACAAACGAATTACCAACTTTATGAAGTCTAATTTTTGTCATTGCCAGTTTATTTTTATTTCTTGTGTTAAAATTATGGTTATCGGATTTTTTTTTGAAGAGATCTATGTTCTTCCGTACATATAAGATGTTGTCGTATACATATTGAGAAGCAACTGTTAAAATATTAATTTCTTTAAATAATTATTTCAGCGAGTCACGGGGTCCGAGTCTATAGATTGCTCGTATAGCTCGTTTCTGTAATATGAATATTGTCTCAATATCGGCAGCTGAGCCCCACAGCAGCAGACCATATGACATAACGCTATGAAAGTAGCTAAAATAAACTACTCGTACCGTTTTTTCGTCAGTCAGTGACCTTATCTTTCTAACCGCATAGGCAACTGAGCTAAGAATCCCCCAGAGGGTAGACACAGAGACCCCCACATTCATCCAGTAGTTTTTTTAGTCCCACATAATAGGGTGCAAATTAACTTGGCGGACACTTTGAATAACTTGTTAGAGCCAAATATGTTTGTCGGCAGGTGCACTGCTTGTAGGTAAGGGTGACTTGGGCCAAAGAGATGTTAATGACCACTTAGGACCCCCCACTATTTAATATGAAACTTCGAAAATCGACTTCTATCAAACCAAGTTAAAAAACCTCTAAAATAGTACAAAAACGGTCACAGTTCAACAGTTGAATACAAAATAGCCTCACCTAAAAGAATATGACGGTTGAAAACTGTTGTGACAAAAAAAGTCGAAGAAAAAATGCTATATTTTTCCGAGGTAAATATTCCGCTGAAGAAAATTGCCCGGCTTGAAATTCACGTGGCGGTCTGTAAATGGCTGTGCCTGTGTTTTGAGGGTGCTGGTACGGCCGACCATGTATCTAGGCCGTTTGTGTGTATCATCGGCAAAAAAAGTGTTTAGAGTGGGTATTTTTTACTGCTTATTCGTTCGATGGCCTTAATAGTCAGAAAAAAATTAAGCCGAGGTAAAGTGTCGGATTTTAATTCAGTTTTCAGCAACAGATAGAGATTAAAAGCGAGTTTATAATGTATACTATTGTATACTTACTAGCAATTGTCCGTATGGGCATTGTCGTGCATAAATAAATAAATAATATCTACCAATCCTGAAAGTACCCAAATACAAGCAAAAGCCTCGCCCTCTTAAGTTATTAAGTTTAATAACTACGCCTACGTCTTCAGTCACCAATTATTATGTATTCAATATTTATGAAATTTGTCTACCTTATCTTATCTTATATTAAACGTCAAACAAGCCATTCGTTCCTTGAACCCTCCGTCACTCAAATAACTTAAATGTATACCGGACAGGTGGGTAGATTATAGTTCTGTTGCTATTTTGAGTTAAACTATTATTGGACTATGATAATCAGACAAATGCGTACGTTAAATTTAGTTATATATAGTTTTTATTTGAGGTCAGATGGCAGTGGCTTCACGGCAAATATCGATGTTCGGTGCCGTTAACCTAATTCACCTGAGTTATTTCACCTAGGTGCATTAAATACACTTTTAGTAAATTGTATACACCTTTAGCGCTGTTCATAAAACAAAAGAAATTATTAAAAGACATATTAAAACCATAAGTAATCTTTATTCACCTCAGATAATCACTTGTTGTCCGTGGTCTTACTACCTGGTCCTACTAGTTGAACCACGGGCCATTCTTTTTGCCCCTATTTCTATCAGTAGGACCACGGGCACCTAACATTACCCGTAGTGCTACTGGTAGTACTACGGACATTTTTACTTGTTCGTGGTTCTATTAATAGGACTACAGACAAGTAGCAGTGCCCATAGTTCAACTAGGAGTAATAAGATCTTTTTCCTGGTTACCCACTTATGAGTATTTATTCTAAACGTAAGGGTGATTAATAAATCATCATGTCATGTCATTTCAGTTGCCGACATGTAATAGAATCCGTTAAAAACAATTACTTGCTACATACAAACATACGAACATACAAACATATAAAAACATACAACCATCTTCACAAACTTTCACATTTAAAATATTAGTAGGGTCAAACTTTATTAAACATCTTCTCTGGGAACGGTACTTTATTTTTTTTTATTTATTATTTATGTACACATAAATTACATATATACATTTAACATTTTAAGAAAATAATAAATCGTGTCTCTCCGGAAGGACCTTAGGAACTGGGACCCTCAGGAACGAACTCAAAATGACTACGGACAATAAAAAATTACTCGTGGTCCTACCACAGTTTAGTAGGACCATTGCCCATACAAAATAATGTTGTTTTTGTTACAGTCCTAGTGATAGAACTAGGGGCAAAAAGAATGGGCCGTGGTCCTACTAGTAGGACCAGGTAGTAGGACCACGGACAACAAATGCAATCATGATTTCTGAGTAGGGACTTGGTACTTCAAATGCAAATGTGAAGAGGCTTACTGATAAAAAAGTTCTTTATAAAAGTGAATAAATTATACTTTAAAATAAATTTAATGCACCCAGGTGAATAAGGTGATTTTTTTTTTTTTAATTCCGCGGCCGCTCTAACGTCCGATGCCGGGCGTCTCTGGTTACTAGCAGAGGGTATGTCCAGTGGCGCCCGGCGGACTTTGACCACCCCTGTGGTCTCTGCTGGTGTTGGGTCGGGACGAGAATCCCGCGTCATTGGGGTAGGGTTTTATCCCGCGTCAGTGAGTGAATCTGGTTGCGTGCTATGGAGCAAAGGCCCCGCAGCACGCAACCCTTCTAGCCTGCTTCTGTAAGGACGGCGGGTGGCGATCCCGCCGTCCTCAGGCCCCGATCATGGAGGTCGATAGTCTTGGGCGTAGTCGCATAGTCTGGGGCGGCCTGGCCGCCGACTACGGAACTCGGCGGGGAGGGTACGCTCCCTCTCCCTCCCGGCCGCCTCCTTCGCGAGCATGACTTGCTCGCAGAAGGACACGGCCGCGTTCCACCTCCTCCCGCTGGAGACCATGGCTTGAAGCATGGTCTCCAGTGAGAGGGTATCCACGCCCAGACCCACTACGAGGTCCCGGCGCTGACTCGCCCACGCTGAGCACTCCACCAACGTGTGGAGTGCGGTGTCGTCGTCGGAAACCTCGCAGTGTTGACACCGGGGTGTGACCTCACGATGCATGCGAAACAGATAGCTACCGAAGCATCCATGCCCGGCAACGATCTGCGTCGCACGGTACGTGAGGTCACCATGCTGCCTCTGCAGCCAATCGTCCATGATCGGTCTCACCGCCGCAATGGTGGTGGTACCCCACTTGGGTTGCTCAAGTCGCACCCTCCATGACTCCATGAGATCCTGTCGGAGTTGGGACCGCCGGTCATTGATTTCTCGAGACGCAGGCCTGTGGTCCCGCTCCAGCGCCTCCTTGCGCCATTGGAACAATGACGCAAGGGCTCTCGCTTCCAGGTCCCATGGAGGGGTCCCGGCTAGGAGACATGCAGCCTCTCCGGAGATCGTGCGGTACCCCCGTATGGTTCTGACGGCCAAGGTTCGAAGTGGTCTGTTTAACAGAGTCACGTTCCCCCTGACCGCCAACCTATCCGCCCACACGGGAGCCCCGTATAGGGCCATACTCCGCACGATCCCCAGGTACAGTCTCCTGCAGGAGGCGTTGGGTCCCTTTAGGTTGGGCATCAGTCGCGAAAGCGCGACCGATGCCTGCGTCACCTTGGGGACCAAACTTCGGAAATGTGGTCCGAAGTTCCATCGGCTATCAAGTACGATCCCTAGGTACTTCATCGAGGGCTTGATGCCGATGCTAATGCCTCCCACATTTATGCTGGAACCTTCGGGTGGACCGTTCCGAGGTCTGTGAAAACACAGAACCTCGGACTTGTGCAAGGCCACCTCCAGTCCCAGCTGCCGTATCCGACCCACGACTCGAGCAACACCCGTCGTGACCTTGAGTGCTGCCTCCTGGTACGTTGCACCCCGCGCCGTGACGAGGGTATCGTCGGCGTAGCACGTTACGCCGACGCCCCTAGGCAACGCACCCCGCAGCACCCAGTCGTAGCCGATGTTCCACAGAAGCGGCCCCAGGACCGACCCCTGTGGAACACCGCACGACACATCTCGCCGAGCTGGCCCGAGCCAGCTGGGGAAAGCTATGGGCCTCTCCGAGAGATAGGCCCCGACAATACGACGGAGGTAGAGAGGCCTTTCGTGATACACGAGCGCCTCCCTAACGCAGCTCCGTGGCAAGGTGTTGAACGCGTTGGCGATGTCAAGAGACACCGCCACCACCACCTTGCCCTGCGAGACTGCTTCCTCCGTCAGGCTCTTCACGCGCATGATCGCGCTCACGGTGGAGCGTCCCTGACGGAAACCGAACTGGTTATCCGCCAGGTCTGGCCCCACTCTCGTGAGATGCTCGACGAGGCGTTCCACGATAATTCGCTCAAAGAGCTTACACACCTCGTCGAGCAACACGATCGGCCGGTATCCGGACGGTGAGTCCACCGGCCGCCCCGTCTTACGGATCAGGACCAGTTTCCCCGTCCTCCACACCTTGGGAAACTGGCCCCTTTCGAGGCATGCGCTATAGAGCCCCATCAGTCGAGGCCCGAGTTCTTCGAGAGCCAGAACCCATGCACGGCCAGGAATGCCGTCGGGTCCGGGGGCAGTGATTTTCCGGCGTTCAAGCCGGAGTACTGCCGCACCTAGCTCCCCCACGCTGACTTCGGGTACGAATAAGGTGATTAAGGTTTTTTAAAAGTAATTGTAATGCACCTAGGTGTCTAAACTTTACTAAAAGTGTATTTAATGCACCTAGGTGAAATAGCTCAGGTGAATTATGTTAACGGCGCCCGATGTTCAGCCGAATCGCAGTTAGACTGGAAAGCCGACCCCAACTTTAGTTGGGAAAAGGCTCGGTGAATGATGATGATAGTTTTTTTTTAAATTAAGAAGTAAACGTTGCCCCCGTCATCGTTAGCGTCAATTTTGCATCATCATAAATACAATTATTGACAACATCCTCAATTTATTTCTTACCAGCCTATTTCGATAACAAAAAAATTTACTTGGATAATAATATGTTCCAATTAGTTTTCCAATTAGTATTCTGGGAAAATTCTAATTTTTTTATAAAGATTTTGTGGAAAAGATTCTGTTTCGCCAAAAACATCAAATAACGTTTAAATTGGTACTCCAATAACAATTTGGCAACGTGTAGCACGTATCCGCTAAGGGCTAAATGTAGGTACGAATGATATAGACCAACGAGGCGTCACAAACGGTATGTCCTGAAAATAATCCAATTACCTCCGCGGAAAAATAATAAAAATACCAAAAAAGGCAGAAAAACCATCACAAAAAGAGCACTTTTGTCGTCGACTGTGCCACGAAATTCTGCTGCCAAGCGAGGCGTTACTTTTAATCTCGAATATTGCAATGGCGACAATTTGAAACCTACCCTATCTTTTCCCTTTCACACTTGTTCCTATTGTATACTGTTGTCCTTTACTGTTGGTGCGTAAATTTATTTTTCCCTACAGAGAAATACACGAACAATTATTATGTAATTCGTGACGCGTTCTGTGTGGAAATTCGTGAATATTGGTACAAATTTATTATTTCAAATGTACAGATGAATTTTATTTGTACTTCTCGACTGGCTATTCTCTTGATTCGTTTGTTTACTACAATCGTTAAGGGAATCTAAGCTACTTTGTATTTCAGTTAGCTACAGTTTTCAATTCAGATTTTTCCATTTTTCCAAAGTAAATTTTGTCGTTTATTGTTGAAGATGTTCAACGTGAAAGTGTGAATTGGATTTTACAAAACATTTCATTTTCATTGCTACTTCGGTTTTATGTAACGCTGACTTCATAAATATTGATAATCCTGTTTTGAAAATCAGACTTATAACTTTCTCGTGTCATTATTATATTTATATTTTTCTTTTTTAACGGGCGTTAACACGATACATAACGGACGCAGGTAAATATGTAAGGTACATAACTTTTACCGACTCCAAAAAAGGAGGAGGTCCTCAATTCGGCTATTTTTGTTATGTTTGTTACCTCATTTTTTTTTTATTGAAATGTACTGCTTCCTTAGTTTTGGTGAACCGATTTTGAATTTATTTTTTATATAAAAGTTACTACTTCCCAAGTTTCAATTTGGTCCTATTCCGCCAATTATGGCACACTTATCACTTCGCTGCACGACGCGCCCGTGCACGGCATTAATATAGCTTCCGATTCTTTGTAATTAAAATATTACGACAAGTAAACCAATTATAATACAGTTCCCAAATCTTTCATTTTATGGAGTAAACCTAAAGGCCGCTCCAATTATTTGGTCCCATTCCGGTAATTGGAAGTGGGTTTTTGTGTTCTTCTTCTTCTTCTTCTGTTTTAAAAACGTGGCTTCTTCGATGTTCGTCGATGATTTCGCCAATGTCAAGGTAATGCTTGATTAGTTGATAGTCCCGCACAGAAGAACTAGTTATTCCTAACTAGCTCCAGGTGCAGGACAAGAAACGTTGTTCGGTAAGTAAGTGTCTGGAAACCCGACCTTTTTAGGTTACCTCTGGCGCTCCCAGAGGTAACCTAAAAAGCCGCCTGCCACGCGCTCAGCGAAAATCGAACTCAGGGTTTTTGTGTTAATGTATGACGTGTTTTTGCCTGACGTTTCGACCAGGTCTGATAAATGGACTATTAAACTCTTAACTAGATACTTTTTATCCCGGTACTATTATGTTTTTTGAGGAAATTGGGAAAATGAATTCAGTTACATAGAATCTCAACTTTAAAACTTACACACAGAATAGGGAATAGGATTACTTAAGGCTTTCGTAGGTACATTATCCAGCAGGTTATCTAATTTGTCCTTTTGCCCTTTGCGACTAGTACTTTAACATTGAAGTTTCTAAACAAATCCAATATTTGTCCAATGAAAAGAACCAATAAGATACTGATTGATTTACTATTTGTTTTAGTTTACTGATTTAGAATTCTTGAGACACTGAGGCTCAGTGCCTACAACGGGATAAATCTATGTATTGAAGTGTCTAGGTTTAAGTAAGTGAGTAAGTAAGTAAATACTCTTTATTGTACACAAAAGAGAAATAAATGGTTTATGACAAGTCTTAACAATATAATGTACAACAGGCGGCCTTTTTTGTAACGAGCAATTTCTTCCAGGCAACCTTAGGATGGAAAGAAAGTTACAAGAAATTATAGGGGCTGTGTACAGCTTAATATAATTATATTTAAAAACAAATAAATTAATAGGTTTACTTACTTAGTTATTTATTATTGTTATAATAAAAATGTATTCATTTTTCAAAAATTAACTACACGTTTTAGTACTTTTTCAAAAAATCGTCTTCTAAAAATGGAGGACGTTTTCAACTCGACTGTACTTTCGTTTTTTTTTGTTTTAGGCTTCTCTTGTGGTCCCATGCTGATTATTATTTGGTCCCATATCGAAAATTTTAAGGCGTATTTTTTGCTAAAACTATTAAAAGTATGCTCTAACTTCCATTGCTGCGTGTACCGGGTACACCCTTAGCACAAAAACCTCAGGGTACATTCGGACTTTGGCCACCTCCATGGCATTATGATGCGCCACTGCCTACTATTTCTGGAATATAGGGCACAGGTATATTACTAGATATATGTTATACTAGACTGGCGGTTAGTCCCGACTTAGCACGTGTATAGTTTTTATTTGCTAGTAAAGTTTTTAAAATATATTTAGGCTTTTTTGTACGCCGGTATTAATTCATATCTACATGAGCTTAATAAGTCTAAGAGCAGTACAATGGCCGGCCTTACTGATTAAAGCAATTTCTAACAGACAACCTTTGGATATGATCCTTGTAGTACGAAAAGGTATTAGTAGACGTAGGTACCTAAATCAACTTACAATATAATGTATCACTCTAATAGTGAATTAATTTTGCAATAAGTTCAGTATTTATTGAGTTTGTTCTTTACAAACATACATATTTTTCCTCACACGAAAGTATTAGTACTCAGGTTATAAATGCGACAATATGAGAATTCTTGTTATTCTCGTGTTATTCCTAGACATATAATCTAACCTAACTTATACTTAGATTTTATCTAAGTTTATTCCCTTTTATATTGCTAATTGCAGAATAAAACGTGTTTGATCCGGCACGTTCGCCTTATCTCTGTTCAATTAAGGCGGCTTGATTATAAGCCAGAGTCTTCTTTTATGTCAAACATTCTATAATAAGGCACGTAAAGGTTAATGATTACATATGGTTTCCTTTTAGTGGTTGAATTAGGTTTTATAAGTAATAAATATTAGTTATTACGTAGTAATTAGGTAGTCCGAGATGTCCAGAAGTAGTCCAAGACGCCCAGGACTTTAATTAGCTGTGCCGTAGCGGCTGGCACGTAAGATTTTGTTGCCATTCAAAATTACAATACATATTTTACGGCTACTTTTTAATAAATTCATTTCGCCATTTTGGACCTAACTCATTATAAGTGTGGTGACGGCAATAGGATTGCCCCCTATTACGTGGGATCAAAAATACTGGCAAATTGTGGGTGTGTAATGCACCTCTCTATACCCCTTCGGGGATATAAGCGTGATATATGTCTGTGTCTGTCTAAATTAGTTGTACTACTTAAAGTAGTGGTTTTGTGAACCGTAGACTTCGGGAGCGGCTATGTTTATTCTTAAATTCTATTTATTCGCATGACTTTTGATTTTATTTATATATATGGGTTGCTATGGTTACGGATTGCATTCGGGAGCTTTGTTTAGAAAATTTATTTTTCAATTTTTTTATTACTCTATCATTTTTTATCCAATCCAAAAAATATCATTCACATGTTATTCATTGTAAGCAAGGAGTGTGTGTGTAAAGTTTCATGAAAATCGGTTGATAAATACGGCCGCAAACATGATCTGACGGAACCCGTAGATGTAGAGATGTAGAGATGTGTACAGACGAAAGAAATTCTCCCCAGTCTGCAAGTTGAAACGGAGACTTCGGTCGCTTCGCTCCCTCAGTCAATTAATACTTTTTTATGCCCCAATTTCTGAGTAATATAAACAAATTGTTCAAGTTTAACTGTGTGATCTGTAGACCGAGGGCCGAGGGATATTGTTTTGTATAAGTACCTATTGCTTTTTTTTCAATATATATTTATTTTTAATGAAATGAGTTTTTGGTTTTTGTGAATACCTACGCCATATTAATTGTGCCCGGTGTTGAATGTCTGTCTGTTGTCAGGACAAACTTGGAAAGGTTTTTTGGCAACTGTAACTTAATTATGAATATGTAAAATAAATATATTTAAATAAAAATAAATAAATAGTAACTTTTTGACTGCCTCAATGGCGCAGTGGTCTGAGTATGCGACGGCCGTCCCTGAGGTTCCAGGTCGATTCCGGGTCGAATCAAATTATTTGTATGATCCACAAATGTTTGTTTCGGAGTATGGGTGTATTCTATGTATAATATGTATGTATTTAGAAATATTTAAGTACATTTATCAGTCGTCTACATCGCATAGCACAAGCTTATATTTACTTAATTTGGGTTGACGTTGTGTGAGAATGTCTAAAAAAAGAGAAATAAGTAAAAAGAAAATACTTTATTTTTCTCTCTAACACAGTACCTACCTATTGCATGATTACCTACAAATCGCATAATAATATCTTATTATCTATGAAAGATTCTGGTTTCTGTAAAAGGAATTTATTTACTAAGTCTCACTCTCCTAATTTTAAGTAGCAGTTACTAAATCTAATAATTATAATACTAGGTATTCGCCGGAACGCGGGCGGTTACGTCGAAATAAATAAGACGGAGAACGTAATTAATAACTCAAAAACTATATAAGCTACATACATCAAAAAGTATACAGCAAAGCACGTTAATGTGATCTATCTGCAGTCAAATTTCAAGTCGATAGGTTTAAAATTGCGACCGGTATCGTTTTACATACATTTTTGATTGGACCCATCTTAGAGAAGAAGTTTCCGCTACGCTCCGTCTTAATCATGTCAGTATTTAAAAAAAACCATAGATTGTGTGTAGTGTCCTAATCTTTTTCTTTACATAAAAACTAACCTATATAACCCCTACATAATCATTGTGCTGACCTAAATTTCATGCAGATCGGTCGTCTAGTCTAGTTGAGTTAATCAGATTACCCAAATAAACCTTAGTTCGATCTGCCGGCTGTAGGACAACCAGAACTGACTTACAATCCTCTTCACTCTGTGATGGATTTATAGGCTAACCATGTCCTAGCTTGATTCATTCGATTTTGTAGTTAAGAATCAGTTCAAAACACCCGACTGTCACAGCTATTTTTGAAAAATAAAAGTCATGAATGATGTTTTCTCAGTGTTTTTACGTGCGAATTCCTTAACAAGTTGTGGCTTCAAACTGTTGGAGTCGTGGGGCTCTCCAAAGGGAATTCCTGAGACCTCTATCAATACGCAAACATGCAGACCTCATGCAGATTTGCTGGCTTTAACGTACTTTAAAAAAGAGTAGGTGCTTCATTGTCATCATCGTCTCAGCCCAGTTGAGGCCCTCTGCTTCCCCAAAGAAAGGTTAATTTAGTCTACATATACCTCGCTGGTCGGACTGGTTCTTATAAGGTTGTGTGTCGAGTTTTCCTAATCTAAACATACTTCGATAAACATGCTGTAACAGCATACCTAAACTCCAAAACAAACATTTGTGCTCACACAATTAGGTATATGGTTCGACCCGGGAATCGAACCTGGGACCTCAGAGACGGCAGCCGCATACACATACCACTGCACCACCGAGGCAGTGGTAGGTGCTTAATGCCAGTAAATGTGTGGAACTAACTTAGCGTTGCCATAAAACCTTACCTGCCTCGAATATGTAGCAACGTTATCAGAAATTGCTTTTCGCTCTTTTAGCACTCAATAGAGCGCATAAAATGCTTCTAGCGCTCAATATTATGAGGAGTTTTTAGATTTAGATGTTAAGTAAATACACGCATCAATATTCAGAGAAGTTTTTTTTAACCTACGTCAAAATGTCGTCTATGTTGTCCCATCTGAATTTGGTCCCATTCCGGTATTTGAAGTCGGTTTATTTGTTTAGTTCTCTCATTAGACATTATCTCTAAAACACATTGAACCCGGTGAACTTTGAGAACGCCCGTTTCTTTGTACGGAACTAATTCATTATTGAGTTACCTACATCGATATTTTCGGTTGTTTTTGATGTCTGTCACCTTGTCGAATGTAGGATTTTATTTATGAATATACAATGAAACATACTAATAGTAATATAAAATATACAGATTATAGGTACAGTTCGCGAGGCGTGAGCTGAGCTTTGCATTCGTGTGAGTACACGTACGTGAACGTATAATGTGACTTGTTTTACACACACATGTGCTGTACACAAATTTTCGTGATCACTCACCCAAATGCAAAGCTCAGCTTAGGCCTTGTGAATCACATCTAAATTATAAAACATTGAAAAATTGCTAATAAAGTGAAGTCACGTGTTGCCAAAGTACAGAATACAAAACACAAAAGATAGGTAGGTACGTATGCTGTAAGAAGTTTAAACTGCGACTAGTCTTATGTTAGATGTGTCTATAATTCACGGTACCGATTTTACGATAAGGTAAGCCATCGAATCTTCAAAACTATTTCAATTATGCAACAATCATTTTATGGTCATCATTGACCATGAAGAAACCATAAATGTGTTAGTGCCACGTGCTAATCGTTACAATTTTATAGATTAATCGTGACAATTCGATCTGGTGGTATCGATCGCTGATTATATTTCTGTAATCGATTAAACCCGTTTAATTATCGATACTAGGCATGCTATGATTTATTTTTTAATACTAGTCTTGAGGCTGAGGTCTTGCGTGAGCTCTCTGTGACTCGGAGAGTACGTTAAATAGTGGGTCCGGTTGTCATACAAACATCCATGGCAGTCGTTACGGTTGGTGCCCTAAAAATAAAAATCCGACCAGTCCAACTACAGAACTTCGATATCGCCCATGGGTTGTGAAGGTCGTTTCACGGAGAATATTCAAAGAAAACCGGTTCCAACTGAGTTGAAAAAAGGTTCAGTGTTGAGTCTAATGTATAAATCGTTCTTCTTGCAGACTTCCCCCTGCTATGGCACAGCAGTATTCTACTAAAGATTATCAAGCCTCTGTGCGATATGTTCAATGTACACTTCCCAAGAATCAAACTCCATACGTGGTCAACAAAGGCTTCTCTTAAACTAATTACATGATAGTTTAATTAAATGTTGGTTCTGATTGTAGTGGTTTAGTTCGGTTTAGTTTAATATTCCTTTACAGTTGGTACGATGCTGCTATGTACGGATATGTAGTTAGGTTTATTAAAATAGTTTAATTTTCAACCGAGTTCTAAAAAAGGAGGAGTTTCTCAATTCGACTGTATGTTTTTTTTAACGTTTGTTACTGGCTGCACCGATTTTGCTTGTTTTTTTTTAATTGAAAGCTTTATTTCTCCAATGGTCCCTTTCCGACAATTATTTGGCATTAAATTAATTACATGGATTAACAAACATTAAAGTTTCCGGCAAACGGCAATATGTTCTCAAAATATTAGGTGGGACCAATTTGCCATCTGGCGAAATTTGGATTGTTATGCCTCTGCCGGACGACATTCGTTTTTAGGTTTCCGGACGCAAATGACAAAACGGGAACTTATTACGGCTCTGATGTCCGTCTGTCACCAGGCATCTGTATCTCATGAACCGTAACTAGCTAGACATTTCAAATTTTCACAGATCATGTATTTTTGTTGCTGCTATAACAACAAATATTTAAAAAACATGATTGGTTTTGCAGATTTTATAGACCGAGTTCGGCTCGGGGCAGTTCCATTATGATTGAAATAAATGTTTGAGGAAAAAAGTACCAACAAACTTATTGCTTTGAAATACAATATCTTATGAAAATTATAAAAATATTCGGAACATAAATACACAAATATTTGAGTAATACACTCCCCAAAATAATGTGAGATCTGATTTATTTTTGTGACGTGACACTCTATTTCTTTTTTGTCACGTCGTGTATCCGTCACGCCGCTTATCTGACGAGATAAGAACGGCAAAACCATACTAACAGTATTTTTTACTTCAGTATGAATAAAAACGTTTGCGTCCATATATATAGATTGCTGTCAGATTTTTGGAGTCATTCCGAATGACTACGTATCCCTCGCCTCTTGGGGGGGGGAACACACACACACACACACGCACACACACACACACACATATATCACGCCTATATCCCAAAGGGGTAGGCAGAGGTGCATTCCACACCCACAATTTGCCAGTAGTTTTAGTCCCACGTAATAGGGGGCAAGCCTATTGCCTACACCGGGCACACATATAATGGGTTATGTCCAAAATGGCCGAATGAATTTACTAAAAAGTAGCAGCTATATTGTAATTTTGAAAACAAAATTGAAACCCGTTGCCTTGCGATGAAATGTTGATGAAAGGCAATAAAATCTTACGTGCTAGACGCTATGGCACAGCCAATTAAAGTCCTGGGCGTCTTGGAGTATGGGAGGAACAAAAAGTAATAAATGTGGGTTTACAGTGTCTTGGTAAGTTGATAGCACATTACGCCTTTTTTTTTTAATCTGCCCTTTTTTATGTCCATTACCAATCGCCTCCGGTTAGCACTGAGAGAATTCCCAGTTGCGCCCGGCGGCATCCCAGTGGCGCTCGGCGAGAACATTACTCCTGCAAAAGCAACAGTCGCTGTGCAAGATCAGCCCAAGAATACAGTCTTTGCGATTCTTTTTCCCTCCTGACTTTTACTGATTTTTAATGGCTCAATCCTGAACCACAAAGTCGAATAAGACAAGAGTATCATTTATTTTTATATCTAACTAGCTGTTGCCCGCGGCTCCGCCCGCGTGGATGTCGGTTATCGCGACCAAACATACCATCATAAATATCCTCTCTTAAGATCTAATCTATCCTTGTACCAAATTTCATCAATATCAGCCAAATTTCATAAATACCTAACAATAATTAGCAATAAAAATTGACCAATAATAATAAAAAGTGACATCTATATATCTCCGTTAAATTCAGTTTGTTATATTTTTGGTCACTTCTCCGGTTCTAATCAACCGATTGCGATGAAACAAACGTAAGATTTTAAGTCTGACCAAGCCCTGTCTAACAAAAACCGCATCAAAATCCGTTCAGTAGTTTCTGCGTCCATCGCGAACAGACAGGAAATTAAAAAAACAAATTTTCGTGTTCAGTATCGTTAACATAACATAACCCAAGTATTTTTTTTCAAATATCTCCAATGTACAGACACGACCACTTTACAATTATATAATAGTATAGATATATAAAATTCTCGTGTCGCGGTGTTTGTAGTTAAACTCCTCCGAAACGGCTTGACCGATTCTCATGAAATTTTGTGTGCATATTGGGTAGGTCTGAGATTTGGACGACACCTATTTTACATCCCTCTTAATGTTAAGGGTAGTTCACCCCTAAAGCAAAACAACGTTTGCCGGATCAGCTAGTAAATTATAAATATACGAGTATGTACATAATATAGGTATGAGAAGATAATTCTTTTGTACACTACTTAGATATCTAATTCTGTCGTGAAGAATAAAGCCACTATTTAATACAGATAGGACTTTTTTTTTTTTTTTAGTTCCGCGACCAAGGCCGCGGCCGCTCTAACGTCCGTTGCCGGGCGTCTCTGGTTACAGGCAGAACGTATTTCCAGTGGCGCCCGGCGGATACAGATAGGACTGTAGTAAATTAGCTACCCTTTGATTGTGGTACAAATTATAAGCTGAAGAGATCAAATGATTTTTTATTTAGAATAATTACTTTCTTCATAGGATATGAGTTTGTCGTTGGCTATGGTCGCTTTACGGTTTATTTTAAGCGATAAGGCTGCCGCAATTTGTACTGTCTTTGATTGATGTTTTGTATGTTCTCCATGTTGTGTACAATAAAAAGCATTTAAATTGGCTTAAAGGTAGATTAAAATTGGCTATAAATATTTAATTGTTTAATCCGCGTGATATTTAAGTAAATATAACAGTTCTAAATTAGCTTTACGTACTATAAGCACAGATTAAAGAATACTATACCTACTGTAAATAAATAAGGCATTTAACAAGTAAGTAGACTTATTTACGGCTATTTAATAATTAATATGTTTAGACATTCTTACACAACGTCATTTAGCCCAAACTAAGCAATAAGCTTGTGCTGTGGGATCTAGACAACTGATAAACATACTTATATATTTCTAAATACATACATAATATACATAGGAAACACCCAAACTCCGAAACAAAAATTTGTGGATTACACAAATATTTGATTCAACCCGGGAATCGAACCCGAGACCCCGGAGTCGAAAGCCGATGCACTACCGACCACGCCACCGAAGCAGTTACTTAAGGAGTTATTATTTGCCTAGTTACTGTTACAATTTATGGATAATTCTCGATAGAGTTACCTAGTGTTATCGGTTTTCGTAACGTACTAACATAAGAGTGCGCAATAAAGTATAATTATTAGGAAGACAATAGTTACCTAACTGTTTAATTTTTAATAAGTATTTCCGATAGACACTGGGTTCTAAAAATGAAATTTTCAAGTTACAAAATTAAAATCGCTGTCGCTTATCGTTTGGACCGTAGTGCATCTCATTTAATTATAACAGTAACTGATACTGGTTTACGATAACTACTGGGATAGAAGTACAAAATATGTTGATTAAGGCTAAAGTTATAATTAAAAGCTTACTGTGCGTTATAGTTTGTGTTACGACGGGTTCTAATTACTTTTTTATGGAATGGAATATCAAAAAAATGTATGAAGGTAGTTGAGAACTTATGTTATTATTGAGCGAAGCGAGCGTAGCGAGGTGCAGGTGACTCAAATGCAACTCATATTCATGATTTTTTCACTCAAAAATGAAGCATTCTCAGGAACAGGTTTTGTTCGAGACCGAATTTTGATTTAGGACCCTCAAAAAAAGTTATTGACCAAAAATATGACAATAGTCGCTTCGCTCAATTACATGCTGCAGCGCAGTACCACGGCAGCGACCGCAGCTCCTAGTTATTTAGGTATAAGCTACATACATACATAAATATTGTCACGCTTCTTTCCCATGTGAGTAGGCTATACTATAGAACTCCACTTCCTACGATACTTCTTTCGCTTCTCCCAGTTTCATAACTATCTTCATGCACGCTCTCCGATTATGGGTGCTCTTGGCCCTTGCCTTTGGTCAAAACATCTCCGATTTGGTCAAAATATGTTCCCCTAGGTCGACCCTTACCTGCCTGGCCATTCACGCCCGCCTTATGTACCTGTTTCATCAATCTTCTTTCATCCATCCTTTCTACGTGCCCGAACCATCTTAGCATCCCTTTTTCTATCATACTCACTACATCGTCTAATACACCGCAACGTTCTCGTATCACACTGTTCCTCACTTTATCAACAAATAGGTATAAACTGTAGAGATTTAAGGATATAATATCGGTCCTGGCTTTATATGGCATAGTACCTAATGGCTATAGAGTTGCTTCCTATTAGGTACATGGGACCAAAAAACGTACGCACCTCTTATAAAAAACGCTTACTGCGACGCGACTGAACTTCTATCATATTCCGTGGAATCAAAACAACTACTGAAAAAAATCTGGTTCCTCTGGTGGCACCTTTTATAAAAAAAAAGCTTACTGCAAAACGCCTAAACTTAGATACATTCCGTAAAGCGACTGCCATCTAACATCCACAACCCTTTGTATTTGGATTTCACGTGTGCGGAACCACATGCGTCATCTAATTTCTAATATTGCTAACATTTCTAATGAATCAAATACAAACCACATCATTAGCTAAGGACGCTTACACACTGTCACATAATCTTTGTGACGTGTCGTGTCGTTGAAAGCATCGTGCTAATGAACACTGATGTGGATATAACCTAATTAACTGTCATCTTATGTAAAGTAATATTAGACATGCCGGTTATTATACGTAAATATCATTGTAAACCTTCGTAAGTGATATTCGTGGGTAATTAATATCAATACCGAAACTGTTACGCGCAGAATATCTCTGTGCGATATTAAAGTTTTGGTGGTCCCACGTAATAGGGGACCGTACTGTTACCGGGATTCATCTATCTATCATCTGTAGTTCGTTTGTCCCGCTAACACTGGAGAACGGCTTTACCGATTTAGCTAATTTTCGTCTTGATATAATCCTGGAAGTTCAGGGAACGTTTATAAGAAAAATTTCAAATTACGAAGTTCGCCGGAACAGCTTATATACAATTTGAAAACCAATATACATTCTGCTGCAATCGCTAATTCAGAAGAAATGGTGAATTAACTATTTTGTAAATTTAGTCCAAGGTTCTAAGGAGCCTTTACTTACTTCTTCGAGGTCCAAGTCATCCTCACTTACACATGGTACACCTGCTGATATACGGTTGAGTCTGGCAGATATATCTACACAAAGCCCTCGGCAACGGTGACATGTCTGGAGGAGTTCGATTTTTGCTGAGCGCGTGGCAGGTGGCTTTCTAGGTCTCTGGCGCTCCGCAAAAATCGGGTTTCCAGACTCTCTCATACCGAACAACGTTTCTTGTCCTGCACCTGGAGCTAGTTAGGAATAACTAGTTCTGTGCGGGACTATCAACTAATCAAGCATTACCTTGACATTGGCGAAATCATCGACAAATATCGATGGAGTCCACGTTTTTAAAGAAAGAAGAAGAACGTGTCTGGTGATATGTGTGTGTTGTCAACGCCTCTGTCTACCCCTTCAGGGATAAAGACATGATTTTGTGTGTACCAGAGTTTTGTTCGTCTGTCACCGCGTATAGGTGGCACCTATCTACACCAAAATACAGTCCACTACCTACTCCATCTGGGCAAGGAAAATAGGAGCAAGGCATATTTTTTTACTTTCTTTTTCGTAGCTCCTTCGAGCCGGATGACTTGAGCCACTCCATATAGAAGTGCAATATAATATACTAAAACAAACAAGTTTCAAGAGTTGGTTTAGTTAGATCTATAAATTAGGATCGGAAAGGATTTAAGTTTGAACAGTTTGTAAGTAGTTGTAGTTTGTGTGTAACTAAGTATTGTTAGGTTGTAACTGTAACTAAAACGAAGCATGTAACGTACAACCTTCTATGTACCTACTATCGTCTTCGTCTTCGTTATAAAGTTTTCTCGTTTCACATTTCCACGGGAAGACATTCACGGGATAAAAAGTAGCCTATAGAAGGGATAATGTAGGTAACTGAAAGAATAAATGGGTTCAGTAGTTTCGGAGTCTATTCAATGCAAACAAACCAAAACTTTCTTTTTTTAAATATTGGTATAGATATTAAAACATTTTTGGAAACAAAACTCACTTGTACACCATTCCACAAATATTTTATTTTCTGTAAACCCTGACCGGTTTCGCCTTATGGCATCATCAGAGGTGTTCACTCATACTCAACCTACACACCTAATTCACTTCACTTCACTTTTTTTTTTCCATAAATGTATTACTATAAGTTCCACCAAGTGCCGACAATCCAAAGCATAAATTATATTAAAATTATATTATAAATTATAGTAAAAATACGTGTGTGTGTGTGTACGTTTAATAACATTTAACATAATTCACATCAATAATTGACACAACAACCGACTTCAAATTACCGAAATGGGACCAAATTGAAATGGGACGACATGGAAAAAAGTTGATTAAGTGTAAAAAAAAAAATCAAAATCAGTTTTGGGAATTGGGAACTTCCTCCTTTTTGGAAGCTGGCTGAAAATGTGGAAATATGAAGTGATTAAAAAACAAAAATACATCTAGGCGTTAGGCCTGTAAAGGAGAACAAAGAAAACTTCTGCTGCATACATAGATTATACATGAACATACGCGACTAAACATAACCCTAGTTTCTGCAGTCAAATAGGTTCTTTTTTCATTTTTCTCTGCCAATGTCCAAAATTTCAAACTAAGTTCAACTCAGAGCAGCATATATTCTTTGGTTTAGTAATCTTGTATTGCAGGAGAAAACGTTATCTTCACTTAAGATATTCCACACAGGTGGAGTTGCATGTTTCAGCTAGAGATAAAAATCATCCCACTTCTGATAAGTATTTCAAGATTCGAAAAAATTCTCAGTCTCTTGTCAACCCAACGAAAAAAAAGAGTATCATAGCCGCCTATAGCAACATACTATTAACATATTACTGATTTAGCTTTGTGGTGTGAACCTAATCATTCGAACTAAGAAGGATTTAGCATCCAATTAAGGTTCATACACACTGGCATTATAATGTCAATGTAGCAGAATTCTACTTAATAATCATGAGAGATTATACACTCATACACACACTCATATTCAGTGTATGTATAATTATGAAACAACTCAACTGATACATAAATATTTTTTTATTATTAAGTAAGTAACTATCGTGTCAGAGACAATTGTAACCAAATGGGAATTACTTAAAAGTTACTTGGGAGAGTATTTGTTCAGAAAAACGGGTAGGAAAAAGAATCAATTTTATTTTTTTCTGCCTAAAGCCTGTGCTGTCCCACTACTGGGCAAAGACCCCCCTGTACAACCTGGTTACTAGGTCTGTTCTGAGTGTAGGTACTGTAGGATCTTTAAATAAAAAGCAGATACTACTGTGCTACCAATTGTATATTGAAACAAAATGTACAACCTACATAAGTTGACCGAAGGAAAAAGTAGATATTGCGATCTACAACTTATTCAATTACATACAGCGCCATCTAGTGACAAAAAGTTACTCTTAATAACATGCAAGTTATACACCCCCTCATCTCCTTCCAAAGTTATCTATCTTTCATTAAGTTAAACTACTTAATTCTGTTTTGACGACAATAAACTTTTTATTTCAAAATTAATAAAAATTACCCGAAATTTAGGGTAAATCTCTAAACCGGTAATACTATTAACACGTATACTCACATATACAAATAAAATCGGATTGTTGATATAGGCCACCGAATGTTTATATAGAATTCGATTCTACTGATTCAATCAATGCGTTATTGGATTTACAGGTACAAGAGGTATAATCTGATCAGGATATTATCGGATTACAATTCAATACCGGCTTTTTATTTACGTATTCAGTGTCATTTTTCGTCATTACTTCAATATTTCGGTGTTTTCTGATATCCTAGCTATAGAAATACAATATTCTACAAAAATGTAAGTTTTATTTAAATCAAAAATTTTTTTTTAATGTTTTGTGAAATTTTCAGGCTAGGAGACGTGGTCTGTCAGATTACAGTTTTTAGTAGGTACGTACATTTTTTAGATTACCTACTAGAAGATGCCCAAAATCCTTCATATTTCCAACCGACTTCCAAAAAAGGAGGAGGTTCTCAATTCGACTGTATTACTTTTTTATGTTTGTTACTTCATATCTGTGGAATGGGTGAACCGTTTTTGAATGATTTTTAAATTGAAAGCTACTCCCAAGATGTCCCATTTCAATTTGGTTACATTCCGATAATTATTTGGTCCCATTTCGGTTTAAAAAATGTCTGGGTACAAAAAATACTTTTTCAATCAATAAACATCAGTACAAAGCCGTTTGTCCTTAGATTGCCATGACACTAATCCAAATTTCCCAACTCCAAAAGATTTTGAAGTACCTATCAAAACTTTGTGACATATTATTTTGTAAGTTCAACAAAACTCCGATTGATCGATATTCTCTTTGTGGATACAAAATATTCCACCAAAGGGACTTATGTTGGAAACGTGGTTTTCTTTTTAAATTTTTCGCGTAATACAGGGTGATATTTTTAGTCGGATTTACTCTAAGCCCCTATACATTTTTGCTTACATTGAAAATCTGTCGCAGTTTCAATCATCAAAGTCTCAAGTGATTTTTCATTTTCGTTACTTATAAAGTTAAATAAAGGATAAAAGAATCTTGAAAGTAATTTAACGTTTAATACTTAAAAAATATTTATTTTTTTATTTATAATTTGTGTACATACTCATACACACAAACAATAAATAAGAAACAGAAGTACAAAAGAATAAAGTAAGCACTACTTATTCCTAAAGGAATCTTTTCCAGCAGGCCTGAGAGGAGAATTAAGAGTGAAAGGGTTTGAATTTCGTTTTTTTAACTGGACTTCATAGTCTTTAATAATACCATAGAATCGATTTTGATTCCAATTTCTTTTTTATTTATTCAGACAGACATTCATTATTTTACTGTCTGAATTAAATACTTTTTGGTTTTATAATCAGTTTTATCAATTCTTTAAACATATGATGCACCTGCTGATATACAAAAATATACCTACTTAATATATTGAACAATAACACGGAGTAACAGTAAAGGCCCTTTTATATTTCATCTTGTTCTATCCATCCTAAGGTAACCTGGAAGAAATAGCTCTACGCGATAAGGCCGCCCTTAGTACAATCTTATTTACAATTGTTAATTTTTGTGATATTTACTTGATGTACAATAAAGAAGAAAAAAACTTGTAAATAAGTAAAATTGTGTTTGTTGAATTGATAGCAAGTTTATAAATTATACAAAATCGGCATTTTTTCAAAAAAATCTTCAAAGCCTTATAACTTGAAAAGGGTTAAGTTGGGGGGCAGGGGTCCAAAGTGAAATTTGTCAGAAATGGTGGGAACTACGACCCCCTCTTTTTTTTTTTTTTAATTCCGCGGCCCAAGGCCGCGCCTGCTCTAACGTCCGTTGCCGGGCGTCTCTGGTTACTAGCAGAGGGTATGTCCAGTGGCGCCCGTCGGACTTTGACCACCTCTGTGGTCTCTTCGGGTGTTGGGTCGGGACGAAAATCCCGCGTCGTTGGGGAAGGGTTTTATCCCGCGTCAGTGATTGAATCTGATTGCGTGCTATGGGGCAAAGGCCCCGCAGCACGCAACCCTTCTAGTCTGCTTCTGTAAGGACGGTGGATGGTGATCCCGCCGTCCTCAGGCCCCGATCATGGAGGTCGATAGTCTTGGGCGTGGTCGCGGAGTCTGGGGCGCCCTGGCCGCCGACTACGGAACTCGGCGGGGAGGGTACGCTCCCTCTCCCTCCCGGCCGCCTCCTTCGCGAGCATGACTTGCTCGCAGAAGGACACGGCCGCGTTCCAACTAATTCTTTTTTTTTTTTTTTTTTTTTTATATTTGGTTCGCCAAATTGACGCCGCCCGCCTGGTGGTAAGTCGTGACGACGTCTAGCGATTGTGGGCCACTCTCACAGCACACATTACTATTGAGAGTGGCCCTCAACTTGACGACCTACTGATGTGCCTCTTCACGCTCCGCTTAAAGAACCCAGGATTATATGTGGGAGGAAACACGTGCACAGGCAGGGCGTTCCAGGCCACTATCGTTCGGCAGAGAAACGAACGTTTAAAACGTTCGGTTCTCGCGAACATGCTATCCACTGTGTGGGGGTGGCATCTCTGCCCGGCACGAGTCGTTCGGGATCGGAAGGAAGAGGGTGGGATCAGATTGAAGAGCTCTTCAGAACACTCGCCGTGGTAAATACGGTAGAATGCGGCCAAGGAAGCTATTGTTCGGCGCTGAACTAGCGGCTCAAGGCTTCCCGTTACCTCCGGACAATCTATAATACGGATAGCCCGTCGCTGCATAGCGTCGAGAGCGTCCAGCAGATACTTCGCGGAGCCGTCCCAGAGGTGAGAGCAGTATTCGACGCAGGGTCTAATCTGCGTCTTGTACAGCAGACACCTCTGGTCCGGTGTAAAGAATCTCTTTACCTTATTCAGTATTCCTAGTTTCCGCGAAGCTAGCCCTATACATCTTTCGATGTAGTTTTTATTATTGAGCTCTCGACGAACGTCTATGCCAAGGATATCAAGGTTGTCCTTCATTGGTAATAATGCATTCTGAAGAGAGGGTAGGGGAAGGAAAGGGGATTTCTTCGCAGTTAATGCACACGCCTGTCTTTTGCGGGCATTGAACTCGACCAGGTTCTCGGTACCCCATTGAGAGATACTGTCGAGGTTACGGTCGAGATCAGCCACGAGTCGTCGTCTCTCCTCCTCAATCTCAGATCGCCCCGCCGTCGGACGAACCGAGTAACTCCCGTGCAGTGTGCTGTCATCTGCATAGCAATGAATGTTCCCGAGGGATAGCATATCATTGATATGCAGAAGAAAGAGAGTTGGTGATAGTACGGACCCCTGCGGTACCCCGGCATTCACTTGCAAGAAGCGAGAAGCCTGGCCATCGCAGAGGACCCGCACTCGGCGCTCGTTTAAAAAACTGGCAATCCAGCTGCACAGTTGAGGAGGTAGACCATATGCCGGAAGCTTGGAAAGGAGCGAAGCATGCCAGACCCTATCGAAGGCTTTGGCGATGTCCAGGCTAATAGCCAAGGACTCGCCGTGCCTTTCCATAGCCCCACCCCAGACATGCGTTACGAATGCCAGAAGATCACCCGTTGATCGCTTTGGCCTGAAGCCGTATTGTCGATCATTGATTAGCGAGTGATCCTCTAGGAATTGCATGAGCTGCTTATTTATAAGGAGCTCAAGCACCTTGCAAATGACTGAGGTGACAGCTATGGGTCGATAGTTGCCTGGATCGGACCGATCCCCTTTCTTGGGGATCGGTTGTACGTTAGCCTCCTTCCAGACCTCCGGCACGAGCCCTGAAGAGTATGACAGGCGGTACAGACGCGTTAATACTGGAGACAACTCAGCTGCACATTTTCGTAGCACCACCGCCGGAATGCCGTCAGGGCCACTGGCTTTCCGCGTGTCGAGTGACCGCAGTACTGCCCGTACATCACATTGCCTGATAACAATATCAGGCATTGTGTGGCCACAGTTGGCGATGGCGACGGGCTGCAGGCCACGGTCGTCGACCCGGGAATTAGCCGCAAAGAGGTCTGCGAGCATATCCGCTTTCTCTTGGGCTTTGTGAGCCAGTGTTCCATCTGGGTAACGCAGTGGTGGCAGCGAGGGCTGACAAAAGTTAGATTGCATGGCTTTGGCCAGTTGCCAGAATCCACGGCTGCCCGTGGGATGGGAAGTGAGCTCCTGACCAAGCCGCGCGACGCGCTGGGCATCCGCTCTCTTAAAGGCCCTCTTACTCGACTTTGTGGCCAGGTTGTACGCTGCTTTGAGGTGGCCCACGTTTGGGTCGCGCACAGCCCGGGCCCTGATCCAGGCGCGATATGCCGACTGTTTTTGTCGAACAGCTTTGGCACAATCTCGCCCGAACCAGGGACGGGCTCTGCGGATACTGGCGACATCAGTGAAAGGGATGTAATAATCCATCCCTAAACTGATCTCGCCAGCAATAGCAGAAGCACTATCCGAAGGAGCCTTTCCTACAAAGCAGCGCTGGCTCCAGGGGACGGACGCATAATAATCGCGTAGACCGTCCCAATCCGCTGACGAGTAGTGCCATAGTCGTCGTGACGTTTGTACAGGACGTGCAGGAGGTGACACCTTCATGCCAGCGTGAACAACACAGTGGTCGGAACTACCCAGTGGGGCTCCTACTGAAACACTGTACTGGGCTGGGCGACTCGTCAGCAGTAGATCCAGCAGAGCGGGCGCGTGATCTGACCTGTCTGGTATCCGGGTGATCCCGCATACCATCTGGGTCAGACCGTGGGAGAGAGCGAACGCATGGGCGGCTCTACCCGCATGATCAGTCTTGAGGGACCCCAGCCATTCAATGTGATGGCCATTGAAGTCCCCCAGAAATACTAGGTCAGCGTTCGGGAACCGCACCTGCGCTTCATCAGCCGTCTCGCTGAGGTACTGGAAGAGCTTTGTTGTCTCAGAATCCCCTGTGTGGGATCGGTAGACGCACACGTAGATCTGGCTCATAGAGCCATGGTCTACGTGCAGCCAAAGGACGGAATTGGAGGGGTTCTCTAGGCAGCGCAACCGGCGGCAGCAAACATCCGCCCTAACGAACACGCACACCCCGGCTTTGTCTCGAAATTGTTCCTCGATGACATAGCCGGGGTAACACAGGTAAGACGTGTCGTCAGGGCGGCGTATTAGTGTCTCCGTGAGGAACATCACAGCGGGCCGTGCCGTCTCAAGGTGGTGGTGGACGGTATCGAGGTTCGCATGGAGTCCACGGACGTTAGTGAACTCCACCTCGAAATGTGAAGTTGTGGGGTTTCCTAGGGCCGCTGTGTAACGCTGTGTAACGTCTCCGACTGGAGACCATGGCTTGAAGCATGGTCTCCAGCGAGAGGGTATCCACGCCCAGACCCACTACGAGGTCCCGGCGCTGGCTCGCCCACGCTGAGCACTCCACCATGGTGTGGAGTGCTGTGTCGTTGTCGGAAACCTCGCAGTGTTGACAACGGGGTGTGACCTCACGATGCATGCGAAACAGATAGCTACCGAAGCATCCATGCCCGGCAACGATCTGCGTCGCACGGTACGTGAGGTCACCATGCTGCCTCTGCAGCCAATCGTCCATGATCGGTCTCACCGCCGCGATGATGGTGGTACCCCACTTGGGTTGCTCAAGTCGCACCCTTCATGACTCCATGAGATCCTGGCGGAGTTGGGACCGCTGGTCCTCGATTTCTCGAGACGCAGGCCTGTGGTCCCGCTCCAGCGCCTCCTTGCGCCATTGGAACAATGACGCAAGGGCTCTCGCTTCCAGGTCCCATGGAGGGGTCCCGGCTAGGAGACATGCAGCCTCTCCGGAGATCGTGCGGTACCCCCGTATGGTTCTGACGGCCAAGTTTCGAAGTGGTCTGTTTAACAGAGTCACGTTCCCCTTGACCGCCAACCTATCCGCCCATACGGGAACCCCGTATAGGGCCATACTCCGCACGATCCCCAGGTACAGTCTCCTGCAGGAAGCGTTGGGTCCCTTTAGGTTGGGCATCAGTCGCGAAAGCGCGACCGATGCCTGCGTCACCTTGGGGACCAAACTTCGGAAATGTGGTCCGAAGTTCCATCGGCTATCAAGTACGATCCCTATGTACTTCATCGAGGGCTTGATGCCGATGCTAACGCCTCCCACATTTATGCTGGAACCTTCGGGTGGACCGTTCCGAGGTCTGTGAAAACACAGAACCTCGGACTTGTGCAAGGCCACCTCCAGTCCCAACTGCCGTATCCGACCCACGACTCTAGCAACACCCGTCGTGACCTTGAGTGCTGCCTCCTGGTACGTTGCACCCCGCGCCGTGACGAGGGTATCGTCGGCGTAGCACGTTACGCCGACGCCCCTAGGCAACGCACCCCGCAGCACCCAGTCGTAGCCGATGTTCCACAGAAGCGGCCCCAGGACCGACCCCTGTGGAACACCGCACGACACATCTCGCCGAGCTGGCCCGAGCCAGCTGGGGAAAGCTATGGCCCTCTCCGAGAGATAGGCCCCGACAATACGACGGAGGTAGAGAGGCGTTTCGTGATACACGAGCGCCTCCCTAACGCAGCTCCATGGCAAGGTGTTGAACGCGTTGGCGATGTCAAGAGACACCGCCACCACCACCTTGCCCTGCGAGACTGCTTCCTCCGTCAGGATCTTCACGCGTATGATCGCGCTCACGGTGGAGCGTCCCCGACGGAAACCGAACTGGTTATCCGCCAGGTCTGGCCCCACACTCGTGAGATGCTCGACGAGGCGTTCCGCGATAATTCGCTCAAAGAGCTTACACACCTCGTCTAGCAACACGATCGGCCGGTATCCGGACGGTGAGTGCACCGGCCGCCCAGGAACTACCATCCCTGCACGGGGTTCGCACGACTTACCAGGTAACCCTAATCGACCCTAAAATGTTTAAAAGTACCCTCTTTTATGGGACTAACAACGTTCCTAGAATGTATGGAAAATGTATGGAAGCAATGTGTATTTTTTAAATTGAATCATGCTAATAAGAAAAGCTAGGTACTGTTCCTTTCCATTTCACGAGAACTTTTCACGAAGGTAGAGCCGCATACATAAGCTAGTTATACAATATGAATGTACTTTGGGAGGTTAAGTCATCAATCTTGAACTTGTCTGTTTGTTTAGAGAAGTTTGGGAGCTTTTTACCTCCCATCTTTTCAATAGGAAAGAGGTTGGAATGAGGTAGTTCCCTCAGGATTGTACGAGTATTGAATAACGATTACCTATTTGTTTCTGCTCGGTTCGAATTAATTTTTGGAACTAAGTTCTCTAACGTGGCTTACGGGTAGTGCGATTTAGTAGAAATCGTCACGTTCCGCTTATCAGTGGTTACCAACCGGTGGTCCGCAGAACCCAAAATATAATAGGTCGACGTCGCGTCGTTAGTAAAACAAAAAGTAACACAAACCCAGGTTGGTTTGCGTTGCAGTTGCGTAAAGAAAATCATTCCTGACGGGGGTCCCCCGACCGCACAATTTTTTTTTGTTAAATTGTGCAGGGTTTGCAGAAGCTGGTGACCTTAGTTCGGACTTTCAATCTAATTCTAATAGGGTGTAATTATCTGACAGCCACGATAATTTAACTGTTCTATTTTTAATGTGACCAATAGTTTCTCATTGCTATTACTTAAGACATCGTTGGTGCCGTAAATATTGTAAGTACTCTTTTATTACTTGTACTATCTTCCCGTGATTACCAGCACGCAAGTAAGTGTCATTATTATAAATATGTCTTCCAAAATTTGGTGATACACGAGCGCCTCCCTAACGCAGCTCCATGGCAAGGTGTTGAACGCGTTGGCGATGTCAAGAGACACCGCCACCACCACCTTGCCCTGCGAGACTGCTTCCTCCGTCAGGATCTTCACGCGTATGATCGCGCTCACGGTGGAGCGTCCCCGACGGAAACCGAACTGGTTATCCGCCAGGTCTGGCCCCACACTCGTGAGATGCTCGACGAGGCGTTCCGCGATAATTCGCTCAAAGAGCTTACACACCTCGTCTAGCAACACGATCGGCCGGTATCCGGACGGTGAGTGCACCGGCCGCCCCGGAACTACCATCCCTGCACGGGGTTCGCACGACTTACCAGGTAACCCTAATCGACCCTAAAATGTTTAAAAGTACCCTCTTTTATGGGACTAACAACGTTCCTAGAATGTATGGAAAATGTATGGAAGCAATGTGTATTTTTTAAATTGAATCATGCTAATAAGAAAAGCTAGGTACTGTTCCTTTCCATTTCACGAGAACTTTTCACGAAGGTAGAGCCGCATACATAAGCTAGTTATACAATATGAATGTACTTTGGGAGGTTAAGTCATCAATCTTGAACTTGTCTGTTTGTTTAGAGAAGTTTGGGAGCTTTTTACCTCCCATCTTTTCAATAGGAAAGAGGTTGGAATGAGGTAGTTCCCTCAGGATTGTACGAGTATTGAATAACGATTACCTATTTGTTTCTGCTCGGTTCGAATTAATTTTTGGAACTAAGTTCTCTAACGTGGCTTACGGGTAGTGCGATTTAGTAGAAATCGTCACGTTCCGCTTATCAGTGGTTACCAACCGGTGGTCCGCAGAACCCAAAATATAATAGGTCGACGTCGCGTCGTTAGTAAAACAAAAAGTAACACAAACCCAGGTTGGTTTGCGTTGCAGTTGCGTAAAGAAAATCATTCCTGACGGGGGTCCCCCGACCGCACAATTTTTTTTTGTTAAATTGTGCAGGGTTTGCAGAAGCTGGTGACCTTAGTTCGGACTTTCAATCTAATTCTAATAGGGTGTAATTATCTGACAGCCACGATAATTTAACTGTTCTATTTTTAATGTGACCAATAGTTTCTCATTGCTATTACTTAAGACATCGTTGGTGCCGTAAATATTGTAAGTACTCTTTTATTACTTGTACTATCTTCCCGTGATTACCAGCACGCAAGTAAGTGTCATTATTATAAATATGTCTTCCAAAATTTGGTGATACACGAGCGCCTCCCTAACGCAGCTCCATGGCAAGGTGTTGAACGCGTTGGCGATGTCAAGAGACACCGCCACCACCACCTTGCCCTGCGAGACTGCTTCCTCCGTCAGGATCTTCACGCGTATGATCGCGCTCACGGTGGAGCGTCCCCGACGGAAACCGAACTGGTTATCCGCCAGGTCTGGCCCCACACTCGTGAGATGCTCGACGAGGCGTTCCGCGATAATTCGCTCAAAGAGCTTACACACCTCGTCTAGCAACACGATCGGCCGGTATCCGGACGGTGAGTGCACCGGCCGCCCCGGAACTACCATCCCTGCACGGGGTTCGCACGACTTACCAGGTAACCCTAATCGACCCTAAAATGTTTAAAAGTACCCTCTTTTATGGGACTAACAACGTTCCTAGAATGTATGGAAAATGTATGGAAGCAATGTGTATTTTTTAAATTGAATCATGCTAATAAGAAAAGCTAGGTACTGTTCCTTTCCTTTTCACGAGAACTTTTCACGAAGGTAGAGCCGCATACATAAGCTAGTTATACAATATGAATGTACTTTGGGAGGTTAAGTCATCAATCTTGAACTTGTCTGTTTGTTTAGAGAAGTTTGGGAGCTTTTTACCTCCCATCTTTTCAATAGGAAAGAGGTTGGAATGAGGTAGTTCCCTCAGGATTGTACGAGTATTGAATAACGATTACCTATTTGTTTCTGCTCGGTTCGAATTAATTTTTGGAACTAAGTTCTCTAACGTGGCTTACGGGTAGTGCGATTTAGTAGAAATCGTCACGTTCCGCTTATCAGTGGTTACCAACCGGTGGTCCGCAGAACCCAAAATATAATAGGTCGACGTCGCGTCGTTAGTAAAACAAAAAGTAACACAAACCCAGGTTGGTTTGCGTTGCAGTTGCGTAAAGAAAATCATTCCTGACGGGGGTCCCCCGACCGCACAATTTTTTTTGTTAAATTGTGCAGGGTTTGCAGAAGCTGGTGACCTTAGTTCGGACTTTCAATCAACAGATTTTCTTATAATGTACGTAATATCATCATCCACATTCAGTCGCCGTGTGCCGAGCCATCGACATCTCCTGATGGTGCCCCTGGTTGGGGGCGAAACACGTGTCGAGGTTTTTTATTATTTTTTGCACGATAACACAACTCTCATATTTATTCTATTTTCAAAATTATTTCTCTATTCTTTCGGCCTAATTTTAAGTGGGTTTGCAGGGCGGTCTTGTGCATGAATAAATACGAGAGTTGGGTAATTTGCATGTGGCGGAATATTGCAAAGTAGTTAGATTTATTTAATCATCCACAGAGGCTTTTCCCACATAGTTGGGACCGGCTGTCCAGTCTAACTGCTATGCGGTTGATCTTTGATATTTTCCGTGGAGCGACTGCCATCTGACCTCCACAACCCATGGGCGAGATCGAAACTCTGTAGTTAGACCGGTCGGATTTTGTTTTTAAAGCTTCAAAAACCCGCAACGACTGCCATAGATGTTCGTATGACAACCGAGAGTTAATGTGCAAAACATCACTACATAATATAAATGTAAATTCTTTCGCCTTCAATAGCTGATAATATAAAAATGTGGAAAAAAAAAAACAACGTTACCTTTACTCTTTTTGTCCTTTGCTCATAAAAACAGGACAATAGTTTTATAAATGAACAGAATCAGAGCAAAAAATCCTCTTGCCTTTTCATTTTATATTTAGGATTCTTTATACGAACAATAAATTTTATTGTGTGGAAACTTTTCAAGGAAGTTAAATGTACAGTGACGTACGGAAGTGTTCAACATAATGTTAAATATATTTTAATTTGTACAATTTCAAACTAACAGCTTTTCACTAAATTCACATGCAAGAAAATAAACCAGTTGTACATGCATAAGTAAAATAACAAATTTCATGTTTAATTTGTCTGTCTTCGGCTGATCTCTGAAATGGTTGGACTGATATTACGAAATTTCACTGGCAGATTGCTGATGTTACAATGATTAATTAGGGCTACTTTTTATCCTATAAATGTGTAGTGTAGATACACAGTATAATAGATGACACAGTAACTGTGCACATTACAATTAGGTAGGCACCTAATAGGGTGTAATTATCTGACAGCCACGATAATTTAACTGTTCTATTTTTAATGTGACCAATAGTTTCTCATTGCTATTACTTAAGACATCGTTGGTGCCGTAAATATTGTAAGTACTCTTTTATTACTTGTACTATCTTCCCGTGATTACCAGCACGCAAGTAAGTGTCATTATTATAAATATGTCTTCCAAAATTTGGTTTAACTCGTGAACGACACGCACTTGATGTCCGGTCGTCCATAGAAACATTAAAAAAAATGGTTTCCTAAATGCCCCTAACGTACTTAAGCACCGTACAATTGTGGTCTTGCAGAGAGTGCTATTAAGACTGTCAAAGTATATTACGCAGTGGTAATTTTGGTAAAATAAAACAAAACATGCATTTCGTCTTTCCTGTTCCTTTTCTAGATTGCTTAGTTAAATGAGTTCGGCGTTGACGACCATTGACGACAGTATCAAAAACTCGCAATAACATGAGGGTACTGCATAATAATACTTACTAATAAGTAAATTATGTAGGACATTTTACGCAGTGCCACCTAAACATCAACCGACCATAAAGCTAGCCTTTCTCTTACAAAAAAATTTATAGAAATAAATTTGCATGCAATATAAAACTTCAATTTTCATTAAGCACCTATTTGCTTCTTTTTTGAATCTCGAAAAACGTAGTAAAGCGATAAAATATTTAAAGCATCATTTTTATTACAAAATGGCGGCGTAAAGGCTAAAATACTACAGGGAATATCTTAAACAGATTTACAGCTATGATATTAATATATTAGCCTTTATTATAATACGAGTATGTCATTTAATACTCGAGATTTAGGTGGCCATATTGGATTTTCTGCACTCACTGAGACTACTCATAGTGTTTTGTTGTGAATATTTGCCAATTTTCACACATTGCGAGCGCTACCCAAAACTAGTAATGGAATCTTAACATTTTTTTAAATTTGGTAACGTTTTTAACTATTTCTCCAATCCTATTGGTTGCAGTATATAACTTAATAATATTCCTTGTGGGCGTAATGAGCGCGTCTGCCTACATTTTTGGGGATAAGGACATAACTTCGTGAGTGTTGATCGTAAATATTTTTCACATACGCAACTCACACTTAATTACTATAGGAGCACATATTAATATTACACTGATTATTACCCTACAAATAAAAAGGTAATTAAGATAGCCAGTCATGTACTAACTATGGTTGAAAATCTACTAAATCTATTAATATATTTTATAAGCAATGAAGTATGCTAACTTTTTCTTATATAATTTAACAGCTTTGTCTAAACGTAATTGAAACATTACGCACAGCCTGCCATAGTAGTTAGTTCCTCAACTACCGGTAGATGGCGCTGTATCGACGCCGTAAGTCGCGATATTAACACAATGTGATCACAAAATTAGATGTCTTGGGCTAGTGGTGTCTTGGTCAGTTGGTAGAACGTTCCTCCTGAAAAGGAATCGATCAGTCGTTGGTTCGAGTCCAGCCCAAGACTATAATTTTTGTGATTCTAAAATTATACTAGTAAATCTCGTTTTAAACATGACACGTTTTTACTCACAATTCAGCTTTCCTGATTCATATATTGTTTTAATAATTAGATGATGCCACTTCAATTTTATTTATGTGTTTAGATACAAAATTATATTATATTTTATTTCCTGTTCCAGGAAAAAAAAATTAAAATCTAAGAAAAAAATTTGAACATTAAAACACATATTTCGAAGATGGATGTACATTATTTTAGGTGCAAACTTAAATCGTTCCGGTTGGATTAATGTCTGAAGTTTAAACAGTGTTGCCCAACTTAGTAATTCTGGGGCATTTAAGCGCAGACACGTTATAGCATTTTATTAAGTTATACTCAAGTGCCCTGTTAACATCAAACATTCCCCTTTTGTGCTTTATTAATTTAATGTCCTATCAAATATTTTTTACATGTTTTTCCGTAAAAATAATTTTTCAGTGGCATTTTACCGTCATATCTAAGCTGATTTATTAAATAAATATTAAATAGGCACTTTCAAACATCTATCGTTGTGCTTACTTCTCATTGGGGTAGGCAGAGATGATGAATTTGTAATTGCTGCGAACTTAGGAATCGTAACCCCTATTGTTTTTTTCAAGACCTCTCTGATTTGAACAAAATACTGTCGCTTTGGCCGTCTTAACCAATTTTTCCAGCCGTACTCGCTTCACGTAGGTACATTTAGTCTCAAAAGCCTTAAAATATTAATAAACTCTGTTATTTATCATTTTAATTTGGTATCTAATTAATGTTAATTAATATTTTGACAGTTCACAAATTTTTTTTTCATGTTTAAGTAATAACTTATTAATTATTTATGTATCTTGTTTCAGGTAAGCAGCAAAATACAATAACATTTATTTAACATAAAAGTACAGAAAATGTAAGTAAAAATAGCCATTTTGGTCTTATGTCCAAAACACATTATAAATCGAGCCGGATATATCTAGTGCTGGAGATGGAATAAGTAGCATCATTAGAATTGTATTGTAAACTACCTATATACCTTATTGTTTTTAAAACAATTTCAAATAAAAAAGTCACTAAAAAAAAACCCATAAGAAAATTTTATGCGTGCTATTTTTACAAAAAAATGTATTATACCTTTAAAACACGATTATATTGTCAGTGACGTTATAAAAACAAAAAGGCGCTCCGGTAACTTTATAACTCGCGAGAAATGATTTATAGGTTTACCCTCTGGCCCAGGATGAAATCTTTTTGATAAGGGCACATTGGGGAGATAAGATGGAATCCAAGTTAGAAACCATGTTCTTGTCCCTTGAAAAGTTTTGATCACGCTGCGACCAGAGATATTTTTTAATTATGTTTAATTTTTTAATGTGACGCGGACGATTCACCCAATATTGCAGTTTACCACTTGATTGATTTTATTTTTTTAAGCCCCACTAACTTGGCATTTTGAGAAGTTAGCATTTTAAGAAGTTGTGCATTTTGAGAAATTGACATTTTAAGAGGTTGGCATTTTGAGAAGTTGGCATTTTAAGAAGTTGGCATTTTGAGAAGTTGTCATTTTAAGAAGTTGACATTTTGAGAAGTTGGCATTTTGAGAAGTTGACATTTTGAGAACTTGGCATTTTGAGTAATTGACATTTTGAGAAGTTGGCATTTTGAGAAGTTGACATTTTATGAAGTTGGCATTTTGAGAAGTTGGCATTTCGCGATGATACGCATTCAGCGTTAGGAGTGTATTCGTAAGTTTGTCTGTTATAGAGTCAGCGGAATCTGATCTGATTTTAATGAATATGTTAATCCAATGATGATATTTTTGACATGGTTCTTTACATGTTATACTCGTACTGTTGTTCATGAAAATCAATCAAATGTTTGCAAATTATCTTTTATATTATTTTCATATTCAAATACCTTGTGAAAAATTTACACGATCAATAACGCAAAAACCTATTACCAAATCTCAAAAGTCAACATTTTTGAGTAAGCGTACTATTACCATATTGTTCGAGGGAAAAATGACAGAGCCTTTCCCGGTAAGCGGCAACACAATATCGTTCGGGTGATTAAACACCTTCATAATTATCGCAAGATGCAATGCTCTCTCTCTAACCCGACGAGATAGACAGGCACCCTACAAGAGCCACAAAATATTTGTTTGACGCTAGGTGTAAAAGTTTGATGAAAAGATTGACGCACTGAATCGATATCAATGTCATTTTACGAATAGAAAGTATATTCATATTTACCATGGAACAATATCACAATGAACGATTACTATAGCAACACGGATTTGTGATTACAGAATCAGAGAACAGTCGAACACTATCGTAAAGTTAGTTTGCGTTAAATTTTGTCCATAGCTTATTTCAGTAATGGACATTTTCACAATTTTCTTACTGATAAAGAAAATTTATAATAAAAATTTTGTAAAAAACTAGTGCAATTTTTTTTCCCTATTTTTGATAAAATAATCTTCTTTTTAGTCTTGATAGATTTCAAGATATTCAGTTTTTTGTTGCTCCTGTAAAATTGTCATTTTTCTATTACGATTTTGTTCGTCGGGGACCGCGGACATACTCTTATAAAATATTATTGCTCGGACTGCAGAGATTCTATTTAGGCCGGTGGAATTTTGGTTAGAATTACGTAGTGGTTATAGATTTTGTTAAATGCCCAGTAAAAATTACTATATTTACTCTTATAGGTAAATTTTATAGGTACTCAATATAATATTTATCAATAAATTTATCGTGAGGCTAACACTAGCCTGCATACTTGATATGTGTACCAAAGAGTCATTAATATTTGTGGATCCACAAATGTTTGTTTCGGAGTTTGGGTGTTTTCTATGTATGTTATGCATGTATTTAGAAATATATAAGTATGTTTATCAGTTGTCTAGATCGCATAGCACAAGCTTATAGCTTAGTTTGGGCTAGATGACGTTGTATGAGCATGTCCAGCAATATTTCTTATTATTATTTATATATTATTTATTAATGAATGGCGTACTAATGATTATATGTACATACTAAACAATTTTCATAGGTATACAAAAAACCTTAACAACCGTACCAACCTGCACACACAGCATCTCAAATGGGCGATATGTGAGTTTATCACATATCTCCTAGGCCCATTGGAAGAGGTATCTTTAGAGATAAGTTTTTCCTTTGTATACATGGATATAATGTTTCCATTCAAAACGTTGTATATACTTAGTGCACATAAATAAATTAAAAAAAATTTTTATTCATTTTCGAAAACTGTCGATAACTGTACCTCATAAAATAAAAAAATTAAAATTTACGTTTTCGTGTGTTGAATACTAATGACTCTGTAATGTTTTCCAATATTTAGTGGACTTTTATGTCTGTACTTCAGAAAAACGTGTAGATTCAACGAAACGTCACAACTTTATCCATTATAATGATGTATGTGAACCGCTGCCAATCTTGTTTCAGAATATAATGGGCAATAATTTCCATTTCGAATACAATCTGCTATTGGCTTTTTTCTTGTAATATCTAACGTATAGTAGGTATAACTAATGGTGGAATGTATAATGCCTAACTATTTTTTTAACAATAATATTTTTATCAGAATTAGCAAATTAGGGCGTGTAAAATCTATTATTTTAGTGTATTTTATGTAAAAAAAATATTTCATCAGCCTACAAATTGTTTTTGGTATTTTTTCAAAATATTAATTTATTAAGTTATAACAGTTAACTATGATACGGTCTAATTACAGAACTTCGATATCGCCCATGGGTTGTGAAGGTCAGATGGCAGTCGCTTCACGGAAAATATCGAAGTTCAGCCGAATCGCAGTTAGACTGGAAAGCCGACCCCAACTGAGTTGGGAAAAGGCTCGGTGAATGATGATAACAGTTAACTATACCTACTTTAGAAAAATCAAATGTTATAATAAAATCATAGTATAAACACAAATTTTCTATTATTTTTAATGGTTATGTTAAAGTTAATTTAATTCACAATAAGAATTACAGTATATTTATACAGTTATGTACTAAAAATATTTACACTACAAAATGTCGTTTAAAAAATCCTTCGCGTCATTGCCGACTGGGAAGGTTCCCAGAATGCTGGCTGTGTTGCCACGTTGGATGGCGATATTTATCTTCTAAATTAAATCTTATTATGAATTTAATAATACCGTTTTGGTCCTAGCCCACCTAACCGTATATAAATGTTTCGGTGCACCATTCGGAAACAAAACAATCCTTTTCAACTAAAATAATACCTACACCCCACGCACGTATTCACTCACCGACGCGGGATAAAACCCGACCCCAACTACGCGGGGTAAAACCCGACCACAACACGCAGCGGCCACACCGAGGTGGCCAAGGTCCACCGGGCGCCACTGACAATTCTTTTAGTGCTTACCAGAGGCTCTGGGCAATGGACGTAGGTGCGGACGCGACTTACAAAAAAAAAACCTATCAGTCACTAGTATTCACAAGACATTTACACCTTCCGAGAAACTAGAAAAAAAAAATGTGTTACTGAGTGTTGAAGACCTTTATACAGATATGGATATAATTAATATGGTCCTAAGCCAAAACATTTGCACGATAGTTATCTAACTTTCGCATAAATTGTTCTAAAATTTGGAAATTCCAAATGATTTCGGGTCCTCAGTGTAATGAGTTTTCTTTCGGCCACAAAACAAGTTCCAAACTTACATAGAGTCAATTGTACTAGTAAAATTTAGCGCCGCATCGTCCAATAACTCTCTCAGAGTTTAATTCTACTGGAGCTAATTCAAGTTTTCCAGATAAATTTCTGGCAAACTTTCGGAATATATCGTGCCCCTCAATCGGAATCCGTAGCGAAGTTACTTCGAGTTCGGGGCAAGGATGTCTGATAATTTTAATAGGTTGGTTTTGGTTCTGAAGCTACGTTTTTGATTTCGAACAATTGTTTGAGATAATGGAAGTTTTTGTCCGAAAGTCTTTGGTGAAGTCTCGAAAGTTTTTGTATGCTCAGTACGTGGTCTCTTTAATTCGTTCTGTAATAAGATAATATTATTAATGACTAGCTGATTACTGCAGCTCCATCCAATTCCCACGGGAATACATAATGCCGGGATGAAAACTAGCCTATAGAACTCAAGGCTCATGTATCTAATAGGTTCAGTAGTTTCGGAATCTATTCAACGCTAAACAATCAAATCTTTAATACTGAATGGAGTCAGGCGTTACCTGGCGAAAGTCCATGATAAAACAATGGTAAATATGATGTCTATTCTCTGTTCTCTTTGAGACAGTCTTGAGAATGCCTCGTGAAGGGGTGAAACATATGTCGACGTTTGTAGTGTCTTCTATTGAGCGAAATTATGCTATTATTTAAAAAATTAGACATCATTTTTACCATTGTTTTAATCAAATCTTTCTCCGAGCGCTCGCGGAATCTTTAAAACCATCTCGAAACTAATGATAGACTCTTCTCAAGACCAGAAGGCTGGTTACTTTTTAGCTCAAAGAATAAGCGTTGCCATACAACGTGGCAATGCTGCCAGCCTTCTGGGAACATTGCCAGTCGGCGATGAGGCGGAGGAGTTCTTTGACGCCTGTATATAGTGTACATTTTAATGTGTATAGTATAGTTGTTAGTAAGTGTAAATAGTATTTTTATCTACTATTATGTAAATTGTAATTCTTATTGTAAACTAATAAAATAATAATGTAAGTAATCTTTCTTCTTTATAATACAAGTATAGATAAAGGTAAGCAGAGATGTATTGCACACTCACATTTTGCCAATATTTCTGTTGATTCAACGTAATAGAGTGTAATAGGCGTGGTAATATTTGCTAGAAATTTGTCCATATGTCAGCAGGTAGGTACACGGCGTCCAAGTTAGGAGTAAGGGCCCCTTGTAAATGCATAAATATAATACGTACATACATAGGAAACATCAAAATTTCGTTTAGTCTCAACCTGGTTATCGAACTTGTATACCCCTCACTAACTTTACCATCAAAGCAGATATTAGGAATACATACAATACTTCTATGAAACATTTGGGTATCAGTAAAATTCCTCGGTAAACGTGGGCTTCGGCACGCGACTGTTGCGACAAGGTGACAGTGACATCGCCAGTCTACTCGTTGTACAACGAGTAGACTTCGTCCAAGTCTACTCGTTATACAACAAGTAGACTGGCTTTATGGACTTGAATACGATGAAAATACTTTACCTACACAAAAACCCCGAATTGAAGATCATTTTGTGAAGTTGATTTTAAACTCTCCACAAACTTTGGGGTTAAAGTCGTCTTCAAGTGTTCTCAGATTAGTTAATTGGCAACATTCTAGAGATAATTTAGTTTTTGGTTTAAATGCATTTTGTATATAAAGTACTGACTGACTTTTGAAATTTAAGTCGTGAGCAATGTTATTAAATTAAGTCTCTTACTATTTTCGTCCTATATGACTGCATCGTAATAACTGCTTCGGTGGCGTGGTCGGTATCCGCTTTCGACGCCGGAGTCTCGGGTTCGATTCCCGGTCGGGACAAACTTTGTGTGAATACAGATACGTTTGTACCGAAATCTGGATGTTTCCTTATGTATAATATACATGTATTTACAAAAAAAAATGTAATAAATTTATATCAGTTTATCTAGTACTCATATCACAACCTCTGCTTAGTTTGAGACTAGATGGCGTTGTGTGAATTGTCCTAACATATATATTTGTTTACTAGCGTTGCCTGCAGCTCCGCCTGCGTGTTATAGTTTTCTTGATCACCAGTTACTGATTTATTATGTATAGCTGTTGCCCGCAGCTCCGCCTGCGTGGTACCCTAGATCGACATAACTTTTTTATTTATGAACCGATTGAAATAAAACAAACCTTAAATGTTAAGTTGAATAAACCACAATGCATTACTAAAAACCGCATTCAAATCGGTTACGCCGTTTCTGAGATTAGCGTGTTCAAACATTCAGACAAACAGACAAACAGACACACAGACAAACAGACAAAAATTCTAAAAACCATTGTTTTGGGTACTATTGCGTTCATAAAGCCCCCCTACAACAGTTTCTCTATTATATCTTCGATGTACAGACATCGACAACTTAAAATTTTATTGTATGTAATGATTTATTAAAAACAAATAGCGAAAAAACCGATAGGAAGCGATTAACTACTGCGAAAAACTAGATTTTTTTGTTTTTTTGATTTTAGATTTTAATATAATTTTACAATATGAATCATAAAAACTATAGTCTTGGGCTGGAACTCGAACCAGCGACTGTTCCCTTTCCTCGAGGAACGTTCTACCAACTGACCAAGGCTCCACCACCTTAGACCTGCCTTACTATCTTAGATTTCAATAGACGCAGACCTTATGTAGGGCTTGAGACCACTTTTGTGTTGTCAGTATACATATTTTTAGGAGTTTGTAGGGTAAGTACTTAATAATCTCAAAGTTCCGAGATAGTGATTAATTTGCTTTACGCGGGGTATCACTTCGCATTATTACTAAACTTCATTTTCGATTAGTTTTTAGCCTAAGTATCTGTTTGCCTAAGTCGCCATTTGCCTACTTCGCATAAGGATTACTTCTCTGTTATAACTAAATTTTACATGGTCTATATTGCGTTTGACTGGACTACTCACAGCTCAAAAAACTACGTTCGTTTGGTTTTTGGGAACTATGAGATATTTGCTAGAACCTGTCAGTCTGCCAGAACCTGTCTGTTTGCCAGAACCTGTCAGTCTGCCAGAACCTGTCTGTCGTTAGTCTGCTAGAACCTGTCTGTCTGTCAGAACCTGTCTGTCTGCCAGAACCTGTCTGTCTGCCAGAACCTGTCTGTCTGCCAGCAGGTGCACGTGCAGGTGAGGATGACTTGAGCCTTCGAGATGTTAATAAGGCACCTTACCACCCCTCTTTTTAGGATTCCGTACACAAATGGTAAAACGGGAACCCTATTAATGAGACTTCGCTGTCCGTCCGTCTGTCTTGGGCTGTGTATCTCATGAACCGTGGTAGATAGAACAGTAAAATTTTCTCAGACGATGTATTTCTGTTGCCTCTGTAACAACAAATACTTACTAATAAACAAAATATTATCAAAATTTAGGGGGGCTCCCATGCGACAAACATAATTTGTTTGGCTATATTTATAGATAATGGTACGGAACTCTTCATGCACGAGTCCGACACGCAGTTAGCCGGTTTTTTAATATCCACCTTAATGTCTTTTGTTCTTGGAACGTTCTTGGAAGAATAACCCCATAACGTTTAGCTGGTGCTTTGCCCCCAATGTAATAAACCTGATTGAATGATTTAAGTGTATGAGTAGGGTCCTTGCAATCACGAGATTGAATTTACTCTCTTGTAACTTAATATATCTTTGATGATTGACTGATTTTTTTTAGTTTTTCGGAATGTAATTCACATACAGATTTGTATGTTTGTACTAACTCAGAAACTACAGGATAAATTTTAAAAAACCTTGACCATCACAATGTATGTCATGTGTGGTTAACATATTAGCTATGATAATTTATAAGCATAAATTATTACACGTAACCGGGACGAATAAATAGTACTAGTTATCCCAGCGACTTTGTATCGCCTGAAATATATTAAAAAAAAAAATATATAAAAAAAAAAAAAAATTAAAATTAAAATTGACGGACGGACAGACAGACAGACAAATTGTCGTATTAAATACATAGATTAATATTTTTAATTTTTGATAATTGTTAGAGAACTTGAAGTAACAAAAACGCGTCAAACATTGACACAAAACCTACTTCAAAATACCGGAATGGGACCAAATAATTTTCGAAATGGGACCAAATTAAAATGGGACCACTCGAAAAGTAGCTTTTAATCAAGAAAAATATCAAAATTAGTTCAGACTTAAAAAAAAAAAAGTTTGAATTGAAAACCTCCTCCTCTTTTGCAAGGCACTTCATGTCACTTATACTATGGCCCTATGTTAAATTAGGGGAATAGTACCCACTGGAAATACGTTCTGCTTGTAACCAGAGACGCCCGGCAACGGACGTTAGAGCGGCCACGGCGCGAGTTAAAGAAAAAAAAAAATTGAATAGTACAAATGACTTTAGTGCTTCATAATAAGTTCTAACTTTATTGCTCCCTGACATTTTAGCTCTATAATTATCAAAATTACTTATCAAGGTATTCGGTAATGCCATAGAAAAGAACCTGGCAATAAAAACTCACTGCCAAACGGCCACTGTTTTCTAATCTTCTTCTTATCAACAGGGATAAACTCCTTGTTAAGTAAAATTACTCAACCTCCGACATTTCAATCAATGTCATATGCGAAACCTTAGTTCTAATATTAAATTCATAACCTTTCCGCTCCCTTCCCAGTTGTAGAATAAAGACAAGGGGTCCTTAAATCAAAATACCTCTTAACTTAAATATCTTTCCAATAACTCAAGGGTGCAACCCACCCCCCGCTTGGAGGCAAAAGGTCACGAACTTATCAATACTTGACAAATATGTACCTTGTAATATTTTTTTTATGAATATGTCGGTATTTAGAAAATTTGGTTTGGAGAAAAATAGGTTTCGTGTTCACTATTTTAACGGGGACCATCTTTTGATGTTCGAAGTAGCTTGGACGCAAACCTTTACAACTTGCCATTTAGATAAATTGCTTAAATTTTTTTTTTCTTCACTCTAAACGAATGTGTAACGGAATCCTGTAACGAATGTGTTAAGAATGTCTGCACTAGACAGACACAACACTTAGCAAACCTTTTTATCACAACCTCCAATATATAAGGTACCTAACCGTCACATAAAATGAAACATATTCTGTCCCTTTCTTTTATATATCGCTGCCCTGTTCTAAGTGAATCAATTTATCATAAAGAAACGCGAGATGACAAGCTGACGCTCACTCAGAGATGTTGAAAAACTTGTCTCTTCTAGTTTTGGATGGGAATTGGTTACAGATGCAGGGATTTTTATAAGGACATACAACAATACATACCTATAAACCCCTGTTTTACTCGATACCACAAAGGTATATTTTACTAGCACTTTTCGCCAGTAGTTACTTAACTTTGTTATTTATATTTAATATTATACTAAACCTCACAGTTGTGATGGCAAAAAGCAACGCTGAGATATTATATGAGAGAGCGCGGGGCAGACACATCCAGCGTAAAGCCTGCAATACTGGGTGGGTGGCTTGCGTGCGCAACGGCATGCACTTATTTAAGGGATTTTGTTCTTGACAACCCTTTCTCATTTAGCTACTAGACCTCAAGACAGCATTGTAGGTGTTTTGCGGTTTAACAAAGGAGTGGACTCACAATTAGTATTTACTACATAATTAGTAGCTTATCAAGATCTCACTCTTCAAGATAGTTTCAGCCGTATTTGTTAAACGAACAAAGAAATTTTACAATATGTAGAGATTGCAAACAAGATTCCAATATTTTTATAGCAATATTTTTCTACAAAGGAGCTTTATCGGGAGATAAGGGCTTTATAATGAAGCTGTACTGTCCGCAACGTAACTATCTTTGTTCGTTGCAGTGGAAGTGCAGTTATATTATGTTAGATGATTTATATCTGTGCTAGGGCTGCCACACTATTTAACACAAGAGAGACAGTACTTATTCTATATTTAACACAAGAGAGACAGTATTCTACTAATAGGTTAAATGTGCAAGATAGTTAAGAGGTTTTCATTACCGTGGAATTGTTGATTTAGATTTAACATTGGCACAAAATTATTGTCTGAGTTACTGTATTATTAAACATTTTTTAAATTGGTAACATGTTGAGGTGATAATCAGAAAACCATATTATATTTTTATGTATTTTTCTTTTTATTTCGACAATCACAAATTCTGTACTTGTTACCATAGCTTTAAATAATATCTTATATCCAAAATGTAAATCACATTTTTAAGCTCTAAAGACAAATGTACTATTGTATTCCACTTGTACTATTTGCCACACGCCTGTATCCCCGCAGGGGTAGACAGAGGTGCATTACACACCCACAATTTTCCAGTATTTTTAGTCCCACGTAATAGGGGGCAAGCCTATTGCCGTCACCGGGCACATTTATAATAGGTTATCCAAAATGGCCGAATGAATTTAATAAAAAGTAGCAGCTATATTGTAATTTTGAAAAAAAAATGATATCTGTTGCCTTGCGACGAAATGTTGATGAAAGGAAGCAAAATCTTACGTGCCAGCCGCTATGGCACAGCCAATTAAAGTCCAAGGCGTCTTGTACTATTTCACATACTTATTTAAAATAGTGTTATAGTACAAATGTCTTCAACACTTCAGAATGTATTACTAAAAGTTACATGAAGTGCCGACATACCAAAGTACAATAAATAAATAAAAAAGTACGAGAATTACTTTGTAATTGATAACCCTACATTCAAAACAAACTACTCCAATACTTTACATTAGCCTCCGTATTAATAGACTTAATGGTACATATTCCAAAAAAAAACTTTTCCGTTTCCCAAACTCACCCATCTCGCTTCAACATTCCACTGGACAATTGACAAAAGAGGGGACAAAAAGTCAAATTTATTACCAATTCTAAATAGTCTCTTACCCTATTTTCTTACGTAATAAATTATTGTGGGCCAACCCTATCGTCAGGGTAAAACATTTCTGTGTGTTTGCTATCTTAGAGAAATAATGTAGTTACTCCACTTTATTATTTGAGATATTTTGTCTTGGGATGCATAAAATACTATTAAAATAAGCATTGACTTCTTGAATGTAGTAATAGTTTGTTCAACAAGACGATAAACCTCTCAAATGTCCAGGGTGTGCTTTGATCCAATTTATTGCATCGCTTTGGCTACAGAATGTCGGTTGCAAACTGACCCCGATACAGCATAGGCTTACAAAGGTGCAATTACTGTAGTGAATTACCCCTATGCAGCTACTATGTGAGTAGGCACATAGGTACTGACTTTTGGGAGGTTAAGGTAAGGAACAGCGTGATACCAGAACGTTACGGTGTGTCAGAAGATGTAGTGAGTACGATAGAAAAAGAGATGCTTAGATGGTTCGGGCACATAGAAAATATGGATGAAAGAAGATTGACGAAACAGATACATAAGGCGGGCGTGAATGGACAGGCAGGTAAGGGTCGACCTAGGGGAACGTACTTCGACCAAATCGGAGATATTTTGACCAAAGGTCAGGTCAAGAGTACCCATAACCGGAGAGCGTGCATAAAGATAGAATGAAAGTGGAAGAAGCGAAATAAGTATGCCAGGATCGTAGTAAGTGGAATTCCATAGTCTCTGTCTACCCCCATGGGAAAGAGGCGTGACAATATGTATGTATATATATAAATTCACACAGTAAATATCACATCAAAAGAATCAAAAACATTTTAATTATGATTTATCGTCACTGCGCCAGTTGCTTCTTTGGTAACACGTTGGTAGATAGTGAAAGAGTTCCGTAATTAGACCGGTCAGATTTTTGATTTAGGGCTCCAACTACCCCTAACGATATTTGTATGACAACCGGGACGGCTTAACGTGCTCTCCGAGGCACGGAGGGGTCTCAATGTCTGACTAGATGCTGCTTAACCTTTGCAATGTGTTAACACTGTCGATTACCTCAAGACCACGAGCCCCTCTATGGTACCTACTATACTATGCGATGCTATATATACATACGCGAGGCTCCTGTTAAAAACATCCAAACATCCCTGACATGATTGTTCGCCCTAAAAATTATATTCTCTTTATGTTTGAACAGAATTTCCTCCGGAAATTAATATTGTTTGAGTTGCCGAAACTCAATTTAGTCGGCATATACTTCATTGATGAAATTTTCTACTAAACGGAGAACAATTAAAAAGTGAAAATTGGCAATGAAACAATCTACACATTTTTTTAAGTCTTTTTTTAGGGTTCCGTACCGAAAAGGTAAAACGGGAACCCTATCACTAAGCCCCGCTGTCCTTCCGTCCGTCCGTCTGTCTTGGGCTGTATCTCATGAAACGTGGTAGTGAGAAAGTAAAAATTTTCAGCGCAACTTCTTAGCGATATTTAAGGACTTCTAGCTTCTAATGTGTGGTGTGTAATGCCTACTCCTTTATGGATATAGGCGTGATATGTGTGTGAGTGTGTTCTAGCATCTAGATTTTTTTGTAAATTTTATCAAGAACTCCTACTGCTTGAAAATTCTGTTTGGGATCTCCAGAAATGGCAGTTACGTATCTCTGTACAGGTTTATATTAGGTATTGAGGGAATGCTAGGATTTTATTGAATTCCTAGAGGATAGATATTAAACTTTGCCTCATATAGTGACTAGTTCATGTATTAATAGTGATGAGATGCGGTACAGTAAATACACGAGGTCTTGAGTACTACAGTAAATACATGACATCTTGCTTTTCTGTGCAACCACAGTCGTAGTTTTTAAAAATTATAGAGAACTGTTAGAATTACAAGTATTATGGTTAAAAACTGTATAAAACGTGTAATATTTGTACAAGTATTATAAAGAGTAAAAGATTTATTACTTTATTGTTTGCATTGAATAGGTTCTGAAAATAATGAACCGGTTTTTTTTGTATTTTAAAGTAATGAGTTTGTATGAACTATTCTTAAAATATTAAGAAATAAATTATAAATAAATCACAAAAACTGATGTCATCGGCAGGGCTCGAACTCACGGCCTTTTCCTAACAGGGGGAATGCTCTGACCACTGCGCTACGATGACCAATACCGTTAGTTCAGCAGAACTCCGGTAGATGTATCCAACGCTAACCTTAATAGCGCAATCTAGAAATTATGAATATATTCAGCAAAAAGTCGATGTCCTGCCGATGAGTTTCTGTGATTTATTTATAATTTCTTTCTTAATATTCTAATGAACCGATTTTGAAAATTCTTTCACTAGTATGTAGCTACATTATCCTTGAGTCATATAAACTTGAGTACTACATATTCTGGTAATGTTTTCCCGTGGGAATTGAGTACTAGAAAACTAATCTGCTAGTATCATAGGCATACATAAAAAATATCGAAAGATAGTCTTCAATCATTTATTACAAAGGATGAGAAAACTGGTAGCCGCCGTGGTCAGTTAGTTTAAATCCCTAAAGGCTAACCAATCTCTCTACAAATGATAAAACTATGTTCGCCTAAGCCCCGAACGGTTAAACCATCTATTTTGTGTGGCCTTTACTGAAAGAAAAATATTTATTATCTGTTCATTTACTTGAAATAACTTGATTTTCTTTTTGATAAAAGCACACACACACATATCACGCCTATATCCCCAAAGGGGATACCCAATATTTGCCAGTGTTCAAGCCTATTGCCGTCACCGGACACGGATATAATGGGATATCCTAAATGGCCGAATTTCATTTCAATTTCCAATTAAAGTCCTGGGCATCTCGGACTATATAATAAGAATAAAATTAAATGCGTAATACAACGTAATCAACAACAGCTGCTAGTCTGAAACTTAACAAAGCTTGTGCTACGAGAACTACATGATAACTGATACAGCATAAAAAAACTAGGAGCTGCGGTCGCTGCCGGATCAGGTTTTCAAAAAAGTTATTGACCAAAAATATGTCAATAACTTTTTTGAGGGTCCTAAATTAAAATTCGGTCTCGAACAAAACCTGCTCCTGAGAATGCTTGATTTTTGAGTGAAAAAATCATGAAAATCGGTTGTTGACATATTTTTGGTCAATAACTTTTTTTGAGGGTTTTAAATCAAAATTCGGTCAAACAAAACCTGCTCCTGAGAAGAGAATGCTTGATTTTTGAGGGAAAAAATCATGAAAATCGGTTGGGTAGTTGTCGAGAAACAATTTCACATCGAGTTGCATTTGAATTACCCGATAAGGAGCCCCGCTCGCTACGCTCGCTTCGCTCAATAAAAAAACCGGCCAATTGTGAGTCGGATTCGCGCACAAAGGGTTACGTTTCAAAATGGCAAAAAATCACGTTTATTGTATGGGAGCCTCATTAAATATTGATTATATTCTATTTTTTAGTAACTGTTGTTATAGAGACAACTGAAATACATCATCTTTGAAAATTTCAACTTTCTAACTGTCACTGTTCATGAGATACAGTCAAAAACAGACAGCGATATCTCTTCTCCCTCTTTGGATACGGAACACAATTTTTTTTTTGTGAAATCCTAAACGTACCCAAACAAACTTTTGCGAATCTAATAAAATCTATACTAATATTATAAAAAGAAAAGATTTGAATGTTTATTTGCATTGAGGTTAGGACACCACTGAACCGAATTTGAAAATTCTTTTACTCAAATGTAGCTACATTATCCTTGAGTGCTATATAACCCGAGACACCCAGGACATAAATTGGCTGTGCCATAGCGGCTGGCACGTAAGATTTTGTTGCCTTTCATCAACATTCCATCGCAATGCAACGGGTTTTAATTATATTTTTCAAAATTACAATATAGCTGCTACTTTTTATTAAATATATTCTACCATTTTGGACATAACCCATTATATGTGTGCCCGGTGACGACAATAGGCTTGCCCCCTATTACGTGGGACTAAAAATACTTTCAAATTGTGGGTGTGTAATGCACCTCTGCCTACCCCTTCGGGGATATAGGCGTGATATGTGTGTGTGCTATATAGTTTAATTTTTATCCCGGTTTTTTGTTCTCGTGGGAATTGAGAATGAGAAAATAAATTTACGCGTGTGGAGTCGCGGTAACCAGCTAGTACGCAATAATATAAAACAAACAACGGGATTGGTTATCTATCTAATAAATTTATTGGTTGAATAAATTTCGCTCAACTCAGTTCGACACTTCCGATTTGATTTGCTTTATTCAACCAATAATTTCTGTCGGATTGTTGCGTGAGTGTTCGTAGTGCGTTTTGTTTTAATTGGATTTGTTTTAATTAGTAATTTGCAAAGAGTTTGGACATTCTCACACAACGTCATCTAGTTCAAATTAAACTAATATAAGCTTGTGCTATGGGATCTAGACAACTGATACACTAGCTGTTGCCCTCAGCTCCGCTTGCGTGTTTTAGCTTTCTTGATCAGCAGTTACTGATTTGTTATGTATAGCTGTTGAGCGATATTGTATCTTAAGATAAAACATTATAGTATTTTAGCCGTGTGCAGCGCCCCTTAGTGAACTCCACTGCGGGTGACGTAACCTACGACAAACTTATTATTTGTTGTTGGTACAGTAATCGGGTTTGATGATTATTCGAGTTTGTTTTTTATTGTATAAACTTTTCCGGGATAAAAAGTACCCAGCGTGGTGCCCAGGATATTAAAGAATAATACTAATACGAAGTTTCATCGTAATCGAACCGGAAGTTTTGGCGTGATTCCTGAACAAACAGACAGACAAAAATTTTTTTAATCACATTGTTGGGTTCGGTGTCGGTCTAGTAACACCCCTGCCATTTATTTTTTGATATCTTCAATGTACAGAATTTTCACTTCTACAGATTTATTATAAGTATAGATATAAGACACCCAAACTCCAAAACAAATTACGATTAGAATGTTCGGGATATTTACCATGTAACATTATTTTATCGAGTCTCCGATATTTCGGCGCCGCTGTTGCAAGCGCAATGATCGCGGAAGAACGCTATCTAAAATAATGTTACATGGTAAATATCCCGAACATTCTAATCGTAATGTTAATGACCATGATAGTTAAAATACCTATATTCCAAAACGAATATTTGTGGATCACACAAATATATGACCCAGAATTGAACCTGACCCCTTTCCTTACACGTAATGTTTTTTCGCGTCTAATTCATCGTGTGGGGTATCATTAGAAAGGTATTTTTTTTATTTAAGTATCCGTTTCCGAGATATTTAGCTTTGAAGACAATATTTTTGCGAAAACAGGGCGTCACCCCTCCCTCTAAAATCTTAACAGCTGGCGTGAAGAACCTGAAAAAAATTATTATAGTACCATAAAATGAACTTTGAAGGAAAACTGGTATAACTCTGTTAGTTCAAGAGTTATAGAGGCTTTTATGGGTAACTACGAAACCCTATTTGATGCGTGCCTCGACACGCACTTGGGGGTTATTTTTGAGCGAAGTGAGCGAAGCTTAATCTTAGGCGACTAATTGATTTTCATACGATTTGCAGTTAAAAAAAAGTTTGAACATAAAAAAATAAATCGTTGTCGTTCGAAAATTTAACACTGCTCAGTTTTTTGCAACAGCAGCATGCATTGCATACCTAGTTAAAGTAAATAAAAAAGAGCAATTACTGCATTTTTCCTTATTTAAAAGTTTGAAAGTCATAATCGTTAATAGTATTACTCCCAAGAGTAATTCTTTCAATACATCCCCAAAAATCCCCGTCGCATTTCAGTTGACGATTGGTTAAATCCCCCGGGAAGGGTACGTAGGGATGTAACTGTTAGTCACGGGGTCATGGCTCGTCGTGCGGGCTACGGGATTACGGACTTCGCTGTTAGTAATAAAATCATTTAGTTTAAATCGATGTATATTATTTATATAGGTAGTTACGTACATTATAGGCATAGAAGCTTAGTACAGCCAGGTTTTTTAAACCTACGTTCTACAAGGACATACTTAAATATGAATCTAATTTTAATATAATTTGAATGAAAATTTTATTCAGGGATAGTTTTTGAAACGGAGAAGAAAGTAGGATTTTCTGTATTTCACTTTGAATTTCTTGCATATATAAAAATAAATTTATATTCTAATTGATCATTAACAACATGATAACAGAGGCAAAAATTTGTACCTACCTAAAGTTTATTTTATGTACAATATATAATAAAATTCCTTATTTGTAAGATTGGTATGATACAAAAAAAGCACATATATATTTTTTCATCTCTTGAAAAATAGCATTTTTTAAGTTGTCTCAGTGTTGATCTCGGTGTAGGATATGGTAATTCTTTACTTCCAAATTCTAAAACTGTATTCTGTCTTCACTACATAAACCCTTTTACATAAACCCTTTTTATTTTCGTTTCACTCTTCTGATGAGATAGGACGCGATTACAACAACGTTGGGCCAGTCACTTCGTTAATCTCACGTTATATGTAACGTAATAATAAGTTAGTGCGAGACGCCCAGGACTTAAATTGGGTGTGCCACATCGGCTGGCACGTAAGATTTTGTTGCCTTTCATCAACATTTCATAGCAAGGCAACGGGTTTCAATTTTTTTTTAAATTACAATATAGCTGCTACTTTTTATTAAATTCATTCGGCCATTTTGGACATAACCCATTATAAATGTACCCGGTAACGGCAATAGGTTCGCCCCCTATTACGTGGGACTAAAAATACTGGCCAGTTGTGGGTGTGTAATGCACCTCTGCCTACCCCTTTGGCGATATAGGCGTGATATATGTGTGTGTGTAATAAGTAGCGAGCCTATTGCCGTGTCTAGGTATCAGGCAATTTAGGACCTCTTAGCACCCTTTCAATATGTAAAGGGTTTAAATAGTCATTAACTCCTATATAGTCTGCCTGCACACACGGGAATATTCTTGCACAGCGGATAGGATTTAGATCGACATTTTGTTGAGTATTTCTCGCTATCCCAGGGAAATGTTGTAATCAATATCATGTCTATACACCGTGAAAGTACCACCGTTTACAAAAAAAAAAATTTGTTGACTATTTCTCGCTATACCAAGGGAATGTTGTTATCAAGATCATGTCTATACACCGTGAAAGTACTACCGTTTACAAAAAAAATATTTTGGACTCAGTTTCGATAACAGAACCGACTGGAATTATTACTTTGAAATAAAAATATTTTTTTTATAAAATTTTAAAATTACTTTTACATTTCATCAGAAGGCAACGGGTTTCAAATGTTGTTTTCAAAATTATAATATAGCTGCTTAGTCTATTAAAATAATTCGTAATATGATATTTCATTTCATTTCATAAATCATTTCATTTCATTTAATTTCATTTCATGACCTAGAAGTTACTCGGGGATAATAAAGCTACATATTTATTCTAAGAAAGAATCTTTAATCGGCAATGACGCGGAGAATTTTTCAAACGATATTTTGTTATGTAAATATTTTAGTATATAATTATGTATATTGTAGTTCTTATTTAAACCAACAAATATGTTCTCTTTATTTATTAGTACAGAAAATAAAAGAAAATGACTGTATAACGACATTATTAAATAAAATAAATCTAACTACTTTGCAATATTCCGCCACATGCAAATTACCCAACTCTCGTATTTATTCATGCACAAGTCCGCCCTCCAATCCCACTTAGGCCGAAAGAATAGAGAAATAATTTTGAAAATAGAATAAATATGAGAGTTGTGTTATCGTGCAAAAAATAATAAAAAAAAAAAAAAACCTCGACACGTCATTCAAACAACGGTGGTGGGTAGACATAAAATAATTTGGTATTATGGTTGTGGGTAGAAATAAAAAACCTAGGATATAAATAGGTGCGGTTTACGAGTTGTGGCTCATTCGGTCGCCGTGCGCCGAGCCATCGACATCTCCTGATGATGCCCCTGGTTGGGGGCGAAACACGTGTCGAGGTTTCTTATTATTTTTTGCACGATAACACAACTCTCATATTTATTCTATTTTCAAAATTATTTCTCTATTCTTTCGGCCTAAGTGGGATTGGAGGGCGGACTTGTGCATGAATAAATACGAGAGTTGGGTAATTTGCATGTGGCGGAATATTGCAAAGTAGTTAGATTTATTTTATTTAACTATGGACTTCCGAAAAGTAACGCCTGATAGTATTAACTTTATAACGACATTATTATTCAGAAAATTATATTTTTCCAATAAACGTGCAAATTGTATTAATATTCTCCATTAAACTGAAAATCCAATAACTTGTTAATATCGCGAGAAAATATTTTTCATAACTTTCAATTGAATAGCGCCAATTCATGCGTAAAATATACTTCAAAGCTTTAATTCTAATACTATTTTTTTATGAAATTACTTTTATATCATCATTCTAGTCTAGTATCGTATTTGCAATAGGTATACCCAAGGCTTTTTTTTTAAATCTGCCCTTGTAAGGACGGCTAAACCCAAGGCTAGGACACTTTGAATAGCATACAATAATAGTCTGTGGATCAATTACATTTAGAGATATCTCTGTGCTTTTCGTGTCTAATATAACTTTGGGCACAGAATAGGGAATAGTACTTACATACAGAACTTGCACTTCGACGTTAATTAAAGCACATTCTTTTGTTTACAGAGAACATCATTCGAACGTTAGGGTTGTCAGGAAAGTGCCAGCACATTTTGACCTATAATTTTATGACGTTAATGCCTCAATATTAACTCTATGATCAATGCCGTATCACAAACAAGAGACAACCCTTACTGACTTACAACTTCAAGTTGTCGCTGACGTCACGTATTTTTTGCGATTGTTAGGCGAGTGATATAGACCCTTTGGGTACTATAATCGAAACGTCACTCAAATATTCAGATACTAAAAAGTGACGTATGTGTATGAAAAATTTAAGTTTAATGGCTGCTCAAGCATTTAAACAGCTCCTAAATATTTGAGTGATAGTTCAGTATTCGGTCAGCTGGGTGTTAGCCTATTGCGGCTCTATCAGTTCGGAATCGCCTCGAAAATGTTTGCAGGAATTAAAGTCATGGCTTTCATGCTTTCTTCTTTCCACATACGGGTGGCTTCGGCCATCACAGGTAAAAGAATACTGTACTTGTGCAGATACCTTAGATTACTAGAGCTTTATACCTAGGGACTGTTATTTACGTAGTGTAGACTAGCGGATGCCCGTGGCTTCATCCGCTTCACAAATTGTATACTAAAATCTTCCTCGGAAACCACTCTATGCATTGGTGAAAATCGCATCCAAATCAGTTGCGTAGTTTTAAAGATATAAGCATAAATAGGGAAACGAAGTGACTTTGTTTTATACTGTGTTATAATTATGATTCTTGAAACACAGCGCCTTCGGACATACATTGGGGTACTATAAGGGCGTCTATTCGACAAACTTGATGATTTTTTTTTTCGATAGACTCTTCAGAGTACGTACCTTCAATTCCGGGATATTTAAGTAAGCTTCATTTGATATTGTTGTTATTAAAGTCCCACATTCTGCTTTTACCATGCACAGTGGATCTGCATAAATAATTTCTAACATATGCTCGACGTTATATATTTCCATACACAGAATATTTCGAGTCTATTCACTGTGTGTCCGTATTCGCTGGCATTCCTCCAGAACCGGCCATCATGAACGCATTCTGACTGCATATAATTTGTGGTTACAAGTTACAGGCGGAAAGATATCAATTGTTTTTGAAAGTGGTGTTTCTAAATATTTATATGATTGCAATAAGAGATCGCCCACCAGGTGACCGGCATTTAATGTAATCTTTCTCTTGAAAAGAGAAGGGTTTATCAATTCAATCACCGGATGTTGAATTTCTACGCTACATGTTTCTTATTTCTAATTCGCGGTTTTGGCCACGTTGAGACTTCTACCGACGCATGTCAGTTGTAATGTCATGGCACAGACCATGGTCATAGGGAAAATACTCTTAACCATTTTCAATGATCATGATTATAATGATATCCGAAAACATGAATAACTATAGGTTTAGTACATTCTTTATGAATAAATATGAATAAACCTGTAGGTTACACACATAGTTATTTTCTTTCAATCTGTTACGGCCACTATTTATTTCATTCGACGATTGTGTGGGAATTTCGAGCACGAAAAACATTTCTGCCTTTTTAACACATGAATATTTAAATGCAGTTCTTTAATTGTTGGATACTTGGATTTTCTTATGTCGGGTAACGTCATTAATTGTTATTTTTTCTAAAAATTGCTACAGCAACTGAATTGGACCACAGTAACAACCGATTTATATATTATGGTAACCCGGACGTCGATCTCAAATAATTGGATGTCACGCTACAGTTTGGTATATGATGTATTTCTGCAACACAACCGCATTGTGGAGGTTAGAAACTTGAGATAACGACATGTACTAGCAACTTTAAGAAACAAGCTGAACCGTCCGACTGATATATAGTTTTCTACTTGACAATTCCTATGAGAACATAATTACCTACTGATCCCATCCTGGCAGAGGCCGCATAGGTGGTCAAAGTCCGCTAGTACCCTGGGGTAATACTTACGAGAGTGTACCCGGGACGCCCAGCAATGGGCGTTAAGGTGGATATTTGAAATCAAATATTTGTGTGATCCAGAAATGTTTGTTTCGGAGTTTGGGTGTTTTCTATGAATAACATTGTATGTATTTATTTATCAAGCATCTAGATCCAAAGCACAAACTTACAGTTTAGTTTGGACTAAAACGCCGTTGTGTGATAATGTTGTTCAAAAATATTTATTTATTTATTTGTAATTTGAATTAAAAAATAACATCTAAATGATTTAAAAACCCACAGAACTATTCAAAGTCCATTTACCTCCCAAACTACCATCATAAAAACCGAACTTCCAAATAAAAAAGGCAAATAAAAAAGTTAATAATTGAATGACTGTAATGTTAAAGCAGCAGGCAGTAATTAAAAAGTTGACTAAAAGCCATCGGGGATGAATAAGAAAGAATAAAGGCGAGCACACACTGAGCAACTAGTAGAGTGCCAAATGTCGAATGGAGGCCTTACAATAGAATAGGAAGAAGTGTGAACAGAATGCCATCGTAAATTCCACTCTTATTGAGGTTAAGAATTATTATTCCATATAGATAATCACGCCTATTAGGGGGTAGACAGAGAAGCATTAAACTTATGTTGATAGTTTTATAGGTCCTAGACGTCGCCGGGCGTCACTGGAAATTCTTTCAGTGCTTACCGGAGGCGCTCGGCAATGGACGTAGGTGCGGCTGCGGCATAAGGCCGCGGATTAAAAAAAAGGTCCTAGACGGACCTTATGCCTATTATGCCATGAAACAAATTCGCCCGTTCCGTATGTATGCTTAGATCTTTAAAACTACGCAACTGATTTTGATGTGGTTTTCACCAATGGTTATAGTGGTTCTCGAGGAAGGTTTTTGTGTATATAATTTGTCAAGAGGGCGCCCGCTAGTATATTATAAAGCTCAACACTTTGTTTGGTTGCACATGCTAATCTCAAGACCTATTATCTACTTAGGTTAATTTATCATATTTCAGTACAATGTAAATTGTTTAAGATATAAATAAATACTGCTTGCTCGATTTAAAACAAAAATTGTCTTGAATAGTCAGAATAGACAGACAGACAGATTACCAGTTAATTTTTATTTATATATTACAGTACAGATTTTATATCTGTAAGTGCTGGATCTATTTTAACGATACTATCACTGGCAGATAGCTGGTGTTATAAAAAGTCACTAAGTGTACTTTTTATCCCGGGAATGTGTTCCCGTGGGATTTGGGAACTAGAAGACCACGCCGATAAACCGTTGTGTATCAGCTTATTTATAATAAACATAAAAGTAATTTATTACTCAATTAATATTTTACACTCCCAAATCAGAAACTGCATTGAATAACCCAGTTTTACTGACAAACGAACGTTTATTATCATTAATGATATATTATTGTAATTATTATGTGACAGGCATAAAATGACACTAACATATATTATGAACGGTTATATCCAGAAAGATATTTTATAGCGCGTAAAACTTTATTTCCATATTAACTTTAGCTCTTGACTGTACTTCGGAATACAATGAGTGACTAACTTTATATGACGATAACTATATTGCCTGCCAACAGATTTTGATAAAACAAAGTTACTAATACAACTCTAAACGTAGATTTAATCTATTAAAGAAAACCGCAAGAATGTATGTGTTTATCTGTAGGTACTAATATTAAAAAAAATAAATTACAATCTGTAGTTAGAACTGTCATTAAAACTGTATTTATTTACAATAAGAATAACAATTAACATAATGATATACAAAAAATATTTACACTACAAAATGTCGTTTAAAAAATCCTCCGCGTCATTGCCGACTGGGAAGGTTCCCAGAATGCTGGCTGTGTTGCCACGTTGGATGGTTTTATTTGATAAATTACCCAAATACTTACAGATACAATTTCTGTTATTTTATTATACTATAGTTTATTAACTAATAAAACAGTACAGAAGAGTTATAAGTCTGTTTTATTGCGGTCGTTAATCAATCTTATTTTAGCTGTTTCCGTAGTCATAGAAGGTGAAGATAAGAAATGAACTTCCTGACTACAGCTAATTTAGGTGGCCTCACCTTAATTTGTTAGACTCGACATTAATAACCAAGTAATTAGTTTGTCTATTGGAAAAATCTTTAGACGGTAACTTGGTAATTACTACCCTTTCATTAGAGATCAATGGTAATAGCAAATTAAAGTAAAACATAAATTACTCACAAATGGACGACCACGGCTTCGTCTGCGTGCAAGAGTTTTCCCAAAACCCAATAACTCATTACCGGAATAAAAGATAGCTTAAATAAGAGATTCTTTACACCGGACCAGAGGTGTCTGCTGTACAAGACGCAGATTAGACCCTGCGTCGAATACTGCTCTCACCTCTGGGACGGCTCCGCGAAGTATCTGCTGGACGCTCTCGACGCTATGCAGCGACGGGCTATCCGTATTATTGGTTGTCCGGAGGTAACGGGAAGCCTTGAGCCGCTAGCTCAGCGCCGAACAATAGCTTCCTTGGCCGCATTCTACCGTATTTACCACGGCGAGTGTTCTGAAGAGCTCTTCAATCTGATCCCACCCTCTTCCTTCCGATCCCGAACGACTCGTGCCGGGCAGAGATGCCACCCCCACACAGTGGATAGCATGTTCGCGAGAACCGAACGTTTTAAACGTTCGTTTCTCTGCCGAACGATAGTGGCCTGGAACGCCCTGCCTGTGCACGTGTTTCCTCCCACATATAATCCTGGGTTCTTTAAGCGGAGCGTGAAGAGGCACATCAGTAGGTCGTCAAGTTGAGGGCCACTCTCAATAGTAATGTGTGCTGTGAGAGTGGCCCACAATCGCTAGACGTCGTCACGACTTACCACCAGGCGGGCGGCGTCAATTTGGCGAACCAAATATAAAAAAAAAAAAAAAAAAAAAAAAAAAAAAAATAAACAGATATCTGAAGACATAAGCTGTCGACATCGTCTGTCGTTATCGTGTAATGTAAAAACGCCCAGTGAAAACCCGCTTTAGAGATTAGCAGCGCAGGCAAGATTAGAATAATTTTATTAAGAGCCTAAACTTTTTTTTTAAATTCCGTGGCCAAGGCCGCCCCTACGTCCGTTGCGGTGCGTACCAATGACGCCCGGTATTTCCAGTGGCGCCAGTCGTAAGATCCAAATTAAGATGAAGTTCCACTCCAAACAAAAATGTTGTAACTCAAAAGAATCGATATTTTACAAAACTGAGCCAACTACCAACTATGAACAATAAAACTAAAAATTAAACAATCTTACTTGGTTTCCTGCCAAAATATCTTTGTTCAACCGATGCATATCTTCTAAAGTTGGCAATGTCCAATGCGAAAATGGGCTTCTTGACTATTCTTTGTTGATTTCTATGATAAAAATTACTATGCGTAACATATTCCTTGCAAAATTTTGTAGTATGTGAGATAAACATTTCATATTCGTTGAGTTTGCATTTTGTTAGTAACAAAAATGCAAACTCAACGTGAAGATACAATGTGTCGGAAACGTGTGTATTACCATTTAGGATCAAGTCGGTATTTCTATTGTATTGTAAGTACTTAATTAAGTAATTATTGTACGAAATGTACTAAAATGTTTTCAAAATCAAAACATTCGTTATATTATTAAAAAATAATAACTTTGAATTTAATTTTGGATGATCGTTAGGTTTGCATTTACTAGTTTTTATAAGTAGGTATATTATATTTTTCTTTAAATAAAAAATTCCATTTGATGCTAACAATTAAATTATTATTATTTTTCTTATTTTATTATATTTAAAACAACTTTTCTTCTAATCTTGATTATCATTTCGAATGTACCTAATAATGAACTTAGCCGCCGAAATATTAGTTACATTTGTAAAAAGTACTGACAGAAGCTATTCTCGAATCCCCATTGTCTCATCAACTGACCCTTCCCCTTCATAATGAAGGCTACACAGCTAGGTATATATACAATTCCACTGTTCAGTATTTAATTTACTTTGTACAAAAACCTCAATCTTTCAAATTTAGACTTTACGGCTTGTTATAATAAGTGCCTGTTTCGTTATCGCTGTTCAGTGTTTGAGCCTTCGGGCTTTTAATAAACAACAGCACGATTTATTGACACAGCTCAAAGGTACAGGGTTCTATAAAAAACGGTGAAATACAAACTGAATTTATACAACTGTAACTTTTACAGAAGGACAAAGTACTGTCAGGTGATAAAATATTTGTTTAATCTTGGGCTCTTTGATATCTGTATAGTCACGCTTGATTTCTCGAAGAGATACGTAGAAGGAGGCGGCCGAGAGGGAGAGGGAGCGTACCCTCCCCGCTGAGTTTCGCAGTCAGCGGCCAGGGCGCCGCAGACTCATCTACGCCCAGGACCATCGACCATCGATCGACATGATCGGGGCCTGAGGACGGCGGGATAGCCACCCGCCGTCCTTACAGAAGCAGGCTAGAAGGGTTGCGTGCTGCGAAGCCTTTGCCCCACAGCAAGCAACCAGATCACTCACCGACGCGGGATAAAACCCAACCCCAACGACGCGGGATTTTCATTCCGACCAAACCCCCGAAGAGGCCACACAGCTGGCCAAAGTCCGCCGGGCGCAACTGGAAATACCTTCTGGGGTCACCAGAGACGCCCGCAGCAATGGACATGAGTGCGGCCGCGATCTCGCAGAATTAAAAAAAAATGGGATACGTAGAGGTTTTCTACATGTTTTAAATTTCATGTTTATTTCAGCCTTTTGCATTGATCACTAAGTGCATTAATCTACTCCTAAAATGTTAATAGTACCCTTAAAAAGGCACACTTTGAAATCTACGAATAATTATAATAAACTGAGTTATCCATTTCTTGGCAATCGTGCCTCAAAACCGTATATTATACTTTTTGGAAATTATTGTCACACTGTAATAGAATAAAATAAATAAAATAAAATCGTTTTATTAATTAGGATACACCTTAGCACCTTCACACCTTCCAAGCACATACGGATGTGCCGGCGCTGCTGCTGCATCGGCTGAAGGCTTTAAACGGCGTAAATATGCTAACCTAGCAGGTGATTACATATTTGAGCCGTTTGGGGTTGAGACACTGGGGTCATGGGGTCCGAGTGTTCGCCGCCTTTATAGAGACATTGCTAAACGCCTAATCGATGCTTCTCAGGACCAGAAGGCTGGCTATTTTCTGGCCCAAAGAATTAGTATCGCCATCCAACGTGGCAACACAGCCAGCATTCTGGGAACCTTCCCAGTCGGCAATGACGCGGAGGATTTTTTAAACGATATTTTGTAATGTAAATATTTTTAGTCTATAATTATGTTTATTTTGTATATTGTAATTCTTATTGTAAATAAATAAACATAATATTTTGGTATTAGGATACTAAATAAATTTATTAGACAAAAAAAATACTGTCTCCAAAAACTTACATTAATCGTCGCTCGGTTCATATTCCCACAGTCATAATAATCACCGCCGGGCGCCACTGGAAATACGTTCTGCTTGTAACCAGAGACGCCCGGCAACGGACGTTAGAGCGGCCGCGGCCTTGATCGCGGAACTAAAAAAAAAAAAAAAAAAAGTCATAATAATCAATAACGGATATCAATTAAACAGAAATTCTATAGCGCATTAATAAGCATTCTTTCAAATTCAAAAGACCCCTTTCAATTATAATAAAATTGAATTTGTAAGAAACGATATATCGGGTAAATCTCAAGTTGGTACTACTGGCAGTGGTATCAATAAAGATCTTATCTAAAATTGTTTTGAATCCCGTATGGTTAGGGGATATTTTGTGTACTAAATGGTCCAGGTTTTTTGAATTGCTCTGTGCAAGTCTAAAGTGGAATTGCTTGTTGAGTATTTTCTGCTTCGAGATTAAATGTTGAACATTTGGCCTTTCCTCGGTCGCTTCTTTGATTAATTTCCTTTGAGACTTCATCGTTTTCGTTCGGTCCCGTCTCAAATTCACAAGATTTTTAAAACCCTTTTTATATTCGTGTAAAAAGAGGAATGATGATAGGTCTAATGGTTTTATGGCAGTGATTGTGATTGAAAGCTGTGACAACTCTGTGTTTCTTTCTTAAAATACACATTTTTATATTTTATTCCTATTTTTTGCCTTTTGACATCTTGATCCAAGGGACAAAGTATGAAAAATACACAATAAAATATTAAGGGATCTATTATTTGTAGACTGTTTATACAGAAACATCTGGTTTGTCACACAAATCACGCCCTTTATCTCCGAAAGGGTAGACCGAGACGACTATTTCCCTAATTAGTTAATCCCCAGGCGGTGTGGCGAGCTATTTACCGTTTTCGGGGAGTATATATATTATTTGCTCTGGCCTCGTCCGTTTTTTAGCAGTTGCACCGTGTCCAGGTGATGATGACCCCTTAGTATAGGGAACCCTGCCCATATTTTTACTAGTGTGTCAGGTCTTAGGCCCCACATCCACAACAACATCCTGGATTACACTGAAATACTACTTAATGTGTGTAATTGCTAAATTAATAAATTGCTAAAAAATGCTTAATTCCTATTCTGTTAACTGTGTTTGTCGTATTTACATGAATACTAGATGTGTTTAGATTGGGTGTCAATGTTTGGGTCGTACTATAAAAGGTTAAGTACGTTTTTATTAAACATTTACACAATTATGTATGTAGTGTGGCAACATACAGGTTTTGTTTTATCAAATCGGATGGTAGGAAAAAAGTATCATCATAAGCTAAGCCGATACCCTCGGTTCTACCCGTGTAAATTAGGTTTCTCGCCTCCGATTCCTACAAGAACACATTAGCAGGAAAAAGGAGAATCCTTGTATCTTTTCTTAAACTCTACACTATCTCTTTACCAGATATAATTTAAATCGGTTTAAATAGTGGTTTATTTATAGAATAACAGAAAATCAGGCGGACAGATAATGCAGTTCAGGATTTCACGTGTGAAACTCTGGGCAGAGCAGCTGTACTTGAGTATGTAAATGTTTGTGAAAAATTTATGAGGGGTTGAGTTCAGATTTAGTGACTAGAATTTACTTACTAGTTACAAGGCTAATTAAGCCTAGTTCGCACTGCTTTAGTAATTTAGTAGAGTAGCGTGTAATTTAGTGGCTAAACTACTCGCTACTACACAGAAATCGTTCGCATTACGGTTTAGTACAGTACACAAGTGAGTGCTGGCAGCCACTAATGAACTCGACTAATCAACAGGTTCGGACTTGTTTTTTGTTGAACCAGTGAGCACGGATGCGTGGTGGGAGGCGCTACTCGCCCGAAAAAATAGAGTAAAATGGATTGACTCGACTAAATCATTTACTAAATGACTCGACTACATTTTTGTAGTTCGCACATATTTAGCTACTAAATTACTAGCTACTCTTCTAAATTACTAGCCTAATGCGAACTAGGCTTTAGGGAGTGATACAGTAAGTGTTCTTGAGGTTAGGGGGTCAGGAATAATTCACGTCCTCTTAGAATTTACTCACATACAGGAACTGCAAGAGATTCTGTTTAGGGGTTTGTAAGTTTATTTTAACCGTTAGAATTTTGGTTTTAATAACAAAATGTATATGAATTTTTCAACTGACTTCCAAAAAAGGAGGAGGTTCTCAATTCGACAGCTGGTTTTTTTAATATGTTTGTTACCTCATATCTTTAGACTGGGTAAACCGGTTTTGAAATTTTTCATTGAAAGCTATTACTTCCCAGTTCAATAGTCAAGTGGTCCCATTTCAATTTGGTCCCATTCCAACAATTATTTGGTCCCAGTCGGTAATTTAAAGTCGGTTGATCGGTCAGTTTATGACGTGTTTTTTTTTTTAATTCCGCGGCCCTAGCCCGCTACCGCTCTAACGTCCGTTGCCGGGGGGCTTCTCTGGTTACAAGTAGAAAGATATTTCCAGTGGCGCGCGGCGGATTTATGTGTGTATTATTATAGTACCCGATAACGGCAATAGGCTTGCTTTCTATTACGTGGAACCAACAAAATTACTGGTAACTGTGGGTGTGTAATCAGCCCTCCACCTGGGATATAGACGTTTTGATATTATGTAGGTATGTTAGAAGTTACTTGAGCAGACATAATAATATTGTCCAAAAACCTATGAAACTACCTATAATAAGTCCAATTCTTTTTGACAAGAAAGTCATTAACAATATTTGCATCTAATTTTATTGACATGCCCAAGAAAAGTCAAAATCTTTCATAATTAACACTGGCATGAGAGTACAAGGAGTTAGTCAAATAAAAAAGGTTAGATTTTAAATTTCGAATTTCAATATGACATTAGAGTTTATGAAATTTCTTTGCAAAAAACAGATAGGTATCATTCATTCTCCTTTCTAACCCTCGTTCACGAAAAGAACTACACTACGGGTTTTAATTAGGCAGCCTTATCTTCTTTTGCCAGGCGTTGGAGGAAGGAAGTTGAAAAAGTCAATAATTACCTTTTCTCACGGTTAGAAGTGGCTTTTAGCGATCGGGTGTGGTGGCACTGTAGGCGAGTAGCGTTTTACAGTACGATCATTACTGTATTGACTGAAAGGTGTAACTACCCTTCAAATCACATCCGTGCAGATAATACATAAAGGTATATAACTGGAAACAGATTTCCGACTGACAAAATATCAACGTAGACGGATACGTCTGGGAGAACATTATCATTATTTAGAAATAAGGAAAAGACGACATATGCTCATACATAAATCATTATATGAACCAAGTTTTTGACATCAAAATAGACGTGAGATGGTACTAAACAAATATAAATATAAACACGCCAAAATGATGAGACATAACGTAATGCCCACACACTCGCCAGATATTATATTCTTTTGGGCCCCTAAGATCTAATTGGCACCTCTATGAACGCATATTGGCAATCTATTGTGTAATGCCTAAATGGGCGAACAAACGACACAAGTTATATTACAAACTTACATTATTATTCTTGAGGTCTGGGGACTGGGGATGGCACGTTTGCAACCCGCCGTTTTATAGAAGCAGTCATGGTAAGCAGCAGCGGGGTCGGTTATTCACATACGCACACCTTTAGTCACCGTTGATCCTGAAGAAGCGAAAGCCCACCGTCGCTGGCGTTACCTTTTCGATTCGAAGCGAAGCGAAACATATAAACTCATGAAATTTTTAAATGACTTATTGCTGTTACCGAAAACACTCCGCTCAATATGTAGCAGCGCAGGGTGACGCCAGCGTAGCAGCACCTAGTATTATTACAGTAGCAAGACTCTCTCACTGGAACCACACCCTAACCGTACAAGCGGCACTTCTAATTGCATTATTAATCTGGAATATTTCGATCGACGGACCCCTTTTGTGTTTTTTCGTTTCAAAGATCATTGAGAATGCCTTCTTCACAATTGGATTACAGAATTATTTAAATCTATTCGCGAGATCTGTGGTTATACTCGTATTAGATTCAAGTTGGATGGATTTTACTATAGTTTTGTGTTGACATGTATTTACGATATATACATACACACATTATACTCACAACTACATAAATGCTTCGGTGGCGTTGTCGGTAGTGCATCGGCTTTCGACTCTGGAGTCTCGGGTTTGATTCCCGGGTCGACTCAAATATTTGTGTGATCCGCAAATGTTTCGGAGTTTGACTGTTTTAATAGAAGGCTGTTTAATAGAACGAACTTCCTGCAGGAGACTACCTCGGGATCGTGCGGAGTATAGCCCTATACGGGGCTCCCGAATGGGCGGAAAGATTGGCGGTCAGGGTGAACGTGACTCTGTTAAACAGACCACTGCGAACCTTGGCCGTCAAAACAATACAAGGGTACCGCACGATCTCCGGAGAGGCTGCATGTCTCTTAGCCGGTACCCCTCCATGGGACCTGGGGCGGGATAAACCCCTTCCCCAACGACGCGGGATTCTCATCCCGACCAAACCCCTGTAGAGACCACAGAGGTGGTCGAAGTCCGCCGGGCGCCACTGGAAATACCTTCTGCGTGTGAACTATAGACGCCCGGCAACGGACGTAAGAGCGGCCGCGGCCTAGAGCCGCGGAATAAAAAAAAAAGTATGCTTATCAGTTATGTTGTCTAGTAATTTTTTTTTTTATATTGGGGCCGACAACTCGACGTCACCCGCCTGATGGTAAGCTGTGGCGACATCTGGCGATTGTGGGCAACTCTCATAGTAGACAGGCATACTATAGAGAGTGGCCCTCAACTTGACGACCCAGTAATGTGCCTCTTCACGCTTCGCTTAAAGAACCCAGGGTTACATGTTGGAGGAAACACGTGCGCAGGCAGGGCGTTCCAAGCCTTCATCGTTCGGCAGAGAAACGAACGTTTAAAATATTTCTCTCTATCCACCACAAGGAAACGCAGGCTTGATTCCTTGCCATTTGACTTTTACATAAATCCAATTTCAAGAGAAGACCAATTTTTTCCAGTCTAATTTATAAAAAATACCATAAACGTACTATCAAACGTAGTTACTCGTATTACACTTCAAACGAAATTCTTTTTATTTTTAATGAGGTAAACTCGAGTGGCCTTTACATAAACTTTCTAAGTACGTATGTATTTTTGTACACAAGTTAAATTCAGGGTTCATTAACTATTCACTGTTCGTACCAACATTTACTGAATAAACTACCAAGTTACCTCGTTTACTTTCTTTTCAAAAGACCGAAAAAAAAACTTTTGACGAATGTTCGGAATAAATGATGGATTGGATCCGATACGAAATTACGGATGTCGAAACTAATTAAGGCCCAGCTGATGTTTTATTTAAAAGTTCGAAAAAGTTTGAAAAGTTTTTAAGAAAAAGGGTTGTTTTTCTTTTCTCTACTGTAACAACTTATTTAGTTTTCCTTTTTATTCTGCTTACTCACGACTTGTTGAAACTTGTTCTACCTATATGTTTAGATATATTATGCAAAATAATGAATTATTTATTAAGTAACCTCTTTGCTTCAATGTAAAACAATATTTTTTAAACGATTTCGAAAAATAAGGGTTTTACTATTTATTCTGTCGATTGATGGCACTTGGTGGAATTTGCTACACATATTGGACAAAAACACTACTTTCCACTTGATTTTACATTTAATTAAACCATTTCTTGGTTTGGTTATGGTAGAATTTGTTACACATATTGGACAAAAACACTACTTTCCACTTGATTTTACATTTAATTAAACCATTTCTTGGTTTGGTTATGGTAGAATTTGCTACACATATTGGACAAAAACACTACTTTCCACTTGATTTTATATTTAATTAAACCATTTATTGGTTTGGTTATGGTAGAATTTGCTACACATATTGGACAAAAACACATTTTCCACTTGATTTTATATTTAATTAAACCATTTCTTGGTTTGGTTATGGTAGAATTTGCTACACATATTGGACAAAAAGACTACTTTCCACTTGATTTTATATTTAATTAAACCATTTTTTGGTTTGGTTATGGTAGAATTTGCTACACATATTGGACAAAAACACTACTTTCCACTTGATTTTATATTTAATTAAACCATTTCTTGGTTTGGTTATGGTAGAATTTGCTACACATATTGGACAAAAACACTACTTTCCACTTGATTTTATATTTAATTAAACCATTTTTTGGTTTGGTTATGGTAGAATTTGCTACACATATTGGACAAAAACAATACTTTCCACTTGATTTTATATTTAATTAAACCATTTCTTTGGTTTGGTTATGGTGGAATTTGCTACACATATTGAACAAACACACTTGTACTTTCCAATTGATTTTACATTTAATTAAACCTTTCTTGGATTGGTTATGGTTTAATTAAGATCTCTGATTATGCCGTGAAAATCAATTCGAGTGGAAAGGACAAGTGTTTTTGTCCAATAAGGGGGTTATCAATTCGACTGTATTTTTTGATGTTTGTCGTTCCCTCATAACTTTCTATTGGGTTGATTTTAATGATTTTTTTTAAAAGCTGGTGCTTACCTTGTGGACCTGTGGCATCCATGAGACAGCCATTTAACTTAAATTTACATTTATAGTCGGTTTTTAGTTTATTTTTTCTTACTTTTACCTTATTTTATAATAAAGTAAGGTAATTTCATAATTGTGTAATTAATGCATAGTGTAATTTTATAATAAATTACACTACCCGCATTGTATCCTATTCTCTTTCCATCGAAAGGAAAAAGCCTGTTCTTAAGTTACCCAAAAGATACTTAGGCTAGGCCAATTAAGCCAATTACTTAAATAAGCGAAAATCGAAACCAAAGTAAAACTTGAACCCCACTTACGCAAATATGTTTCAATCATACAATTCCATTCATAAATCATAATTCCATTTCTTTAACCTTCGGGAATATAATTTTTATATTATCGTAACTTATATCCTCTTTATCCAACATCTTATAATCTAATACATGTTTTATTGTCGGTATATCTTGAGATTTCCCCCGGTTACCATGGTAACGGAAGCCATAACATCCCACAAAAGCATTCATGGGATATTGATGGATGTATTGTTAAAATGTTTTTATAGAAGCTACATTGAGTGCTGGTAGAATGACATGGAATCTTTGAGCTCGTATTTCGATGGCCGACATTGTATTGATTTCTGAGTACAGATGATACATTTCATTCGGGATTTCACAAACATACACAGGAAAATTCTGTCAGTATATAAGATCGCCGCGACTCCGCCCGCGTGATATAGTTTTCTCATTCCCGGAGATTAGCGGGAACGAGAAACTTAACGACAGACCAAATATTTAATAATTGTTTTTTTAGAACAAAGTTTTCTAACGCGGCTACGTACGTTACGCTTATCAGTGGTTCCCAACCGGTGGTTCCAAGAAGCCAAAAAATGGTCCGCTTTTTATTTTATTTTATCGTCGGCGTCGGATAGGATTCCTAATGGGGATCCTCCGACCGCATATCCACCGACCTTTTTTTAGGCGTGTAAGTCCCTTCTCCTTCTCATAAACTGTTATTTTGAAATTACATAATTATTTGTATACCTATGGATTTATGATTTCGTCAAAGCGTTTTCTAAAACAATTTTCTTACGAGTGCGTTAAGATACAATTTCACTTATACAATATCTAATCAAATATCTTAACAAACTTAGCGAAAGCACCCTTTTAAAACACCCTAAACCTACACATAACCTTAAACACAAGTTTATTGAACAATTTTCTAACACCGCTTGCCTTTGTAACTTGTAGCCGAAATCGGATATTCCTGTCGTACAAAGGTGGGAACCAGCTTTGTTGCGGTCTGTGTACTTTCATTGTGACGTTTAGTAAAGAACAACTAGATACTCGTACTTTATGTAAGATGTGTGGATACACACATAAAATCACGAATTAATCGCGTTTAGGGGTAGTAAGGTCCTTTTTAGGGTTCCGTACGCGAAGGTTAAAACGAAAACCCTATTACTAAGACTCCGCTGGCCAACCATCCGTCCGTCTGTTCTCAAGCTGTGTCTCAAGAACCGTGATAGTTATAAAGTTATTTTCCTGTTACAAGGAACGAAAAAAGTTAAGGCTGAATTTTCCGTTGTCTACGGATCCCTAAAGATATGACATATTTTTAATTTATGACTTATATTTTTAATAACGGCCTCCCTAATAGAGATTAATAATAATTTATGTCATTTGTGTTAATTAAACAATGTCATTCTGCGATAAAGTCTGGTCAAAAAGTACTTATTTAAATTAGGACCGATGATTAATATACTTTTGAGCGTTTCAGAGTTTTCATAAAGTAAAGTAATAAAGTGAGAGTTGAAACAGTTTAATCAAAACGATTAGAATGAAGACATATTAATACGTTTAGTAAGAACTACATTTAAAGATAACCTTATATTTAGGCTTCATAGTTTTTGAATGTCTTTTAAAATTGGATAAATTTAAATGCACAGCAAAAATCTTATCGCCCCTCAATCAATCAATCAATTGTTTACTAGAAATCATTAAAAAAAACCAAAATATATATTTATATATCAATAGTGTATTGCATTTTTTCTTCAAATGCGGCATTAAAAGATTTTTGACGTACAAAAAATTTGACATCGGACTTGGATAGATTAGGTTAGAAGACTAAAGACGGGAGCTGTGCTCTTCGTTTCTATTTCGCTAGAAATGGTCTTAGATCAATCCGACTTGGTCTACCCAAGTCAGCTTAGTAAGTAAGGTTAGCTTAGTATTAGCTATGCCCGCCGGGCGCCACGGGAAATACGTTCTTCTTGTAACCAGAGACGCCCGGCAACGGACATTAGAGCGGCCGCGGCCTTGGGGCGCGAAACTAAAAAAACAAAAAAAAAGTATTAGCTATGCGTCACGAACTTAAACTGCTGCTAAAATTAATAAATTTTGAGGTAAATATTTGCTGCGCAATCAGTATTTTTGCTTGGGAAAGGGATTTTTTTTTAGTACAAAACGAAGGTTTTGTATTACGAGGTTGCTAAGACAATTCTTTGATTAAAGAATCCGTTTAAAAGACTTTTAATTTTCTAACTATTTTTTTGTTATATCATGGTCCCCCATCCTTTCACCTTCTTTCGGGAATGTGAGGAGCCTATTGCCACTTCCCAGAAACTATCATAGTTTTAAACATGATCGAAATCGATTTAGCAATTTTGGCGACGTCATCTAAAACAATAAAATCATGTAACCTATCCCAAATTAATAAACTTTATTTCAATTGTTACAGCACCACCCAACGCAGTTGAAATCACAAACCATCCACCAGCGTCGAAGTTGGAAGTCAAGGAGGGAGAGGACGTGTCTCTGACCTGTTTGGTGAAGAATGCGAAGCCGGCTGCCAGGATTGTGTGGTTCCGGGGTAACGTGGAGCTTAAAGGGGATAAAGGTTAGTTTTAAACTGGTTTCTTTTAGTTCCTACACTAATGTATGGTAGTGAATGTTGGGTTAGGCAGAAGAAGCATGAGGGTAAAATATATGCGGTCGAAATGAGAAGTTTGAGAAGTATAGCTGGGGTAACGTTAGTGGATAAAGTAAGGAACAGCGCGATACGGGAACGTTGTGGTATGACAGAAGATGTAGTGACCAAGATAGAAAAAGGGATGCTTAGATGGTTCGGTCATGTAGAGAGGATGGATGATAGGAGACTGATAAAACAGATATATAAAGCGAGTGTGAATGGACAAGCTATTAAGGGTTGACCTAGGCGGACTTATGGCAAATCGCAGAAGTTTTGAATAAAGGCTAGGTTAGAATCACCTGTAACCAGCGAGCATGCATGAATACATTAGTGAAAGTTGAGGAAGCGAAAGAAGTATGCTAGGATCGTAGCAAGTGGAAGTCCGTGGTCCTCTGCCTACCCCACTGAGAAAGAAGCGTGAGTTTATGTATGTATTATTCTTTTAGTTATAGATACCCGTATTTATTTACTAGGGTACATCTTTAGGGAACTAGTCTCCTGCACGCGGTGCTACTGCTTACAAACGGAGGTGGGAATGGAAAATATAGTACCTACCCAGTCTCCGGAAACGACAATAGGCTTGCCATCTATTACATAGAGTTATCGAAGTGATTGGCGAAACGTGGGCTTAATAGCGCCTCTGTCTACCCGTTCGGTGATAAAGACGTAATTTGTGTCTGAATGGTGTATTTACTATCACGCGTCCGCGACTTCGTCTGCTCTAAAAGGAAAACAAATCTCGTTTTCGCTACATTTATTTTCAGATTACAGAAAGTTTGTTGGTTTCCTATTGTGCACTGTGCTCTATTAGGTATGTGTGTGTAATTAACCTCTGCCTACCCTCTCAGCTATATACCCGTGATTATAATGTATGTTTTTCCAAAAATAGAAACTCTCACTTCATACACGTGTAAGCAAAAACGTTACAATTTCCGTTACCAAACAATTTCCGAGTTCATACCATTCAGCCAATACGAAATACATAACCCAAACGCGAGGTACGTTGATACTAAACAAACAGAACACTCTGTAAACGTACACCGAAAAATCCCTGAGCATACACAAATAGGAGTTGGAAAAATAAATATTCCAGGTATTTTTAGTTATTTGTAACTAACTGTTGCCTGCAGCTCAGCCTGAATTTATAGATATTATAAATTATTTGATTGATATTACAAATTTTTAAAAAAGGAAAATTTGATTATTTAATTAAAATTTAAAAAAATCTTTCACTGACGTGTAGCTACATTAATCCTGAGTAACATATGCTACTTTTTATACCAGTAATGAGTTCCCACGGGAATCAGTTAAGAGAAAACGCGGGAAAAAAACGGGCAGTATTGCAAAGGTTAAGCAACATCGCCCCTCCGTGCCTCGGAGAGCACGTTAAGCCGTCGATCCCGGTTGTCATACAAACATCTGCCTCGGTGGCTCAGTGGTATGAGTATGCGACTGCCGCCCCTGAGGTCCCAGGTTCGATTCCGGGTCGATTCGAATTATTTGTGTGATCCACAAATGTTTGTTTCGGAGTTTGGGTATTTTCTATGTATAATATGTATGTATTTAGAAATATATAAGTATGTTTATCAAGTTAATACTATCAGGCGTTACTTTTCGGAAGTCCATAGTTAAATAAAATAAATCTAACTACTTTGCAATATTCCGCCACATGCAAATTACCCAACTCTCGTATTTATTCATGCACAAGTCCGCCCTCCTCATGTTTATCAGTCGTCTAGATCCTATAACACAAGCTTATATTAGCTTAATTTGGGCTAGATGACGTTGTGTGAGAATGTCCAAAAATATTTATTTATTTATTTATTTATTTATTTATCTATGGCAGTCGTTAGGGGTAGTTGGAGCCCTAAATCAAAAATCCGTCCGGTCTAACTACAGAACTTCGATATCGCCTATGGCTTGTAGAGGACAGATCGCAGTCGCTCTACGGAAAACATCGAAGTTCAGCCGAATCGCAGTAAGACTTTAAAGCCGACCCCAACTGCGTTGGCACAAGCCTCGGTGGATGATGATACGACCTAATTAAAGTTAATATTTATATTAACACTAGAAAATCGATAACTGCGTGGCCTCTCACTAATTGGCTCATCGTTTCGTTTGTACGGTCATTAATTAAACAAGTTTTCGATTTCAATTTGCAAACAATTCGTCTATCAGCGAATAGGGTTGGGCTGCGATCGATAGTTTCATTAAATCTGAAACGGATATCTAGATATCCGTTTCCGGTTTTGATTAAACATGATTGGATTATTGATGCAGTTTGCAGTCATCATTGCCTTTGAAAAAAATAAATGGAAATATTCTTGCGATCGCCTGCGTCCTCTCCTGTGTGTTTATTTTAATCATGAATATTAATTTGAACAATAAACAAAGTCATATATAAGTAGGTAGTCTAATATCAGACCCGTTCTATATATTAATATCAAGATAAAATTAAATAAGAAACCATTTTTGACAAGAACATCCACCAAGTTTAGTAATACGAGTAGAAGATGCCCAACGAATCCGATCAATCAAAGGACGACTTGACAAACCAAACACGTTACTTATTACGTGGCATACCAGAATAATACTAGTGAAAATTCAGTAAATTTAAACTCTGCCTACCGCATCGGAGGAACAGTCGAGATTTTAATATGTACCCTAAGTATATTTCGGTAAAAATTTTTAAATCACTAAAACTCAAGTGTCATCGGTAGGCTTAGCTGAATAACGCGAGTTAGAAATGGGCAGAATACGAAGCAAGGATTGAATGATATCGGCAAAGGCCGTGGGTTCGAGTCCTGCCAATGACATTTCAGCTTTTGTGATTTATATTTCTGTATGAATATTTTAAGAATAGTAGAAGCAAACTCATTGCGTTCTGTAATATATCTAATTATGTAAAATATTTTTCTACATTGATACGTTTCTTATTTTGCGCATATTAAACCAAATATCACACTCGAGTTATCCCAATTTTGGAAAATATTGAAACAGAACGATAGTCTGTCACGTCAGTACCAAGTATCGTGGCATAAAATATTAGGTGTCGATATTCGTTAGTTGCATCACTAGAGATTGCAGAGTTATCGACTGCTAGATGTGGCTCTGTTGTTTCAATTATTTCGTAGGTAATAAAAATGTCTGTTATTCTAATTTACTACTACAGATTTCCCCATCCCATCCTAAGAAATTTTTACGCAGCAGCCTCATATTAGGACTATTTCGCCAGTGACATAGTAAAAGAGCAAGCGTATTGCCGTTGCTCGCTGCAGGTGCACCGCGTGTTTGTAAGTATGATTTGGACCGTAGATATTGATATGTGTTCGTAAGGGACCCCTTAGCACTCTTTATATTAGTAAATTAACACAAGTGAAAGTTTCAAAGGAAAATTACACAAAGAGCGCGTTATATAAAATACATTGTTTTGTTTTTCCAAATTCCACAAACATCATTTTATTCACACGCACATGGAGCAAGCCGCTACGACAATCATTACTGCCAATAAATATTCAAGGCACATCCAGTATCTATATGTCTATCCCGCGACTCGGTCTGTAATAACGATCGGATGACATTGACGCGACCCTTGCAAAGACTCTCTATTTTCGGAATATTTTTACGGAAAAAAGAAGTGTAAGATTTGTTTTCCTCATATATTTTTCCTTCGATATTTGTTTTGAACTTTCCGAAATCATTGAAATTTTGATTTGATTTTATATAAGACTAGGTGATCAACGCGGCTCCCGCGTTATAGGTATAGTTGTCTCGTTCCGCGGAACGCATTACCGGGATAAAAAGTAGCCTGATATGTAGCTAGCTTGGGATGTAGCTGGGTCGGTTAGGGCATCGGTTTCGACTGCGGGAGTCTTGGGTTCGATTTCCGGGTCGAATCAGATATTTGTGTTATCCACAAATATTGGTTTGGATGTTTTCTATGTATGTATGTTATGTATGTATTTAGAAATATATTAAATATGTTTAACAGTTGTCTAAATCCCATAGCACAAGTTTATAGCTTAGTTTAAGGCTAGATGACGTTGTGTGAGAATGTCCAAAAATATTTATATATATTTATTTATTATTTCAAACAAGCATTCAAATATTCCTTTATAATATTAGTAGGTATACACTAGCTGGTGACTACGGATCCGCCTGCGATCCGACTACGGTTAAGACTGGAAAAAACTTCTAGTTCCCAGTTCCCATGGGAACATATTCCCGGGATAAAAAGCTTAAGTTACTTCTTATAACGTCAACTATCTGCCAGGTAAGTTTCGGTGGCGTAGTCGGCAGTGCATCTGCTTTCGACTCCGGAGTCTCGGGTTCGATTCCCGGGTCGAATCAAATATTTGTGTGATCCACAAATGGTTGTTTCAAAGTTTGGGTGTTTTCTATGTATATTATGTATGTATTTAAAAATATATAAGTATGTTTATCAGTTGTCTAGATTCCATAGCACAAGCTTATAGCTTAGTTTGGGCTAGATGACGTTATGTGAGCATGTCCAACAATATTTATTTATTTCTTAGTGAAAATCCCAATTTTTAAATTGACGAACAGTCACTTCATTTTATTTGTAACTATAAATGTATAGACATACTCGTATTATTCATCATCATTCACCGAGCCTTTTGCCAACTCAGTTGGGGTCGGCTTTCCAGTCTAACTGCGATTCGGCTGAACTTCGATATTTTCCGTGAAGCGACTGCCATCTGACCTTCACAACCCATGGGCGATATCGAAGTTCTGTAGTTAGACCGGTCGGATTTTTGATTTTAGGGCTCCAACTACCCCTAACGACTGCCATAGATGTTGTAGGTAGGTATGTATATGTGTAGAAGCAGAAACATAAATCCCACTGAAGATAATAACAGCAATATCACAGATAAAGAAACCATCAAAGGGTCGACGTTGAGACATCGTTTCATATGCGTATGGTCTAAGGGATAAGATGAGTGATTATAAAACATGTACCAACTATATTTATTTAGCTTCACATAAGATTCACGGTTCCTTACAATTTTTTTCTTAAAATTTTATATATCTAAAAATATAAATTCTGTTATATCTAAAATACAGTCCGAGACACCCAGGTCTTTAATTGGCTGTGCCATAGCGGCTGGCACGTAAGATTTTGTTGCCTTTCATCAACATTTCGTCACAAGGCAACGGGTTTCAAAATTATTTTTCAAAATTATGATATAGCTGCTTATTTTATAAAATTCATTCGGCTATTTTGGACAAAACCCACTTTTTAGAGTGCCCGGTGACGGCAATAGGCTCTCCCCCTATTACGCGGGACTAAAAATACTGGCAAATTGTGGGTGTGTAATGCACCTCTGCCTACCCCTTCGGGGATATAGACGTAATATGTGTGTGTGTGTGTATCTCTATATATAAAAATGAATCCCTATTTAACTTGGTCACGCCATCACGCGTGAACGGCTGGACCGATTTCGCTTATTCTTTTTTTGTAGTGTTCGTAATTATCAGTTTTTAACATAATTTTTTTTATTATTTAGTAGGTACCTATTAGAATTTTTTCAACATGTGTGAATAGTTTGCGTTGTAGCTGTTGATCTTACGTTATAGAAAAGAAACTCGCTTCCTCTTATATCTTAAGAAGACATTTTGTGAACGTTTTGCGGTTTTCAAACCATACATTTATCGAGCAAAGAGTTTTTTGGGCTCTCCAATAGCGAAGGCTTATGGAAACCTATTAATGTAACGTACAAACAAGAAGTAAAGACACAATTTCTGAAGGCCTTAGAGGAAATTACTTTTTGTGTAGTCTTTCATAACTATACGTAAACGTTTCGAAGAAAACTATTCAACTGATATTTGAAAGTAATGAATGCGATATTTGTGCCATTAAAAAATAAATAAATCAATGGGGTAAGATGTTGATTTTTTTATATAATTGCACTAATTTCGCTAAATAGAAGACATTATAAACGTCGACATATGTTTCACCTACTCACGAGGCATTCTCAAGACTGTCTCAAAGTTATCTTTCTCTTTCTCTTTGAGACAGTCTTGAGAATGCCTCGTGAGTATAGTGAGAGTATATATCGTGAGTATATACCTAGTTTCGTTGCTAACATTTATTTAAAGTGGTTGCGCTGCAGAGTATCCTTTCCGGCGAAACCACCACGATATATACAACGTGTTTCATATTAGTGTGGTCATATTTGACCCTCGTTACACATGCGCGTTGAGTTAACTATACGCAAGGACAAAATTGCAAATACAAGTTTAGTTAAAACTTTTAAGGTGTCATGTAAATTTAATTGATTTGTTCATTTAATCGATATTTTATAAACCCAACACTACCTAGGGTCAAATTTATTCGTAAGGTTCAGTCCCCTTCGATGAATCGTAAACAACTCTTATTTCATATGCTCCTGGTACAGAATACTATTTTGCAGTAATGTTAGGTTGTGGACTTTAAACAACAAAAACTTACCGATTTCATTGTGCATGTCATCCTGGTAGATAGGTAGGTACTGTGTTCCACAATAAACATAACTAAATCACTAATATCACGATACTTAGATAAACATTATTGAATTTAATAAAAAATACACTTCCTACCTAAGATACTAATAAACACTAAACTAAAAAGTAGGTACTAAAGTAACGGCTCGAAATGTTCGCCGCCTTGATCAATGCACAGTTGGGTCCGTCGCATCATGCTGGCAGTTACAACAATCCCAGCGCGGCGAGTACTTGTTCTGGGATTGGATTGAAAATGCTCGAGAATACTTCTTGCTCTAGTGGTACAACAGATGGTCTGCCTTCTGAGCGGGAACCACGGAAAGAACCAGTGTCATGTAAACGGTTCACCATTTTTCAGAAGCACTCCACAGATGGTAACCGCAGCCGTTCACCTTCGAGTCTGTTGTCCACAAATATTTCTCGATAAAGGCGACGAGCTTCACGCAGACTGCCATCGGCTGCCCCGACGCAAAGTATCATTTCATAATATTCACTATTACTTAAATACGCCATGATCGATTAACACAGATTACTACGTACGCCTAATATCAAAGTTTACTTGCAACTGAAAAGAAATTAGATAGTTGTAAGTGTTGCCCAAGTCCAATGTCTTATTTCTTTGAATTACGTCGTAATTTTGGTAAAAATCTAATAAAAGTACCTAGTATAAAATAATTTAGGAGATAAATAATAACATAATTATTATTTACCATAAACACCGGATATTTTCCTAAGACCTATGAAATAAAATAAAATTGTTGAATGCCAGCGCGGCGTCGCATGTATGCATGTATGCATAGTATGCATGTAAATACATTTCGAACCCATTTAAAAAAAACCGCTTCAAGATCCGTTGCGTAGTTTTCAAGAACTAAACATACATTAGAACAGATAGACGGAAAAAGCGACTTTCTTTATCCATGTAATCTAAGATTAGTAATTTATTACCAATTGCTAAAAGAACAAATATCCAGCATAAAAAAGCTAATAAAGTCCCCGTTTATGAAGAACATTGCGTTAACTTGCAACACCGGAATAATATGGTTTTTGCGGTAAAATTTACGTGTTGTGACGTGTACGTCTTTGATATATGCCGACATCGCTATTGATACCTAGTTTCTTCAAAGCGGCTCCAATCAAAAAAGTGGGCGGTTCTCTTTGTAATTTTTAGGGGTCCTTAAGATACATATTAGTGAAACTGACACCAACACCTCCTACTTTTTCTGATATCCTCGTTCAACCATACAAGTTGCCACTTTTAGCTATAATGTTTTATGAACTTTTATGCATCACATTATCATGACGAATCGAGAACCTAAGTACCTACTCTTTTTTAAAGTCGGTCAAAAATAACCAAACACCTTGCAGATCATTTACTTCTTGGTAAATGAGTCGAAAGAGAGTTCACGATATGGTAGTGCAGTGACTGGCATCCACGATCTCTCTATCCCGAAACTGAATACCTATATACTACTATACCCACCAGCGTTCTCAACAGCTACATAAACTTCTACACAAACAGCAGTTGTATTTTAAATATCTGTGCGGAACCAATTTATAAAAAGTGTAAATTTAAGGAAGACAAGAACATAAATGTTTCTTCTCTTTTCTTCGACAGCAAATGCGTTGCTCCTGGTATTTGAGTAGGTTGACAACAAATTACGTGTGAGTTGTGACATTCACGACAATCACGTGATACATAAATTCATAGAAAAACTTCAAAAATAACTTTGAGTAGGCACTCTTTATTTTGACCCCAAGTTGTGATTCCGAAACTATTTTGTATGATAACTATTGATAAAGTAACTTTATCTGTTGGTTAAAATTTTGAGTAACAACGAGACTGTCCGAATCTATTTCACTGTTTGGCAAACCTACTTGAGGTCAAATCTAGAGTTCATTCTAATCATATGTTTATTTTGTAGTGCAGTCTTAGGGCTTCATTTCAATGAGCTATCGAAAAAAGGAAAATTTATCGACTACGTCATTATAAGTCAATATTTTATTAAATTAATTAAAGACCCCGCGCAATATATTATTTGGGCCCTACCCAATGCAACCTTGAGATATGACCACACTAATATGAAACACGTTGTATATTACTATACATAGTATAAGAAAATATTTAGTATCAAATAATTTTATAACAATTCTATATTGAACTAGTACTTTCGTACTTTCGTACTTTAGTAGTTTCTTGGTCACAATATTAGAGGTCTTGGGCCAGTGGTGTCTGGGTCAGTTGGTAGAACGTTTCTCCTGGAATGGGAACAGTCACTGGTTCGAGTCCACTCCAAGACTATAGTTTTTGTGATTCATATTGTAAAATTATGAAACAACAACGAGTTCGCCTACTATTAGGCGCCCAACGTAGTAACTGACGAAATTTGGGTGTACTAAATGCCTCTGTCTTCGTACTTTTTCAGGGATATAGTAAGAATATAGGATTGCTCTAATTTCTATAAAGCCATTTAGAACTCTCCTACCTTCCTATTTATTTAATATCGTTTAAAATATAATGTATTCTTAAATATTTGAACAGAAGTCACGGCAGGTCTATGTCACTCGCCTAACAACCGCAAAAAATACGTGACGTCAGCGACAACTTGAAGTTGTAAATCAGTAAGGGTTGTGTCTTGTTTGTGACACGGCATTGACCATGGATTGATATTGAGACATTAACCTCATAACTAGGTATTCGCCGAAACGCGGGCGGTTACGTCGAAATAAATAAGACTGAGAACGTATTTAATAACTCAAAAACTATATAAGCCACATACACCAAAAACTAAACAGCAAAGCACGTAAATGTGTTCTATCTGCAGCCAAATTTCAAGTCGAAAGGTTTAAAATTGCGACCGGTATCGTTGTACATACATCTAACGTCTGCCGGGCGTCTCTGGTTACTAGCAGAGGGTATGTCCAGTGGCGCCCGGCGGACTTTGACCACCTCTGTGGTTACTGGATAACCCTTACGTTCGAATGATGTTCTCTGTAAACAAAAGAATGTGCTTTAATTAACATCGGAGTGCAAGTTCTGTATGCAAGTACTTTTCCCTATTCTGTGTTCACGGTTTGACTAGTGACATCTAGCGATTGTTCAGGATTTCTGCTGTTGTTAATATCGGACAGTGATAGTACGTTACTTCCTAAACTTGATATTATCAAAGAATATTTAGATAGTAATAATACGAGAAAAACTGAAAAGCCAACGCCAGGACTCGAATCAGCTGCTTTTCTTTAACAAAGGGAATACTGTGATCTCTCAGCTACGATGACCACAACCTCAGTGGTCTTACTATAAATATACGACGACGTACTTCCTCGTAAAAAATCGAGTATATCAATCATTATTTGTTCTATGACCTAATTATCTGAACCAATATCCTGATTCGAGAATCACCAAACCAAATATTGAATAAAGCAATCCATTTGAGAAAATTTTCAATATCTCCGATATTTATTCGTAATATCAGTGGCAATTAATATCAAAAACAGGGAATCTGTTCTGAACACGTTGTCGAGTTTTCGATAAGTTCGGATGTTTTTCGGAATATTTCCATTATGCTGAATATGCTTGACAGATTTGAGACGACAGAATTTAATTTACTTCACGAAAACTTAAGTCAACTTTTAGAACTAGGAATCGTTGCCTGATTATTATTTTTAACTAGTGTTCTGTGTTGGCTTTGTTTAAGCGGTTAAACTCTATTTTTTTGTCTAACTTAGATGTTAAGTAGGTTGTCGATCCGTATTCGAAATCGGTCCAGCGGTTTTAGAGATTATACGGAATGAACAGACCTCAAATTACCGTGATAATAAAAAAACAAATAATTGTCGGAATGACGGCAGTCGCTTTTAATTTTGAAGAAAAATAAAATCGGTTCACACATCCTAATGATATGCAATAACAAACATAATAAACAAATAAATTAAGAACCTCTTCCTTTTATAAGTCGGTTAATAAGTAGGTCCCGTACTGATACTGATACTGTCAAAACTATAAATACACAAAATCCCGCAGGGTAAACCTAAAACAACCTCTATCCTTGGGGTAAACCGCACCTCTGGGTTGTCTTTACGAATGGGTTATCGGTACCCCTGGGGTTATCTTACAAAGGTGGGTTGAACTTAAGGTGGACATTAAAAAAATCCATCATTTTCCGTAAAGTATTGTCACAAAAATTGTTACATGCAAAACGTCTACCCAATTTAAAACCACGTTGAAAAATGATAATAAATCACAATGTATTTAAACACCGTACGTAGACATAAATGATGGTATCGTCCGCCATAACTGTTCGTATAAAACCACATGACTAATGGTGTTCAACCACTATGCCTAAAATGTTTGATCAATACCTTACCACAAGGATATTACATACACAGACAGACACATATCTTGATTGACTGTCTCGGTGGTGCAGTGGTATGAGTATGCCGTCCCTGAGGTCCCAGAGTCGATTCCGGGTCGAATTAAATTATTTGTGCGATCCACAAATGTTTGTTTCGGAGTTTGGGTGATTTTCTATGTATAACATAAACATAACATAGCATCACGCCTTTTTCCCCGAAGGGGTAGGCAGAGGTGTGCAAACACACGCACATCTCGCCAGCTATGTTAGGTCCCATGTAATAGGGGGCGAGCCTATTGCCATTTACCGGGCACAAGTTCCAGACTGGGATAATTATCAGGGTAAATCTAATATCACGTCTTTATCCCCGAAAGGGTAGACAGAGGCGCTTATTACGTCCACACTTCGCCAATGCTTTAACCCCGACGCTTGCCAGGTCTCCGTCTATTTGTCAGCACGTGTGGCGCATGCTGGTGACGATGACTTGGATCCTGGAGGACCCAGTAGAGTCCCTTAGCACAGTTAGCCTTACTTAAACAATTACACATAAACTAAAGGGGTAGGATAGAGGCGTATATTACGCCCTTTATTTTTGAATACTTTAATATCTTTGACCGTCCGGGGCGTCCCGGGTGGAGCCCCGTAACCCTAGGGCGCCAGTGGACTTAAGCCACTACTGTGCCTATGCCGTCTATGTTTCATTACTAACTAGAGGACGCCCGCTTGATATATGATTATACTATACCGTCCTTGATAACACTCCATCCATTGGTGAAAACCGTATCAATATGTGTGTGTCTTAGTCTCGTGGCTTTGTTTTAAAGATCTAAGCGTACATAGGGACATACAGCGGAAAGCGACTTTATTTTATAAAGATTTTGTAATAAGTTTATCCCATAACATTAGGACTAATAAAACTGCATCTATACTACTATTAGAAAGAGGAACGATTTGTATTTTTGTGTGTATGTTTGTAATGAATAAACTCAAAAACTACTGTGCCGATTTCAAAAATTCTTTCACCAAAGAAAGCTACATTCACCCTGAGTAATATAGGCTGTTTTTTCCTGGTAATGTGTTCCCACGGGAACCGGGAACGAGTATAGTTATATATGGGTGTGTAATGCATCTCTGCCTACCCGTTGGGAATATATGTATGTTCTTTAGTTTGTACGTTTATTTGAACAAAATGGTGGCATTCAACATATTGCGCTGATGAAGCGATGAGTGTGTTATGATGTAAAAGTATTGTGATCATGTATTCTGTAATTGTAGGATAGTTTCAAATGATGATAAAAATATAGTAGTTTATTGTTCTGTGATAGTTTTACTGTCTATTTAGATAGTTGATAGTGAGAACAAAAATAAATAAAACTGGCTAAGTGCAATTCGGACTCGTGCACAAAGAGTTTCTTACCATCCATCATCATCCACCGAACCTTTTCCCAGCTCAGTTGGGGTCGGCTTTCCAGTCTAACTGCGATTCGGTTGAACTTCGATATTTTCCGTGAAGCGACTGCCATCGGACCTCCACAAGCCATGGGCGAAATCGAAGTTCTGTAGTTAGACCACGAGGATTTTTGATTTAGGGCTCCAACTACCCCTAACGACTGCCGTAGATGTTCGTATGACAACCGGGACCGACGGCTTAACGTGCTCTCCGAGACACGGAGGGGTCTCAGTTTCTTTAAGAGATGGTCACCCATCTTAAGACCGGCCTGACTAGATGTTGCTTAACCTTTGCAATGTGTTAACATTGTCGGTTACCAGTAGACCACGAGCCTCCTCCTCCTCTTAGCATACATCTATAAACACAGCAAAAAAAAATCACTATTGTCGAATGGGAGCCCCCTTAAATATTTATGAGTATTTTATTGTTTTTTTTTGGTATTTTAAATTTTTCTGTTTAAAATGAAAATTTCAACTATCTAACTGTAACAGTTCATGAGATTTTGTTTCTTGTTTAGTACTTTAACCATTTTCACTAATTATACTAAATAACAACCGGTACAATTAATTTCAATATCGGGAACCACGAGCCATCATAAGGTACAGTGATCTATTTTATTGTAAGTAATAAACAAAAAAACATAACCCTCAAAAGTTAACAACATGGCCACCCTATATTCTCTATGGGACTATGTGAATACCTAGATAGGTAAAATTAAGTGGAGCATACACCAGAGTGTGATCACACCTTAACTGCCATATAAAGCGCTCATTTTAAATAGTTATGCAAATGTCTGGGACATGCTTTTGAAACGGTTACCTTTATAATCTTGTTGTGTTATAAAGTTTGTAGGACACTTTTGCTAAATTAAACTTGGTAGTTTATTGCATATAAGTATACTAGACTTGAATTTTTATTTTTGAGCGAAGCGAAGCGGATCTCAATCTTAGGCGACAAGTGTAGATTACAATCGTTTGTACGTCTACTCCTCCAAAACGGCTTGACCGATTTTGACCAAATTTGGCATGCTGGTCGACATCATACCCGGGAGTGCTTATATCTGAAATCATGAAAATAGAGCTGACCACAGAGGAATAATCACCGAAAATGTCCTGGACATCACCGAAAAACCAGATGATTAAATGGTTGCCATGGAAACACGTGCGTCAACAATGAAAATAGATTTTTTTAATTCGATTAATTAATTTAAGTGTTCGATTCTGATTCTGATATGTAATGAAAACATTTGCTCCGCTCAACATTTGCGATTAGCAGCATGCATTGCATACCTAGTTATTTTTAGCTTACTTTGAACAAAACAAAAATGTACAATTTTTGTATTACAGTTTGGTAATAGAGGTTTTTATGACGTCCACATTTTGCCAGTCACTTTTTGGTTTCATCTTATAGGGTTAGGTTATTGTTATTCCTTTATCTTTTATCTGTATTTACGTCCATTTCCGGAATACTACCGAGGGTACTCGTTAGTATTACCTAAAGGCCTATCCCAACTACATATTTTAAGATTGTTTGTTTTCAGGTTCTTGTAATACGAGTATAAACAGTAATTCTTTTTTACTTTTGTTTTCCACTTTTAACCTTTTGTTATCTTGTTACAGTGTCAAAAGAAGAGATAAGAGAAGATGGCAATCAAGGCAAATCTATAAGATATACAACAGTATCTAGGTATGTAAACAGTTCACTCACTTATTATAATGTGTCTTACCTTTTTTGTTGGAATTACTCGTTTATTATAAATATAGGTTTATTTTGTCAATCACTGAAAGTGCTAAAGCAAAGTTTAGGCACACACTAGCCAGGCCGGTCTTAGATGGGTGACCATTTTCTTGAGACACTGGTCTAACTACAGAACTTCGATTTGCCAAGATTGTGGAGGTCGGATGACAGTCGCTTCCCAGAAAATAACGAAGTTCAGCCATATCGCAGTTAGACTGGAAAGCCAACCCCAAATGGTTTGAGAAAGGGCTCAGTTGATATTGATGATTTCGTCAATCACTTAAAAGGATCTTTCGAAGGATCACTCTAAGGATCTTTATTCTTTAGAATTTTGCCAAAGGCTCACTCGCTGTGATGTTGATAAAATGTCTTAATAAACCATTTTTATATATTCTACAATACAAATAACAAAATGGAAAGATTCGCTTTCGGAGTTCTTATCAACCGAGCCACTAAGATCACAAAACTTTGAAATTGAGATTCATATTTTATCTGTTAGCAGGACGTTAAGTGTCTAAGTAGGTTTTACTAACCAGCAACACTGTCGAATTGTCACTTTTTGACATATGTCGGACTTGTCGGATTGTCATCTTTGTTTAACAGGGCCCTGACTATACATGTCCTACGAAAAATTGGTTCGGTTGCACACTATTGAAAAACCTATTTATAAGCCAATGAAATATGATCATAACAAGCTCCTGCCTTCGAAGAAAAGTTATGATTCTAAATGTACTCGTATATAAGTCTCAGGCATCATCTAGCATTTTACTTAACAAAAACAAGTTTTAGTGCTTAGTCGACTCTTTATAATGATGAGCGGTCCAGTCCAAGCGCTAGAAGTAAAAACTAGTAACTAGCTAACAGGATTCGTTTGTTGGAACCAGTCCAACGTTTATAGCTCGGGTTCCGTACGGCCTTTCAATTGAACGAAGTACTTTGAAGTTTAGAGTTGTTTTATTAGCTATCGTGGTGGATTGTGATCGTATTTCTTATTAGACCGACGTATTTGTGTGTTTGTATACCGTTTTATATAGTGACATCTCGATTTAATAGTTTTGCTAATTTGCTTTTAGGTGACGTCTACATCTATTCTAATAAGATATTATTCTAAATTTAACTGCCTCGGTGGCGCAGTGGTATGAGAATGCGACTGCCGAGCCGTCTCTGACGTCCCTGGTTCGATTCCGGGTCGAATCAAATATTTGTGTGATCCACAAATAATATATAAGTATGTTTATTAATCGTGTCGATCCTACAAGCTTATATTAGCTTAATTTGGGTGACGTTGTGAGAATGTCCAAAAATATTTATTTACTAAGAGGAAATATTTATTTGTTTTTTTTTTGCAGTGAAAAGGCTCCGATACCAATAAACCGATTTTAAAACTTCTATCACTATAGATAGCTACATTATCCTTGAGTTACATAGGCTAATTTTTATCCCGGTAATGTGTTCCCACGGGAATCGAGAACGAGAAAATTATATCACGCGTTTTTTGTGTGTACATAAAAATATGATATCAGTCACTACTACCTAATTGCTACCGATACTTACAAAAACTAACTAGGTTTTAACACGTCAACGTTCTATAATAATTGTTATAAAGTTAATTTACAGCCAGAACTCATAAAGAGTCCAGTAATAATATTCCCCTTTGTTTAAAGCTTGACCTCTGTCAGTTTTGACAGGAATTATCACCAGAGCAAATTAGTTTGAGCAGGAGGTTATTTCCTTTTAATATAAACTTGTGCCAACGTTAGCATAATTTGCACGGACCTAACTCAAAATGTACTGTGTTCTGTGTTATTTGTTTGTTTTAGTGTTTAGAAGTTATTTGCATTATAAGCAAACAATATGTCACAACGGTAGTCAAAATAGTAGTTATTTATTTGTGAGGTAAAACATTACTATGTTAATAAACAATAATGAATACGTGAAATATCGATTATTTGGTAATCGATATAAGTTATAAGACGATTATATTACTTGATAATCGATTACTTTCATTTTGAATTTTGTTCAGTTGCGCATCCTTAACCGGTTGTCGTTGATTTAAAATGTCGGTTGTAAGTATAAATCGTTACATTATTCTTAATTATTAATTTAGATTAGATCCTTGTCCGTGTGATATAGATATTTGCCTCCAATTCATTAAAATAGACAAATAATTATGATATGAGCCACAAGTTTGTTGGTTCTGTGGCGAGATTCGACGTTGTCCTTTCAGTTTTGAGTTACCTATTTGTAATTTAACGTCTCTTAGGAGACGATGACTAATTTCATAAAACTATTAAAAGATCTATATTTTGAAAGTAATGTGTTTGCTGTGACTGATCTTAAATAGAAATTATACATCGCACAAACTGAACGTGTCATCGGCAGGACTCGAACTCACGACCTTTCCCGTACACTAACCTTGATAGCGCTTTCAAAAAATTGTAATATGAATCAAAGATTGGATGTTGTCGGTACTGTTCATGGTAGCTCAGCTGATCAGAGCATTCCCAAAGGCTGTGGGTTCGAGTCCTGCCGATGACATTTTTAGTTTTTGTGATTTATAATATCTATTTAAATATTTATAATAGAACCTGTTCGTTATAACATTGAAAAAGTCTATAACGATTCGATTGCACCAACCATAGTGGCACGAACTTCATAGCCATGCATCTTACTTTTAATATTTCAGTATTCGCTTTGCATCAACAGCATTTCTATAATCAACGAAATATACACACGAATTTAAATTATACAAAAATATTCCAACCAAAAACCGAGATTTAAACGTTCACAACACGACATCAAACTCAAAATACGGTTTCAGTAAACATAGTACGTTTGAACGAAACGTTTATAAATTACAAAACCGTAACTTTGTTCAAAGTTCAAGCGGCGTTTTCATCATTTCTATACGAAAACTGAAACATTATTTACGTAGTTTAAGCGACAAATATACACACATATGCGGGATTACTTTTTGGCAAATGTCACTTAGGAATGTACGGGATTAAAGTTGCTGGATGCGACAGGCTGATCTGGGAGTTCAACGTGCTTGTTTTATAGTATTGAGATTAAGCCAACGAATAAATTGTATTCGAAGTTTGGTAACTGAGTTTTGGGAAATAAATAGTTTCAGCTACTGTCCTCTTAAGTTGATGTGATAACTAGATAAATTCAAATTTATACATTTCGTTAATATTATGTAGCTTTTACCATTTATACTGATGATTGATGGCACTTGTGGGAACTTGATATGTTTCTGAACAGGAATTTAAATGTACTTTTCCACGAGTTTAGGTTTCAATCCATGGCATCATCGGAGACTAAAAAAAATCTGGGGATTGAAAGGTTCCTAACCTTTGGTTCGGGTTTCGTTTGGTTGGGCACGCTACCAAACTGAAAGCGGTCATGTTACTCAATATTTAAAGTATGTATTTTTATATACTTTGTGCTTAGCATGCTATGGGTTTCAACCAAGAGGTCTGGAATCCCATTCATCATAACCTGCAAGGTCATAAACCACACGCATGGGTCCCGATTACTGTTTGCCCTCTATTTATAACATCGAACCGAAAAAATAGGGGTTTATAATACTTGTGCCTTCCGAAAAAAAGACGCGACTTCGTTTCTGTTCGTTTTTCAACGCTATCTAGTCTCAGAACGTGTATGAAATCTATTAAGAGCCATTTCACGTTTTCGCACGAATTTTTAATATTTTGAGCTCCTAAATTACCATAGTCTGTAATAACTAGAAGTTATTGAATATGCGCAAAAAATGGGCCAAGCTTTCGTGTTGACGTTTATTGTAACACATTTACTAAAAATAACATATTTGATCTATAGTAATCAATTTCCCACAAGCATTTTATTGAAAAACGGGCGTAGAGTTGATTTCAGAGTCGTATTTCATTCAAAAATACTTATAATTTGACTTTAAAAAAATACATAAAGCATTGGATATATATTTAATCGTCATTTAATGTAACAGATGATTGAATTGTATTATAATTACTTAGTCAAAAAATAAACCATTCGGCCAATTTTTAAGTTTAACATCGCAATTTGATCGTGATTTTTGATTTAAATACACAGTAATTACAAAAATAAAACTATTCCAAAATAAACTACGTTCATTAGAGAACCGATTTCTGCAGCAATATAGGAAATTCTTGCATATACTTTGTCAAAATATTGAAGTTATACTTCAATCGAAATTACAATAAATTACGATACACAAGTGGGCACAGTACTAAGACGGCGCATTTTGTGAAATGGCTCTTAAAGGTGTAACAAGAAAGCCACATCTATTCTCTCTAATTCTTAGCGACAAACATATGACATCATAAGCGAACTTCTGTCAAAGTTTCAAATTGATGTTAGCTAGAAACGACAATGTCCCAGATTTATTTATTTAGTTTTGTTGCGTTACTATTTGGTGAAACTTTTACAACAAGTGGGTAGCGGTTTGATTGAAGGGGAGGATTGGAATAGGGAAGTACTATTTTTAATAACACACGTTCGTATAGAACAATTAAATTAAGCTGAAAGATAAATTCGGTTTTAGAGCAACGATTAAATGGTTATTTGTCAATTTTTTTTTAATATTTTGATAAAGATACATGATATAGAAACGGTTTGACCGATTTTAACGGGACTTTAACTGACTGAATTTTTTTTTTCTCAATTCCGCGAGACCGCGGCCGCTTCCATGTCCATTGCTGCGGGCGTCTCTGGTGACCCCAGAAGGTATTTCCAGTGGCGTTCACTGACTGGTAGCGAATATTATATCGAGTAACTTAGGCTCATATTATTTCGGAAAATAAACCGGTCAAGTGCGAGTGGGATTCGCGGACAAAGGGTTCCTTACCAAAATGATAAATAAACCACGTTTGTTGTTATAGGGGCTACAGAAATACAACATCTGTAAATATTTCAACTTTGAGTACGGACCCCTAAAACGGATAAGCCGTTTTATAGTAATTTCTAAAAGATCCCTTCAAAAAAATATCGAGTTATACGATAGAAAGTAATAGAAATTGCGTTCAGTTTCACTGTGTAATTCATAACAATAAACTGTACTATAAAAGTTAGGTTCAAAATGCACATCCGATTCTCTTTTGTATCGCGGACAGCTCAGCAATAAATTGTTGGGAATACATCCTGTATGATATACTGGCGGTTGTCAAAAATTGTTAAAACAATTTTAAGCTGGTGATTTTTATATCAAACGCTGGCAGATACATGATATGTTACGTTTTCCACTTGAGTACCGTCATTTAAAAAACTCGGACTGTTGAAATCCTATTTAGGGTTACGTAATATAAAAAAAATTATATAATTATATGTTAGGACAATTCACACAACACCATCTAGTCTCAAACTAAGCAGAGCTTGTGATATGAGTACTAGATAAACTGATATAAATACTTATATACATTTTGTTTTTGTAAATACATACATTTTAAACATAGGAAACATCCAGACTTCGGTACAAACGTATATTATGTCGTCACACAAAGTTTGTCCCGACCGGGAATCGAACCCGAGACTCCGGCGTCGAAAGCGGATGCACTACCGACCACGCCACCGAAGCGGTCAACTGTTCTCATGTAGCCTGAAATAAATGATAAATAAAAAAAAAATATAATTACTTACCAACAAAATGACTGACAAAGTGTGGCTGTGTAATTTACCTCTGCCTGCCCTTCGAGTATATAAGCGTGATGATAATTATGTATGTAGGCTATAGTTTAACAATGGCAAAAAGATAACTTCTGATCGGATGCCATTATTTTTATTCCATGCTTTTAGTTAAAATTCCATACCGCTTCACAATTTTGCACACACACACACAACAACACCGAAGGGGTAGGCAGAGGTGTATTACACCCACAATTTGCCAGTATTTTTAGTCCCACGTAATAGTGGCAAGCCTATTGCTGTCACCGGGCACACTTATAATGGGTTGTGTCCAAAATGGCCGAATGAATTTTAATAAAAAGTAGCTGCTATGTTGTAATATTGAAAAAAAAATTAAACCCGTAGCCTTGCGATAAAATGTTGATGAAAGGCAACAAAATCTTACGCGCGAGCCGCTGTGGCACAGCCAATTAAAGTCCTGGGCGTCTCGGACTAGACAATTTTGCAATGTCCTAATAATTTACGAAAAAATCATTTAAAAGTTAAAGTTCTTAGCCCGTATATTTAAATTGTCTTTCTCTAAATGCGTACTATATTATCAAAAGCCAAGTAGTACAAAGTCTCCGAACAAATTCCGTATTACTGCAGATTTTACTTGATATAACTGGATTAAACTGGATACGGGATGTCGCGCAAGTGACAGCCTGGAATTACGGGACACGTCCCGCCGAAATTAAATGTGTGGCTACAATAGCTTGATATTTTACGTAGTATTTTTGTTAGAAAATGGGTGACCATTATATTTGGTTTTGTGTTTGGATTAGAATTCAATGAATCGATGTCTTCTTTTGTTCCCAAATATCCAGTCGTTGTTTGAGTTCATCTGAACCCACTATGAATGCGAGAGTTTGGATTGATTCATGTATGTTTATGAATGAATGAATTTATAACCCTTTACACATAAATATGGGACATACATACACACAAACAAAAAAACAAGAAACAGAAGTACAAAAGAATAAAGTGAGCATACACAAGGGCACTACTTATTTCTAAAGGAATCTCTTCTAGCAGGCCTGAGAGGAGAAGTAAGAGTGAAAAGGCTAAGTGTGTGCAGTGCAAGTAAATAAATGAACCTACATAAACTATGGGTGCTTTTCCTCACATTTCGCCTATCAATGTTGGTCTCAGGTAATAGGATCGAGCTTCTTGCTCTTGTCGAAGACTTTGAGCACCTATTCTTACGAGGGCCTCGTCTCGCCTCGTTCGTCAGCACCGCGTGTTGGATAGGAAGACTTGGACCATCATAATGTTGATATAAGGTACTGTGGGTGATTAACGCCCACCTAACATTAATTTCAAATAATTTTGTTATTTAAATGAAAAATAAAACAAACAACTTACTAAACAAATGATTGTTTATTTCGGCTACAAAAAATGACACATTACAATGAATTTTACTCAAAATACTCATTGATATCCAGCTTTTAAAAAAAGTGTAGTTTGGGCGTTATTAAAATGTATGCGTCTATTGACGCCCGTCTTATAAACTAGGCTTTAATTATAGAACTAGACTCAAAATAAAAAAAAAATCTCACAATCGAAATCTCACTTTGTAATAACGAGATTACACTAAAAATAAACAAATAAAATCAACATTTAAGATAGACTTTGTTCAATTTAACAATACAACTAATATCACATGGTATATTTGTATTTGGTCATATATAAGGAACTTTTTGAGTGTTTTCAAATAACATATCATGATCACTTTACGTACTAATCGTTTTTAGGGCAGAATTAAGATAATCATTATTATGTTCATTGGGCGCAATTACACCGTCAGCGGGTAATACCGCCCGGAAGTAATAAGTATTCCTTTTTGTACAATTGAAATTATGTTTTATGTCAAATCTCTCACAAAACATAAAGGCTTGTTTTCTGATAAATTTTGGTGTGAGAGGTATTCCAATTTTTGCGAACCTCTTGATTCTGTGACTCAAATCATTTTCCTGTGCCTCTGTTAAAACAGGTTTTCGTCCCATACGTTTCACATCTTGACCGGTTTTTATATGGTCCCTTAGTGTTCGTCGCGGTATGTTATACTTCAGAGATATGGCTCGCTGACTCAATTTTCCTTTTCTAACAGCTCTCAACGCGGCTTTCAAATCATGTTCTAACCAGGATTCTCCTCTCTTTTTACGAGGCGACATCTTGATATCTAAAAATAAATAAAGTAACATAATAACATCATTACATTTACATATAATAATATTCTACCACATTCACACAACGCCATCTAGTCCCAAATTACTACATAAATACATAATTTCTATACATAGGAAACACCCAAACTCCGAAACAAACTTCTTTGCAGATCATACAAATTATTTTGACCCAGGATTCGAACCTCTTGCGTAGCAGTCGTATACACATACCACTGCGCCATCGAGGCAGTTACCTATATATATTAATTTCATTCTTATTAAAGAAATATTTAAAAGCATAAACGATTACTTTTATGAACATAAATATTGGGGATTCATATTGCTCGCGTCAATAATAATTAAAATTACATTAATGTTTTTTATACAATTATACAACGTGTTTCATATTAGTGTGGTCATATCTCAAGGTTGCATTGGGTAGGGCCTAAATAATATATTGCGCGGGGTCTTTAATTAATTTAATAAAATATTGACGTATAATGACGTAGTCGATAAATTTTCCTTTTTATCGATAGCTCATTGAAATGAAGCTCTAAGACTGCACTACAAAATAAACATATGATTAGAATGAACTCTAGATTTGACCTCAAGTAGGTTTGCCAAACAGTGAAATAGATTCGGACAGTCTCGTTGTTACTCAAAATTTTAACCAACAGATAAAGTTACTTTATCAATAGTTATCATACAAAATAGTTTCCGAATCACAACTTGGGGTCAAAATAAAGAGTGCCTACTCAAAGTTATTTTTGAAGTTTTTCTATGAATTTATGTATCACGTGATTGTCGTGAATGTCACAACTCACACGTAATTTGTTGTCAACCTACTCAAATACCAGGAGCAACGCATTTGCTGTCGAAGAAAAGAGAAGAAGCATTTATGTTCTTGTCTTCCTTAAATTTACACTTTTTATAAATTGGTTCCGCACAGATATTTAAAATACAACTGCTGTTTGTGTAGAAGTTTATGTTGTAGCTGTTGAGAACGCTGGTGGGTATAGTAGTATGTAGGTATTCAGTTTCGGGATAGAGAGATCGTGGATGCCAGTCACTGCACTACCATATCGTGAACTCTCTTTCGACTCATTTACCATGAAGTAAATGATCTGCAAGGTGTTTGGTTATTTTTGACCGACTTTAAAAAAGAGTAGGTACTTAGGTTCTCGATTCGTCATGATAATGTGATGCATAAAAGTTCATAAAACATTATCGCTAAAAGTGGCAACTTGTTTGGTTGAACGAGGATATCAGAAAAAGTAGGAGGTGTTGGTGTCAGTTTCACTAATATGTATCTTAAGGACCCCTAAAAATTACAAAGAGGACCGCCCACTTTTTTGATTGGAACCGCTTTGAAGAAACTAGGTATCAGTAGCGATGTCGGCATATATCAAAGACGTACACGTCACAACACGTAAATTTTACCACAAAACCATATTATTCCGGTGTTGCAAGTTAACGCAATGTTCTTCATAAACGGGGACTTTATTAGCTTTTTTTATGCTGGATATTTGTTCATTTTAGCAATTGGTAATAAATTACTAATCTTAGACTACATGGATAAAGAAAGTCGCTTTTTCCGTCTGTCTGTTCTAATGTATGTTTAGTTCTTGAAAACTACGCAACGGATCTAGAAGCGGTTTTTTTTTTAAATGGGTTTAAGTAGGTTTCGAAATGTATTTACATGCATGCCGCGCTGGCATTCAACAATTTTATTTTATTTCATAGGTCTTAGGGAAATATCCTGTGTTTATGGTAAATAATAATTATGTTATTATTTATCTCTTAAATTATTTTATACTAGGTACCTACTAGCTTTTTTTCATAAATAAAACTAAGTATGAGCCAGATCTACGTGTGCGTCTACCGCTCCCACACAGGGGACACTGGGACAACAAGGCTTTTCGAATACCTCAGCGAGATGGCTGACGATGCGCAGGTGCGGTTCCCGAACGCTGACCTGGTTTTCCTGGGGGACTTTAACGGTCATCACGTTGAGTGGCTGGGGTCCCTTAGGACCGATCATGCGGGACGAACCGCCCATGCATTCGCTCTCTCCCACGGGCTGACCCAGATGGTACGGGGGATCACCCGGATACCTGACAGGTCAGACCACACGCCCGCCTTGCTGGATCTACTGCTGACGAGTCGCCCAGCCGAGTACAGTGTGTCGGTACGCGCCCCACTGGGCACATCCGACCACTGTGTGGTGCACGCCAGCTTCCAAGTGCCACCGCCTGCTCGTGCTGAACAAATGACTCGACGACTATGGCACTACTCGTCGGCAGACTGGGACGGTCTCCGCGATTACTTTGCGTCCATCCCGTGGAGCCAGCGCTGCTTTGTAGGAAAGGCGCCTTCGGATAGCGCTGCTGCCATTGCTGGCGAGATCAGTCTAGGGATAGAATATTATATCCCTTTCACTGATGTCGCCAGCATCCGCAAAGCTCGCCCCTGGTTCGGGCGTGAATGTGCCGAGGCTGTCCAGATAAAACAGTCGGCATATCGCGCCTGGGTCAGGGCTCGGGCGGCACGTGACCCGAACGTGAACCGCCTCAAAGCAGCGTACAATCGGGCCACTAGGTTCAGCAAGAGGGCCTTCAAGAGAGCGGATGCCCAGCGCGTCGCGCGGCTTGGTCAGGAGCTCACATCCCATCCCACGGGCAGCCGTGGATACTGGCAACTGGCCAAAGCCGTACAGTCAAATTTTTGTCAACCCTCGCTGCCACCACTGCGTTTTCCTGATGGATCACTGGCTCACAAAGCCCAAGAGAAGGCGGACATGCTCGCAGACCTCTTTGCGGCTAATTCCCGGGTCGATGACCGTGGCCTGCAGCCCCACGCCATCGCCAACTGTGGCCACACTATGCCTGATATTGTTATCAGGCAATGTGATGTACGGGCAGTGCTGCGGTCACTCGACACGCGGAAAGCCAGTGGCCCTGACGGCATTCCGGCGGTGGTGCTACGAAAATGTGCTGCTGAGTTGTCTCCAGTATTAACGCGTCTGTACCGCCTGTCATACTCTACAGGCCTCGTGCCGGAGGCCTGGAAGGAGGCGAACGTACAACCGATCCAGGCAACTATCGACCCATAGCTGTCACCTCAGTCATTTGCAAGGTGCTCGAGCTTCTTATTAATAAGCAGCTCATGCGATACCTGGAGGATCACTCGCTAATCAATGATCGGCAATATGGCTTCAGGCCAAAACGATCAACGGGTGACCTCCTGGCATTCGTCACGCATGTATGGGGTGAGGCTATGGAAAAGTTTGGCGAGTCCTTGGCTATTAGCCTGGACATCGCCAAAGCTTTCGATAGGGTCTGGCATGCTTCGCTCCTTTCCAAGCTTCCGGCATATGGTCTACCTCCTCAACTGTGCAGCTGGATTGCCAGTTTTTTAAACGAGCGCCGAGTGCGGGTCCTCTGCGATGGCCAGGCTTCTCGCTTTTTGCAAGTGAATGCCGGGGTACCGCAGGGGTCCGTACTGTCACCAACTCTCTTTCTTCTGCATATCAATGATATGCTTTCCCTCGGGAACATTCATTGCTATGCAGATGACAGTACATTGCACGGGAGTTACTCGGTTCGTCCGACGGCGGGGCGATCTGTGATAGAGGAGGAGAGACGACATCTCGTGGGTGATCTCGACCGAAGCCTCGACAGTATCTCCCAATGGGGTGCCGAGAACTTGGTCGAGTTCAATGCCCACAAAACACAGGCGTGTGCATTTACAGCGAAAAAATCCCCTTTCCTTCCCCTACCCACTCTTCAGAATGCAATATTACCAATGAAGGACAATCTAGACATCCTTGGCATAGACGTTCGTCGAGAGCTCAATAACACAAAATACATTGAGAGATGTATTGGGCTAGCTTCGCGGAAACTAGGAATACTGAACAAGGTAAAGCGATTCTTTACACCGCACCAGAGGTGTCTGCTGTACAAAACGCAGATTAGACCCTGCGTTGAATACTGCTCTCACCTCTGGGACGGCTCCGCGAAGTATTTGCTGGACGCACTCGACGCTATGCAGCGACGCGCTGTTCGCATTATAGACTGTCCGGAGGTAACGGGAAGCCTTGAGCCGCTAGCCCTGCGCCGAACAATTGCTTCCTTGGCCGCGTTCTACCGTATTTACCACGGCGAGTGTTCTGAAGAGCTCTTCAACCTGATCCCACCCTCTCCCTTCCGATCCCGAACAACGCGTGCCGGGCAGAGATGTCACCCTCATACCGTGGAAACCGTCTTCGCGAGAACCGAGCGTTTTAAACGATCGTTTCTCTGCCGAACGATGGTGGCTTGGAACGCCCTGCCTGCGCACGTGTTTCCTCCTACATATAACCCTGGGCTCTTTAAGCGAAGCGTGAAGAGGCACATTACAGGGTCGTCAAGTTGAGGGCCACTCTCTATAGTATTCCTGTGTACTGTGAGAGTCGCCCTCAATTGCCAGACGTCGCCTCAGCTTACCATCAGGCGAGTGGCGTCAATTTGTCGACCTAAATATAAAAAAAAAAAAAAAAAAAGTACCTACTTGGTACTTTTATTAGATTTTTACCAAAATTACGACGTAATTCAAGGAAATAAGACATTGCACTTGGGCAACACTTACAACTATCTAATTTCTTTTCAGTTGCAAGTAAACTTTGATATTAGGCGTACGTAGTAATCTGTGTTAATCGATCATGGCGTATTTAAGTAATAGTGAATATTATGAAATGATACTTTGCGTCGGGGCAGCCGATGGCAGTCTGCGTGAAGCTCGTCGCCTTTATCGAGAAAGATTTGTGGACAATAGACTCGAAGGTGAACGGCGGCGGTTACCATCTGTGGAGTGCTTCCGAAAAATGGTGAACCGTTTACATGACACTGGTTCTTTCCGTGGTTCCCGCTCAGAAGGCAGACCATCTGTTGTACCACCAGAGCAAGAAGAAAGTATTCTCGAGCATTTTCAATCCAATCCCAGAACAAGTACTCGCCGCGCTGGAATTGTTCTGGGAATAAAATAAAATAAATAAATAATATGGAGTCTAAAATATTTGATGCATTTAGCAGTGTAACTCCAGACATGCTGTGTAATGTAACTGCCAGCATGATGCGACGGACCCAACTGTGCATTGATCAAGGCGGCGAACATTTCGAGCCGTTACTTTAGTACCTACTTTTTAGTTTTGTGTTTATTAGAGGTAGGAAGTGTATTTTTTATTAAATTCAATAATGTTTATCTAAGTATCGTGATATTAGTGAGTTAGTTGTGTTTATTGTGGAACACGGTACCTACCTATCTACCAGGATGACATGCACAATGAAATCGGTTAGTTTTTGTTGTTTTAAAGTCCACAACCTATCATTACTACAAAATAGTATTCTGTACCAGGAGCATATGAAATAAGAGTTGTTTACGATTCATCGAAGAGGACTGAACCTTACGAATAAATTTGACCCTAGGTAGTGTTGGGTTTATAAAATATCGATTAAATGAACAAATCAATTAAATTTACATGACACCTTAAAAGTTTTAACTAAACTTGTATTTGCAATTTTGTCCGTGCGTATAGTTAACTCAACGCGCATGTGTAACGAGGGTCAAATATGACCACACTAATATGAAACACGTTGTATATAAATATTAAAAAAAAATTGTGATTCACTACTAAACTTATCGAACAGCTGCTTAACAAACGTATTATTATATTAAGTATTAATAGTTTCTGAAATTATAAATGCGCTACCTATGTCTATGGTAATAGCGCCCATGTAGTCTAATGGCGCCCAACTGTTATTTTAACGGCCGTTATTAACCAGCCGGGCGTTATTATCTGACACTGATTCAAATGTCACGTTTTTGGGAAAAAATATTGAAATCGACACCAAATATTCAAGCAATAGTGAACTAAGTTTATCCTGAAGCGATTAAATCCTAAAAATTAACCCAAAACGCATTAAAACACATAAAAAACATACGATTTGGTGGTACGTGTCCGATCCTGCCGGAGCGGAGGAGAAAAATTTCCTAATAATTAATCAAAAGCATCAATGTACAACGCCGTTGTCGCATCCCTCGAGAGTCAGCAAGCGCAATAGGAACTTAGTACGGTGCGCGGTTGAAGCGCGCAGGTGTGCAATGGCCGAGATGAAGTGGTGCCGTTTTTAAAGCACTGACCGGTATCTAAGTATTTTTTATCGAAGCTGTATAACAGAATAGCAATCTACTATAAGCTACTTTTATCACGGAAATGTGTTCCCGTGGGAATAGGGGGAATCACCGAAATTGCTTGACCTTTTTTTTTTTTATATTTAGGTCGACAAATTGACGCCACCCGCCTGATGGTAAGCTGTGGCGACGTATGGCGATTGTGGGCGACTCTCATAGTACACAGGAATACTATAGAGGGTGGTCCTCAACTTGACGACCCAGTAATGTGCCTCTTCACGCTTCGCTTAAAGAACCCAGGGTTATATGTGGGAGGAAACACGTGCGCGGGCGTTCTAAGCCACTATCGTTCGGCAGAGAAACGAACGTTTAAAACGCTCGGTTCTGTCGATTACAGTTTCCACGATATGAGAGATACATCTCTGCCCGGCACGCGTTGTTCGGGATCGGAAGGGAGAGGGTGGGATCAGGTTGAAGATCTCTTCAGAACACTCACCGTGGTAAATACGGTAGAACGCGGCCAAGGAAGCAATTGTTCGGCGCTGGGCTAGCGGCTCAAGGCTTCCTGTTACCTCCGGACAGTCTATAATGCGAATAGTGTCGAGAGCGTCCAGCAAATACTTCGCGGAGCCGTCCCAGAGGTGAGAGCAGTATTCGACACAGGGTCTAATCTGCGTTTTGTACAGCAGACACCTCTGGTGCAGTGTAAAGAATCGAATAAAATAAGAACCTTCAGTATTCCTAGTTTCCGCGAAGCTAGCCAAATACATCTCTCAATGTATTTTGTGTTATTGAGCTCTCGACGAACGTCTATGCCAAGGATGTCTAGATTGTCCTTCATTGGTAATATTGCATACTGAAGAGTGGGTAGGGGAAGGAAAGAAAACCTATTTAATTACTGGCAGTAAACTAATGTTATAAGGAGTAACTTAGACCTCTTTTAGTCCCTAGTCTTTTAGACCTAATAAATAATAGGTACATACATGATGAACAAACAAACTTGTACAATATTCCACAACTTTATTTAATTTATTTTCACCGACCGGTTTCGGTTTTCAGCATTATCAAAGGTAAGAAAAAAAACACCTTAACAAAATAAAGTATACTACTATAGGTTCCACCTAGTGCCAACAATTGAAAGTATTAACTACTAAATAAATAATTGTCGGATTGGGACCCATGGAAAGTACTTACTAACTTTTAATTGTCAATATACAGTCGAATTGAGTACGTCTTACCTTTTTTGAATTCGGTTAAAAAGGGTACCGGTACGCCCAGGACTTTAATTAGCTGTACGACAGCGGCTGGCACGTAAGATATAGTTGCCTTTCATCACAAGGCAACAAATTTTTCAAAATGACTATGTAGCTACTACTTTTTATTAAGTAAATCCATTCGGCCATTTTGGAAATAACCTATTATAGGTATATATGCCCGGTGACGGCAATAGGCTTTCCCCCTATTACGTGGGACCAAAAATACTGGCAAATTGTGCGTGTGTAATACACCTCTGCCTACCTCTTCGGGGATATAGGCGTGATATGTGTGTGTGTTAAAAAGGGCATGACACCAACTAAAAATACTTCTTTGTGTAACTCTTATTTATGACATACCTTATCTTTCGTTCCACACTAACAAATTCTCATTTGAAGCCTAGGCTTTTGGCCAATGAATATTTATGATTGAAACGACTTTGATTTGACCTTGATAACACCTCGGGAAGTGTTTAACGAAGCGAACAGTTATTGTAAGTAAAATTAGATTATATTCTGAAAATAGTAACTTACCTACTTCCTAATATGTGTCTACGTTTATTACTCTTAGTACTATTATTTTTAGACATTCTCACACAACATTATCTAGCCCAAACTAAGCTATAAGCTTGTGCTCTGGGATGTAGACAACTGATTACCCTAAATATTTCTAAACACATACCTATATAGAAAACACCCAAACATTTGCGGATCACACAAATATTTGATTTGATCCGGGATCGAACCTTCTCTGAGCCAGTCTTGATAATGCCTCGTTTAGAGGTGAAACAATTGTCGACGTTTGTTTGTCCTTTTTAATTTTGCGAAAAATTAATGCTATTATATTTTGAAAGTTTTTAACATCTTACTTACCATTACTTTGTCATGGATATTCGCCAAGTAACGCCTGCTTCAATCCAATAACTGAATATTATTTTTGCTAAGATATACAAATTGTCTATTCAGAGATTACTTACCAATCTGGACCTTAACTGAGTTATGTTTTTTTGTAAGAAAGAAAAATAAAAGATATACTTACGTTTATTATATCAGTTCGCGAGATCCGACAAATTTTTACAAACTAGATTAGCGGTGTATCCAATCTCCGGAGCCTTCAGAGTCCTTTAGAAACAGCCAATATACAAGCTTTTTAGAAAGCGTGTGATTACAAAAAGTTATTTTTAGAATAGGTTAGAATATTCTAAAAATAATTTTTCGTAATCACTAATGCTATAAATAAAATAAGGGTGAATTAAACACTCTTATTTTTTTCTTGCATTACTACTCCGAAACTAGTGTGCCGATTTCGAAAATTATTTCACTGATGTGTAGTTTCATTAAACAAACTGAAAACTAGTATAGGTACAATAATTAATTATCAGATTTTTACACTTTATTTATACTTAAATTGAAATCGCTCTGAGTTAAATGAGTTATGTAATGCTTAATTAATACGTCATATTTTAATGAAACAAATATTAGTATCAGAAATAATTGTATTGAGGCAGGTTCATAAAACATTATAATGGATGCTAGGCTACCAAGAACTCGGAAACCCAGACGCTTCTCTTGGCAATATTAAACATACATGTACGCATATATCACACATACGTATAATCACGTCTATAACCCCGAGGGCAGTAAAATATCCGACAATCATCATTTAACGAGCCTTTTCCCAGCCGAGTTAAGGACGGCTTTCTAGTCTAAATGCGATGCGGCTGAACTTCGATATTTTACGTGGATCGACTCCACAATCCATAGGCGATATCGAAGCTCAGTAGTTAAATCGGTAAAATTTTAGGCTAAAAATAACCGTAGGGATTGCCATAGATGTTCGTATGACAACCGGGACCGACTCGACTAAGTGCTCTACGAGGCGCGGAGGGGTCTCAGTGTCTTAAAGAATGGTCATCCTAAGACCAGCCTGGCTAGACGTTGCCTAACCTTTACAATGATGTGTTAGTCTACTCGGTTACCTTTAAGCCACTAGTACTACCCGACAATATTATTTGGAATTACAAACAGAAATTTCACTTTTATTTACATGTAATATACTAGGTAGGTACCTATGTGTAGATGTGTATGGGGAGCTGCTTACCGCCATCTGGCACGGATCGTTTACTCCTAAAGGACAGACTGATATGGTTTTTATGACAAACACACTTGAAGACACACTCATATAACAACTTGAGATTACGTTTGTAATGAACGAAATGTTATGGAAGATGGTTTTTTAGGGTAAAACGGGGACCCTATTACTGAGACTTCGCTGTCCGTCCATCATGAACCGTGATAGTTAGTAAGTTGAAATTTTCATAGGTGATGTATTTCTGTTGCTTCTATAACAACAAATACTAAAAAAAACGAATATTTAAGGGGGCTCCTATACAGCAAACGTGATGTGTAGGTATTTATGTATATCACATGGCCCATCTGATGATAAATAGTATTTATAATGACTTAACTTAATTATATTCACATTTTATATTTAACTTTATTTATTTTTAACAGGGTACATTTCAAAGCGACAGCCGACGACGATTACGCTGACTTCACCTGTGAAGCGAGACACGAAGCACTGCAAAGAGATAACCCAATGAGAAGCACTGTGCAGCTAAGTGTGCTATGTAAGTACCTACACAAACACACATCCAGACTATAGGTATATAATAAGCAATGCATCAGGTGCAAAGGTCGCACCGCTTACCAAAGTGGTTAAGTTCCTGCTAACTGCTACTAGATGGCGGTCTTTAAGACGCCGTAAGTCGCCCACTGATAATTGGTGATAATATGATCACCGATTTCGAGGTCTAGGGCTGTAAAGTAAGCAGTCGCTTATTCAAGTTCGTCCCAATACTATTTATTATACTAGGTATACTATTGTTTTAGGGGTTAATATTGTAAAATAATTTCAAAATAAAAAAAAAGGTTAGCAAACCTAGTCCACCGAAATTTGGAACATTTCTCCTTCGCGAACCAGGACATAATAATAATAATTGTGTGTACATTTCTATACCTACTAATAATCTGAAAAGTTATTGCACAAAAGCACATAATATACTTTTCCACTGTTATAATTTTATTTTTACTGACCGGTTTCACCTCACAGCATCATCAGAGATAAGAGTAGCAGATACCACCAAGTGCCGTTAATCGACAGTATAAATAGTTCGTAAGTTTGGTTGAACGCGCTAATATCTGGAAGGACTCAGTCAGAATAGACACTTTATCGAGATACGAGTAGTATATTGTTTTCATTATAACAGGACTAATAGGAACAGATCAGGAATGATAAATGTTATACGTTGTGTATACTATGAATGTAGTTACTGATGATTGAAAAAGAGTGGCCTGGAGTTTTTATTGCCAGATTATTTTCTCTTTGGCTCTAACCGTTGCTTTGAGAATCTGGTTTTAAATGTAAATTCTTATGTGCTGACGTTAATAAGTGTTATTTTATAACCTTTATTAGTTTGAGTTTATGTAAAGTTGAAAGTAACCGCATAGCATAGCATAAGTAGTTAAAGTACGCATCAATTATCTACCAAACAAGTGAGGATATATGGCATCTTAGAATTCCACGTAAACAAATTCGCGGGCGTCCCGATAAAAGATATAAATGAAATAACCAAGTCGATCTCCCACCTAAAGCTCTCCCAGACTGACGATATTTTCTGTTCAAACCCATCAAATTAGGTTGCGCCCTCCCGCCGCGCAACAAACATATTTACGTGTTCATTATTAGATATTTAGGTTGTTAGGGATCATTACAATTTGTTTTCATTCTATCTACATTGGACGGATAAAACTTTTATGTAAAAATATGTGTGTGCGTTTTGCTCCCTTTATTTTCAACCGACTTCCAAAAAAAGAGGAGGTTCGCAATTCGACTCTATGTGGTTTTTTTAAATGCTTGTTACTTCATATTTAGCACTGGGTGAACCGATTTTACATTTTTAATTCGGACAATTATTTGGTCCCATTTCGGTAATTTGAAGTCGGTTGTTGTGACAATTTTTGACGTGTATTTTGCAAAATAATAAAGGTTATCTCCTCGAAATTATTGTTTTCTGCTTTGTTTAGGTATTTCTCTGTCGTGTTTTGACTAATTTAGTTGGGGTTTTTTCGGTAAAGGTTATCACCTATCTACACCAATATTATGAAGGAGAAAGGCTCCAAAACTATAGGTAACCGATTTTGATTCTTTCACTAATATGTTGGTCTAGCTCTATACTATCCCACAGTGCTTCATAGGCTACTTTTTTATTAAGAAATTTATTCCGTGGGAATTAGAAACGAGAAACCCATGTCATGCGTGCAGAGCCAGAGTCTTCAGCCATTATTTTTATGAACTCAGTAATTCGGGCTACAAATACAAAAAATGGTGGACCTTAAAAACCCCAGAAGGTGCTCGCCCCTCTTTGACCCCACACTCAGGATTATAGGACGAACGCAACATCTTTTAATTTATTGGTCTAAAAAGCTTTTCTAACTTAAGTTATATACATTAAACATTGCGACCACGGTTTATAGGTATATTGTAGCTTACCAAAACAAAACAAACTCGAAACTTTCAACAAATTCCCAACTGTGGGATTGTTTTGTCACCATGAGTACGGCTGCGGTACGACCGCATGCATTATTGATGGACTCTTCGATTGAGATCGTTCTGCAACGTTTACATTAACTACATACAGTTTGAGTGTTTTCTGTCGTTTTGGTGGCGACTGGGATAAACATTGGAAGATTAAAATTGTTTAAATTGTACGAAAGTGTATTTGCTTTTCGAAGCGGTCCCAAAATTTACCCTGAGGTACTCCAGTTACTATTTCTCTGACTATCGACTAACATTGGTATATATCTTGTAAAAATCAAAGCACCTTAAACTAAAATCGACTAAATATTTACTTTTGTTTTTTAATAATCAAAAGTCATTATCAATTCTGTATAAATTTTGTATAATTTTCTGTCTCTCGCTTTTGTGAATTCAAATTTAATTAATATTTTTCTTCCATTTCGCACTTCGAATTGTTTAATGAAAACACAATGCTGTAATGGAAAGTGTCATGTTTTCTAAAACAGACCAGATGCAGAGAAAATGAACACTGTAATTTCGTGAGAGTTTATTTTGAAATACTCACAGCTTATAACAAATGTGATATTATACACATCTCACCATTTTTGTGTACACCTATTAAACTAAACTATCTTGTTATGCTCCATCTTTGTAGGATAATATTCCTCGCAAGACTAGACAGAGGCGTTCAAAAAATACTTCGTATTAGGGTGAGAGCCTATTGTCGCTTTCGGACACTTGGGTATTTTACTAGTGCCTCATCTATCCTGTTAGTAGATTCCCTAAGCAACACCTAGCATAACAGCGTGGTAACTCGCAACATATTATAAAACAAAGTCGCTTCCGTCCACATGTACGCTTAGATCTTTAAAACTACGCAACGGATTTAGATGCGGTTTTCACCACACGATAAAGTGGTTTTCGAGGAAGGTTTTTGTGTGTAATTTGTCAAGCGTGCGACTAGTAATATAAACATATGTTGAATGTTTATTTGTTCCTTCATAATGTGCTAACCATTAGCCATATTTGGTTGAAATTTCATACCCATGTGTAGCTGATATCACGAAAGAGTTCGTTTCGTAAATTGGAACTGTAGAATTTTAAATGGTTATACTAGTTTAGTATTTACGACTACGTACCGATCCCAAACCGACACTGCATACGTGAAACTAATCCTAAAACCAGCACTCCTTCCAGCTTATCTGGAAAAGGTTAACAGGAATTTATTTAATAATAAATGTACCGTGTGCCTTTTCGAGCGCGTTTTATTGCAGAAGTCAGAATACTGGCACTACATAGTCTAGCACTAAGTAGACACTTAGAAATATAACAGGATAAGGAGGGGTATATACACATTCATTCACATAAACCATAGACACGTAGTTTTGTTTTTAGTGTCTACCTCTATGTAGACTTGTCTTTTGATAGTCGGATGGATAACATTGGTAGACGTTAACTTGAAAAACACACAAGGTTGTAATGATATTATTCTCTGATGATGCAATGAGGTAAAGCTGGTCAGAGAATAAGAATTATGTGTTCTTGTTTAATATGTGAAGCAAGTTTTACCAAGTGCTATACTTATTTGACAGTATAAATAGAAAATATTGGATAGAAACAGGCGTTACTTGGCGAAAATCCATGACAAAACAATGGTAAGTAAAATGTTTTAAGAAAAAACTTTTTAAATTATATAATAGCATTAATTTTTCGCAGAATCAAAAAGACAACAAAACGTCGACAATTGTTTCGCCTCTAAACGAGGCATTATCAAGACTGTCTCAGAGAGAACAGCAAAATTCGTGGTTGGAACGTGTTTGCTTATAAGTAAACGCGTGCAAATTTCATTATCGCGATGTAGGATTCTTTACAATAACTAATGTGGATAGAAACCTCAGATCATGCTAACTACGTTCCAAAAATAGGTATTCACCAATACTTGACCTTATCTGTTTGATTTAATTACTGTCTCGTACGTACGTAGGAATGGTTCACTCATTATTAAATAAAAAACGAAGAAAGGCTAGTTTTCATTTATTATATCCGATTCAAGATCCACCTAGGAAGTACACGGCCTGTTTGCCGTTCGTGGGTCCTGTCTCGTTGAGTATAGCTAAGATCATGAGGGAAAGTAGTATATTTGTTGCTTTTAGAACTCAGAATACCTTGAGGGAGCTATGTAATGGCAAGGATTCGGTGTCGGTCTCACGCAGATCAGGTGTTTATTTGTTGAGTTGTGATGAATGTGGTTTGAAGTATGTGGGACAGACTGGCAGGTCCTTCGATATTAGATATAAGGAACATAGGGGTACCGCAGGGTTCAATTTTGGGACCTTTTCTTTTTCTAGTATATATTAATGATCTCCCTCACCTCATAAGAGACGACCACGAGGTAGTTTTGTTTGCTGATGACACTTCTTTAATATTTAAAGTTAAACGTGGACAGCGCGAACTTGACGATGTAAACATTGCCCTCTCTAGGATAGTCCACTGGTTTTGTGCTAATAATTTATTATTAAATGAAAATAAAACTAAATGTGTAAGATTCACCTTACCTAATGTAAGACTTGTTAAAACCAGTGTAAAGGTTAGGGACGATATAATAGAATTGGTCGATGACACTGTCTTCCTGGGCATAACGTTAGACTCCAAATTGCAATGGGGGCCTCATATCGGGAAAATTTCGGCCAGGCTTAGTTCAGCAGCCTATGCTGTCAAAAAGATCCGACAACTTACAGACATTAAAACGGCGCGTCTTGTCTACTTCAGCTACTTCCACAGTATCATGACATATGGCATACTACTGTGGGGTAACGCTGCCGATATTGAATGCATCTTTGTGTTGCAGAAGAGGGCTATCCGGACTATCTATGGAATGGGGTCTCGGGAGTCATTAAGAGATAAGTTTAAGCATATTAACATCCTTACAGTGTATTCACAGTATATTTATGAAATTTTATTGTATACCCACAAGAACAAAAGTAAATTTGTGAAAAATAGTGATAATCATAATCTAAACTTAAGAAATAAGGATAAACTGGCTGTTCCTAAATTTAGGCTTCATAAAGTGAGTAATTCTTTTGCGGGGAACTTTATTCGAATGTACAATACATTGCCAACCGAAATAGCAAATTTATCTGTCAATAAATTTAAAAAACTAATAAAAAGTAAATTGTGCCATAAAGCTTATTATAGTATTAATGATTTCTTAGATGACAAGGCGGCCTGGTTGTAACAACGTAACGAATTGCTCATTTCTAAATAACTCTGTATTAGATTTAAGATGAAATATTTTGAAAAAAGCCGAGCTGAGTTTCTTGAGGGCTCTTCTCAGTCTCGTTGCATTTTGGAACCCTCGGTAGAGTCACACCAACTTCTGACGAATCTAAATAATTTTCTGAAAATTTCAAAGATAATAAACGTTATTTTATTTTATTTTATTTTACATAGAGCGGCGTCCCGCAATGGTTGTCCTGAAAAGTCCCTCTTCGCGAAGCATCTTCTTGACACTGGTCATTCCTTGAACAATAGTAACACTTTTAAAGTTTTACGTTTATGTGAGAAAGGGTTCAAGTTAAGTGTTTGGGAAAGGCTAGAAATAGTTAGAAGAGATGCGGACACCTTACTCAACGAACAAATAGATTTTCACACATCTCCCTTACTTAATCTGTTTGCGAACGGACAGACACATTAATTGTTGTTGGTTTGTGTGTGTCATTTGGGTTTTCTATGCAACTTATCAAGAGACAGTAATTAAATCAAACAGATAAGGTCAAGTATTGGTGAATACCTATTTTTGGAACTTAGTTAGCATGATCTGAGGTTTCTACCCACATTAGTTATTGTAAAGAATCCTACATCGCGATAATGAAATTTGCACGCGTTTACTTATAAGTAAACACGTTCCAACCACGAATTTTGCTGTTCTCTCTGAGACAGTCTTGATAATGCCTCGTTTAGAGGCGAAACAATTGTCGACGTTTTGTTGTCTTTTTGATTCTGCGTAAAATTAATGCTATTATATAATTTAAAAAGTTTTTTCTTAAAACTATTTACTTATCATTGTTTAGTATAAATAGAAGTTAAGTCAACACAAGAAAACAGAACCAGAAAGCACCCTGCTTTCCCTGGATAGACAGATGCATCTGCGATGCCCGGTCTCGGCACTGTTCTTGGTCCTTGTCAGTGCGGTGCCTAGCGACAATGAGGCTCGCTACTCACATGCTACCCAGTCGTAGCGTGACGTCCGGTGCCTTTCAGGATGGATGGAAAAGAAGACGGCGCGTTTTTAATTCCTGAATAGGCAGTATGAGAAGGACGCGCCAAAGTAGGTGCCGTAGGGGAGGCCATCTCGCGACCAAAGCACGCTGCTCCGGGCGGGGACGACCCTCTATAGCAAGTGTGAGGAGTCGCCGACCAAAGTGATGGCGACCCCGCATCGCGAGTAGAAACCCGAAACCCATTTACGAAGCGGAGGGGCGGCCGTACTGGCCGTACGGTCCAGTTTTTGTGTACGGTAAAATTTGGATATCCATATTTGCCAATAACATTTTAGTGGAACAGATGCACTATTTAAGTTAGCTACCTATTCGAGCAAAGCAACATGTATGACTTAGTATTAAAAGTCAATGACGCTCAAATATTTCTCCAAACATTAGGTACTGGTACAATTAATTCCCCCAGCGTCGAATAGCGATAAAGTCAATAAGGGACATCCGGGCAAAGCAAACATAGCTAGCACCGGTTTAGATGGAAAATTAATAATTCATGCCTCTAAGTCCGAGTTCGCATCGCAGCCGTGTCGTACTGTGAAGTGGGGTGTTTATTTTACCCCAACCTACCCTGCAAAAATGTAATTTGTACAAAATTATGATAGGAGTCTGTTTGTTGCAAATATTTTCAGATGACTTTGTATTTTTATGGGTCAGTGTTGTTTAGAGTAAGCAGTAATTTAAACAGGTGCCTCTCGCTGTTAGAACTTAAATAAACACAATAATGTATTGTATTATTTTTGTTATTTTAAATAGGGTACCTCCCTTCGTTTCCCTCCCTTTTGTTTCCTTCTGAAGTTTAGGACTATTTATACTGTCGATTGTCAGCACTTGGTGGAATGCTGCTACACAATATATTGCACAAAAACACATATTATACTATTCGACCAATATGTAGTGCGATATTATTGTGATTTATTGATATAATTATGTGATTTATTGAAACTATATTAAAATCTCTGATGATGCCGTGAGGTGAAACCGGGCAGTAAAAATAAAATTATAACATTGGAAAAGTATATGTTTTTGTGCAATATGTTTTTTTTCTGTTCTTATCTGCAATCAGTAGACAACTATAAGGAGATTATTTGTATGATAATGTCGGGTCGAGTGCATCCTCCAGTGAGGACAGCTACTCGTTACAGTCTAGTCAGGCCTCTAACTAACTCATGTCTTTCCTCTTAAGACGCTTATGGCAGTTCCACGTAACAAGCATCACCGCAAGTGCTTTTGGGTGATTTTCCAGCCTTCTCTGGTACTTTTGTCTGGAGGTCTCAATTTCCTCTCTCACAGTATTCATATTGAGATTTTTGTGGATTTCAGAATTAGTAACGAACCAAGGGACGTGTGCTATTGTTCTTAATATAGCGTTCTGTACTCTTTGCAATATTGTGATGTTTAAGAGTTTAGCATTTATAACATAAGTCACACTTTTGTATGGTACCTACATAGATCTATTATATTTCATTTCATTGTTTATAGAAGTAAATTCCTTCACTTACGATTCAAGTTTTAGTCCAAAAACAACCCATGGTATTTAGTTTACAGTTTCAGGTTTAGGGTTTCCCTTATCAAGTTCTTGGAGACCTTTCGGTTTCCATACATATAGAGTAAAATGATTCCCTATCACTAAGACTCCACTTAGTATTTGTCTATCTGTCTGTCTCACACTTGAACGGTTTTTATTCCTTACATCAAATCTTGTACTACATGAAAGTCATAAGCTTAATATACAGCAAAATTAGCGCGTATCCCACTAGTAAATGTAATGTTGGCTCTCCACCAAATTGCAAAACAATATTGACCTCGATGTGTTTCAGTAACTATCCAATAGATCTATCAAACAGGGCATTACGAGTTCCGATAATTATCCGATGTATTTATCGAGCTAATCGCAGCTTACACTGTTTATCGATGATCAGATCTGTAAAATATTTTTGAAGAGCTCGGACTGAAGAGATTCTATAAAGAACCTCGTCCCCTATTACGTGAGACCAACAGAGATTGGCAAAATGTGGGCATAGCAATGATTCTGTCTTCCCCATCGGTCGAAAAGAAGTAATTTTACGAGTTATGTGCGATGAGTACATTTATATTATCTAATTTAGTTGTAGGAATCTACCCTATTAGCTATAGTCGGTAGCTGTATGGGTTTTTCATTATTTCAGTCACTAGCTGGGTCCGCGGATTTATCAGCGTTTTCAATAATATTTTGCTCCTATTAGTCGCAGCGTGATGTTATTTAGCCTGTTATTTGATAAAACATGTTCCTCCTCCCCATATCTTAAACCTAAATGACTGCTTCAAAAAACCACGAGGTGTATGTCCAAAATTATTAAAATACTAGCTGTCCCGGCGAACTTCGTGCCGCTCTTTTAAACCTTTGCTTAACCGCCCCCAAAAGGTTCAAGACCAAAATCAGCCAAATCGGTCCATTTTTTCCCGACTTTTATTTTTATTTATATAGATGGATAGATAATATTATTTCAAATCAATAGTTCAAACAAACTCTTCAGCTGCAGTAGTTCGGTATACCGGACTACTGCAAATAGGCCCTATATAATAATAGAAGTAGGTATAAATTTAAATAAAAATGTATATATGTCATTACTTTATGGGCCTGTTCAGTATTTGGTTATAAATTGTTTACAAATGTCCAAATGTCATTCACATGATTGGCCGTACAGCTATTGTCATCAAGTCCACAAGGATAATTTATGATCCAATCCGATCAAAGCGCCTGACCATTTACGAGCCGGCAAATTACACGAATCGACCCCTGTTTTCCGAAGGTCAAGGTTGGTACGACAAGTCGAGGGTTGTTACTATATTGACAGGTGACATTGACATCTGTCAAGTGTCAGCTGTCATGTATTTAATCTTTATAAAGCGGTGTCATAACAACTAATATTAATATGATTTTTATGATATTATTAACCTTACCTAGGCATACAACGTGGGGTTAAATTGTAGTATGGTTATATTAAATAACATACAATCTCTTCCAAGGCGATAGGCAGAATGGGTTACACGTGGCAAAATGTTTGCCAATGATTTTGTTGGTCCTGCGTAATAGCGGACAATCCTATTGCCGTCAGACTCAAAGATATAAAGTTTAAAGTTACAACACCCATCGTTTTTCCTAGGGTTCCGAGAACGTATCTGGGTTGCCTGACAATTAACTATACAAAACGTTTTTGAATTTAACCGACTTTAAAAATAGGAGGAGATTCCCAATTTAGCTGTATTTTTTTTTATGTTATTGCTTCATAATATCTTTCGACTTGAACCGATTGTGATTTTTTTAAATTTAAATTGCTTCCCGTGTTGTCCCATTTCAATTTGGTCCCATTACGGTATTTTGGAGTCGGTTTTTGTGAAAAATACTTTTCATTTCGAAGCACTACAAGTCTTAGAATGCAAAATTCTCCGTTTTAGTAGATTCGTTCACGAGAATTTGATATGCACGTAGAGGTTACATCCCTCCTCTGAATAATAGCTGAGGTAGCACTTTACATCGTGAAATTTACTCCGTAGATTCGAATTCTAGAGGGTGAGATTGAAATACAGTTAGCTGTCTTATTTGTAAAGAGCAAGGTGATCTCCACGGGTTAATTGTACGATTTGGTATCATTAAATAAACTATTTGTCGCTCATATGGTTGAACAGTAGACCTCGTAAACATTAAAAACCAAATTTTGGTTCCTTTTCTTTCTCCTTATTCCATGAAAAAAAAATTTAAATGCAGGAAACACTTGTGCCAAATTTCGTAGAAATTGGATAAAAACTGTGTTAGCAGACACACATACACGGAATCTTCGGAACACACATATAGGCAGACAGACAGACAGATGGACGAAAGTGAAATTGTCAAATCTCGAAGTGTAGACGCTTCGCTCACTTCGCTTGCTCGGTCAATAATAATAATACCATAAAAATGCAATAATAGCACAGTATATTAGCTTACTGACTATTTACTCTGTGAGCCACTGTGAGCCAATGATATTAATAAAAACCGCTAATTTTGATGTATACTAATAATAATATTATTTTATTACATGAAGGACGGTACGGTCGACATTTGTCGAGCATGCCACCGTCCTGGTGAATCACTTCGCCATATTATTTCCGGTTGTTCGTATCTTGCTAACACCGAGTACTTGCATAGGCACAATCAAGTAGCCAGGATCATCCACCAACAACTTGCTCTTCAATATAGCCTTATTGAGTTTGAAGTACCTTACTATAAGTACACACCAGTGCCAGTTCTTGAGAGTGGTCGTGCATTGCTCTACTGGGACCGATCAATCATCACGGATAGGACTATTGTTGCCAATAGGCCCGATATCGTGTTGGTTGATCGGACCCAGCGTCGAGTAGTGCTCGTCAATATCGCCGTCCCGCATGACGAAAATCTCGTGTAGGCAGATAAGGACAAACTTAGTAAGTACTTTGATCTGTCCTTCGAGATAACCGCCATGTGGGACGTAATAGACTCGACGATCATTGTCTCGGTGGTCGTTTCGGCAAACGGATTAATAGCGAAGAGTTTCGATCAACATCTCAAGAGACTCTCGTTAGATTGTTGGATCAAGAGTCAGATTCAGAAGGCTATTATCCTCGACACGTGCTGTATTGTTAGGAGGTTTCTCAGTCTGTAGCCTCCACCGCCGGTAGTTTCGGTCCTACTCCGCCACTGGTGGGTCACTATTTTTTATATTTTTAAATAAATTTGTACTTTTATAGGTATATTTAAAAATATTTAAAATAAGTACGAGTATTTAAATGAAATAAACGAAATAATATTATGTTAAATTACTACACTACATCTTTGTAGGATTTTATGATTACATATTTGAGCCGTTTGGGGTTGAGACACTGGGGTCATGGGGTCCTTTATAGAGACATTGCTAAACACTTAATCGATGCTTCTCAGGACCAGAAGGCTGGCTCTTTTCTGGCCCAAAGAATAAGTATCGGCATCCAACGTGGCAACACAGCCAGCATTCTGGGACTGGACGTGCTTTATACGAGTTGACGCGACTCTACATGCGTATAATAGTGTATCTTAACTCGGAAAAACGCTATGCTACTCGTATTTTACGATGGGAAAAATGTATATTTTCTCATTTTGAAAAATAGTCAGTTGAAGCTTAAGATCTGAGAAGTATTCTGCCGCAGGATTTTTTTTGAGTTCTATCTAAACTCGCCGAGATAAAAAATTTTGAAAATGACTATATTTGCGCTTTCAAATGGTCGTAACTTATTTAAAACGCATTTTTTCGAAAATTAAAAGTGTCTTATTTTGCCCGTTTTACTATTAGAAATCATTTTCCAATATAAAAACCAACTTTACAAATTGATTTGTTCATAACAATTAATAGCCCACCGGCACAGATTTTGTTTTCTTTCCAATTGACTCATTTTGGTCCAAGGTTTATAAAAGTACAAACTTGTATAGGCGCCATCACATTTTTAGTGATTGGTCAGTCATTTTCATTTGTACGCTTGCCTATATGTCAGTAACATCTGGACACGTAATATCGTACACACAGTGGACCACACACGTTGTTGAAAACACTCTTAATTCCGTTACAAATATAAATATGCAGATTCCACTAAAAAAATGTGTCAGATGCCATTTTATGTAGGAGTATTTTTTTTTGGTTGCTTCAAAAATATAGTTTTTTTTTAATATTAATTCCCTTAACCCGACTAAAATCAAGTAAATGTGACTCAAAGCCATTATCTATGACGGGTTTCCCCAAAGCCTTATTCAATAAATTAAGGTTCTTCGCTACAGAAAATAAAATACTGGGCAGCAAATTAAATTCCACCTTTCACAAAATCTTGTTACTTGCGATAAGGTTAGGAAAAAAAGGTTTTTATTATATTATACTTGAGTGCTCCTAAAATACAGCACTTGGGATTGTGATCAATCGAAAATATTATTGTATTTGCATGAGATACACTTTTTTAACGTGAAGATTATTCAGGAAGTTTCTTTCATTGTTCGCCTATTGCTTGAAATCCTTGGAAGACGCCAACAATTTTTAATGTAAATTGTTAAGCAGCATGATGAATAAGATTTACGTGTCTTGGGAAAAGTCAAAAAAGTTTAGGTAACAATCATGAATGTGAGTGAAAAGAAAAACAAAAGTAGGTATGTTTAATTTTACATATTTTTTGGAATGACCAGTTTTAAAATTATAACCGATCGTTCTTAACCGCTTCTTTCTTTGACTTTACAGTTTTAATATACAGTTACATCAAATGGCAAATTAATATTATACTCTTGCTATTCCTCGCACTACCAAAAAGGGTCACCTTCTCTCCCTTCCGTCAGGGCTATTTCCTTTATTTTATTAACTAACAATTTCATTCAACGAATTTAAAAAAAATCTTTACAAAATTTTGTAGGTTTGAAAATCGAATTTTATATATTTATCGATATTATTACTTTGCTTTATCGATGTTTTAGCATCACTAGTATATGTAAGCCGAGTATAGGGGATAAGACAAAGTGTTTAATTTAATTTTAGGGCAAAACAAACTCATTGTTTTAATATGGCGTTGTGTGGTTCATAAACAACTTACATCTTCTTTTCTACATAACTGTATTGTCAATTTTAACCAATCTTAATAAATGTGATAACATACATCATGCCTATATCCCCGTAGGAGTAGACAGGGGCACGTTACACACCCCCACTAGTAATTTTGGTGGTTTCACGGAATAGGAGACTAGCCTGTTGTCATTACCGGTCACTATAGAAAATCTATAACAACTCTCTAAATTACGGACCAGCCAGGACAGATGTTACATACTAATCAATCAAATAATTTATTCACTTCGATCATTAAATGACGCTAATAAACCTCCGTAAGTTACCAAAATAAAAATATAAGTAATGGCTTCTATTTTTACTGCCAGATTCGCAAAGCAATAGGTAGAGCCTGTGAGAAAGAACATGGCAATAAAACTCACGGTCACTCTTCACACAGATTGAATAGAATCTTTGCAGTCCAAGCTTTATAACTAACAACACATGTGTATTTTGGTGATACATATATTATATACTACATTATGTAGGTATAGTAATTTAATCTAGCACACAAGTTGAGCCAGGAGCGATAAACTCGACGCTACTCAAACTGTTTTGAACCAAAACATAGTTTTAAGCCGCTGCTTAATAAGCGTTTGACATAATTTAAGCACTTACAATGTCAAAGCGTTCTTTGGGAAGAAATTTGAAACTTCAATTTATCCTTTAACTACGAGTACATACATTGGAACATATATTTTGCTGCCTCAGTGGCGCAGTCAGTTGAACATTATGCGTGGCCCCGGGTTCGATCCTCGGGTCGTTAAAGTTGCCTAAGTTACACCTTATAACAGATGGAACAAACAGACACACATACAATTTATTTACCTAGTTTTGTTGTTTGGGTTCCGTACCCAAATGGTAAAACGGGTCCCTATTACCAGGCCTATGTCACTCGCCTAACAATCGCAAAAAATACGTGACGTCAGCGACAACTTGAAGTTGTAAGTAAGTAAGGGTTGTCTCTTGTTTGTGATACGGCATTGATCATAGAGTTGATATTGAGGCATTAACGTCATAATTATTGGTCAAATTATGCTGGTACTTTACTGAACAACCCTAACGTTCGAATGATGTTCTCTGTAAACAAAATAATGTGCTTTAATTAATGTCGGAGTGCATGCAAAAAAATGTATGTATGTACTATTCCCTATTCTGTGCTATTACTAAGAAATATTTAAGGGGGCTCCCATACGATAAAATTGTATTTTATGGCATTTTTAGAGATAATGGCACGGAATCCTTTGTGCGTGATTCCGACTCGCTCTTGACCTGTTTTTTATTATGTACGAGTACTACTTTCATATGAATTTAGTGTAAAATTTGGAATGTCAAACAAACACATCAATATTATTTTATTTGTATGTACATGTTGTACTAAATTAATATGTACATTGTGACTTCACTATCACTACATAACTACATATATTATAAAACAAAATCACCCGTTCCGTATGTATGCGTGAATACAATACAATACAATACAATAAAACTTTATTGTACACCAATATGAAATGCATAACAAATACAAACAGGTTTTAAAATGTACAAATGGCGGCCTTATCACTAAAAAGTGATTTCTTACAGGCAACCTTTGGATGGACAAAGTAGAAGGAACAGAATTTAAGGAAGAGAGGGTAGGCATTGGTGAAGAAATAAGAAATATAAATAAAACAGTTTCTTGGGAAAAATGTACTAAGTACTTACTTATCATACATAAATACAAGTAACGTTGAATTGCAATAGATATACATATTACACATACATATACATACATATTTTATATCATAAACTTACATACACTATTATAGGTACAATAAGAATAACGCAACGTAATTATAAGACAGCAAATAACGACTTAAGCAGCTCAAAAAGTGATCTTTAACCATTTTCTTGAAAACCGCAAGTGTTTGTGCACGTCTGATTGTCACGGGCAGAGCATTCCATAGACGGACAGCCTGCACAGTAAAAGATTTTTTCATAGAAACCGGTTGCATGCTCTGGCATTTCTAATACTAGATTCTCCGATGACCGCAAGGATCTCGAATGCGTGTCATTGAGAAACGTAAAACGTTCTTTTAAATAGGTTGGGGTACGTGGATTGAACAAGACATTGTAAAGAACAGAGAGAATATGAGTATTCCGGCGAAGGCGAATAGGCAGCCACCCGAGCTTTTTGCGATATTCGGATACATGGTCATATTTGCGCAAGCCAAATATGAATCTGATACATAAATTCTGAAGGCGCTCAAGTGTACTTAGTTGCTGCTCTGTGACGTCGAGATAGCTGACATCTGCGTAGTCGAGAATGGGAAGAAGAATATACTGTGCAAGCGCAATTTTGGTGGCCTTTGGTAAAAAGTTGCGCAACCGGCGCAAGGAACCCATTGATGCAAAAAGCTTACGACTCACCTCGCAAATTTGCGGATCCCATGACAGAGTGTTATCTATTCGTATGCCAAGATTCTTAACAGAAGTACTTAAGGGCAAGGTAGGCCGCCAAATACAATGCTGGGCAGCATTGCCCAATCCACCCGAGCCATCATTCTGGAGCTTCCAGCAACAATGACCTGAGTTTTGGGGGGATTTACGCTCAGCCCATAACGCTTACTCCACTCGCAAATCTGTACCAAGTCGTCAATGATAATGTCGAATGCTTCACTCAACTCCTCTACTGGTGCTTGCATGTATATTTGTAAGTCGTCTGCATATAGGTGGTAGGATGAAAGTAGTGATTTAGAGATAGAGTTTATGAAAATTGCAAAAAGTAACAGAGAAAGAACGCCACCTTGTGGTACGCCGACAGTTGTATCACACCAATCCGATAAGAATTCATCGTAACGTACACGTTGTCGGCGGCCAAACAAGTAACTCTGAAACCAATCAACTACAGTTGGAGATATGTTAATGGAGCGTAATATGCCCATGAGGATATGGAAATCTACCATATTAAAGGCATTGCTGAAGTCTAATAAGGAGAGTACAGTAAGATTTCCATTTTCCATGCCAATTCTAATATCATCCGTAACATTAATTAACACACTAGTCGTGCTGTGTCCTGGACGAAACCCCGACTGAAAAGGATCTAGGAGGCTATTTTGGTTTAGAAAGGAATTCACCTGAGTATACACCAGCCGTTCCAATACTTTGGATAGAAAAGGCAAGATGGAGAGGGGTCGGTACTCAGAGAAGGAGGCAGGATTAGACTTTTTCGGCAGTGGAATGACCTGTGCCTCCTTCCAAGCCTTGGGAAACACAGTGCAGGTAAGGGAATAATTTAAAATATGGCACAGGATAGGAAGAATTTCGTCCAGGATCGGTATAATCATGTTACGGCTGACACTATCACTCCCGACGGCATTGGAACTCATAGACATAATACACTTCCCAACATCACAAGCAGATAGTTAATTAAAAAAGAACGGTGGATGAGAGGGTGCTGGAAGTGAAGAAAGATATTGTAAAGTACACCCTTTTTGTGTCTGATCAAGGGTTGACGAGGAACAGAAATGTTGATTTAGTAAATTGATATCAATTTTTGTAGTGGTATTCAATTTATTTGATTTTCCAACCCCCCATGTCTTGAGGAATTTCCAAATTTTGGCAGGGTCGCCGTTCTCGACCGTATTATGGACATGTTGGCGTTGGGCTTTCCTACACACCTTACTGCAGAGATTTCGTATGGAAACATATCTTTCATGATTGGCAGTTGTAGGGCGAGATTTATATCTGGATTTAGCAGACGATTTTTTTGCGATTAAGACCTTAATCTCTGGAGTAGTCCAGGGAGCTGGCAAGTGCCGGATCTTTACAGCACGTACAGGAGCATGTATGTTATACAGATTAATTAAATTACTTGTTAGGATGTCAACTTTCTCATCCACGCACTCTGTAGTCACAAGTGTGGTCCAGTCAATGTTATTTGCATCTTCACGTAGCATGTCAAGCTGCATACCACCAAAGTTGCGCTGCATAAGGATTTTGGGTTTAGGCTTAGGAGGGCGGAGCTTATAGGATAGGTGGATCTATAAAACTACGCAACTGATTTTGATGCGGTTTTCACCAATGGATAGAGTGGTTCCCGGGGATGTTTTTAGATATTTTTATGCTGCATGTGTTAATTATTTACATACCATAATGCAATGGTATGTAAATAATTAATGGCCTATAACTTTACCTACATTCTGTGAATAAATGAATAAGGTTAATTTGTCAATCGGACGAAACCGTGAGCGTCCACTAGTAAATAATAATTGTGCTTAATGTCTAAATCTGGACTTACATAGACTTATTCACCATGTGAATGTCGAGGCCATCCAGCTCCTCGATACCACGGACATAGTGAGAAGACTGAGAAGGACTAAGCCTTACGAGTCCATACCTCACCGAGACGCCTTGGCGACGTGGCCAGCGACGTCGCCATGGCTACGTCTGGCGTCTCTGCGTCGCCAGACTGAGTCGCCAAATCGCGTCGCCAATGCATTCAGTTCTGTCTCGACACAGTCAGGAATGGACGTGGAAATTACTGCACTGTTATTATATTATTACCAGCGTCGCAAAAAGATGAAACGAAAAAAGAAAAAAATATGGGTGCATCCGTTTATCCGGTCAGAGTACTCTTTCAATGCGGTGTTCCATAAACACGGCCGATTTTCAATTTCAATAATAAATCTCTCAGTATCGAACGACATTTTGCTCTCAATACGACGTGCGTTCAACGCGGCGACTGGTTGGCGACTGAGTGAGTGACGGAGCATACAAACACGTGCAAACAACTGGCGACGTCGCCAGGTAGCCAGCGTCGCCAGTCGCCGCATGCGGAGCGGTCGACTCTGGCTACACTGGCTACTTGGCAACATCGCCAGTCGGTCGCCAAGTGAGTTAGCCGTCATACAGCTCAATGAGAACTAGTTGGCGACGTCGCTGGCCACGTCGCCATGGCGTCTCGGTGAGGTATGGCCCTTAGTGTAGTGTTATAGTGCAGTGAGCAGTGAGTGCTATACTTTAAGACAACATGAACATAGTGTCATTATTCATTCATATAGAGACAATAAGAAACGTGCCAATGGACACATTCTTACATCTTATCATCATTCACCGAGCCTTTTCCCAACTTAATTGGGTTCGGCTTTCTAGTCTAACTGCGATTCGGCTGAACTTCGATATTTTCCGTAAAGCCACTGCCATCTGACCTTCACAACCCATGGGCGATATCGAGTTCTGTAGTTAGACCGCGAGGATTTTTAAGGGCTCCAACTACCCCTAACGACTGCCATAGATTTTCGTATGACAACCGGGACCGACGGCTTAACGTGCTCTCCGAGGCACGGAGGGGTCTCAGGGTCTTAAGAAATGGTCACCCATCCTAAGACCGGCGTGACTAGATATTGCTTAACCTTTGCAATGTATTAATATTGTTGGTTACCCCTAGAGATTCTTACATCTTAATTATGTAGCAATTTAAGTTAGATACAAATTACTACCCCTCCATGGGACCTGGAATCGAGAGCCCTTGCGTTATTGTTCCAATGGTGCAAGGAGGCGCTGGAGCGGAACCACAGGCCAGCGTCTCGAGAAATCGATGAACAGCGGTCCCAAATCCGCCAGGATCTCATGGAGTCATGGAGGGTGCGACTTGAGCAACCCAAGTGGGGTACCACTATCATCGTGGCGGTGAGACCGATCATGGACGATTGGCTGCAGAGGCAGCATGGTGACGTCACGTATCGTGCGACGCGACGTATCTGTTTCGCATCCGTCGTGAGGTCACACCCCGGTGTCAACACTGCGAGGTTTCCGACGACGACACCGCACTCCACACGTTGGTACCTCGCCGGGACCTCGTAGTGGGTCAGGGCTTGGATACCCTCTCGCTGGAGACCATGCTTCAAGCCATGGTCTCCAGCGGGAGTAGGTGGAACGCGGCCGTGTCCTTCTGCGAGCAAGTCGTGCTCACGAAGGAGGCGGCCGAGAGGGAGAGGGAGCGTACCCTCCCCGCCGAGTTCCGTAGTCAGTGGCGAGGGCGCCGCAGACTCATCTACGCCCAAGACCATCGACCAGAAGAAAAAAAAGAAAAAAAAACATACAAATTACTTATTAGTCTTTAGGCTAGATTGTAATTATAGTTATGAAGTAACATATTACTCGTATTACTGTTACGACATAAACACGAGAAAAAAAATGTCTAAACCCTAGCTTCATAAAAAGTTAAGTTAAAATACACAGACTACACCGCAATCAAGAGACTTAACAATGCTTTAACGTAATACGAGTACAAAGGTAAGTCGTATCCATGATCGTATCTAATAACAATTAATTTCCTGACTAAAATCCTGACACTAAACAGAGGATTTAAATTTTGATGAGAACACATAAATGAACCCTCTTTGTAGGTACCTACCTCCTAAAGTGATTGGCAGGAGACAGAAAAGATGATTAAGCATTCTTTACATCTCCTTTATGAATTTTATGAGAAAATCGAAGACAGTTTAACTATACGGAGTAATAACTTTTATTAACACTGTAATATTTTTGAACAGACTTCCAAAAAAGAAGGAGGTTCTTAATTCTACTACATTTTATTTGTTTCTTACCTCACATTATATTATCTTTCGACTGGATTTAGATTTTTTTTTGTAATTGAAAGCTACTTCCGAAATGGAAAAAAAAATAGTGTTTATTATTAGCTGTGTCAATTTTTGAAGTGTATTTTATTAAATTTTAGGCAAATACCTAAACGAGATTCTCACTCACACAAAATCACGCTTTATACTCTAAAAGGGGCAGATAGATAGGTTTGTTACTTCCACATGTAACTTAACTAAAGTAACTTACGTGTTTTCAACTAACTGCCAAAAAGGAGGAAGTTCTCAATTCGACTATATTTTTTTGTTTTTCTTTTGTTTGTTACCTCACCTCACCGACTGGGTGAACTGATTTGATTTTTTTTAGTAATTGAAAGCTACTACTTACCGTGGTTCCATTTCAATTTGGTTCCATTGCATTTTGGTCCCATTTCAATTTGGTTCTATTTCAATTTGGTCCCATTTCAATTTGGTACCATTTCAATTAGGTTCCATTTCAATTTGGTTCTATTTCATTTTGGTCCCATTTGAATTTGGTTCCATTTCAATTTGGTCCCATTTCAATTTGGTTCCTTTTCAATTTGGTTCCATTTCATTTTGGCCCCATTTCAATTTGATTCCATTTCATTTTGGTCCCATTTCGTCAATTAACTGTTAATTTCAAGTCAGTTGCTGTTTCAATTTTTGAAGTGTATTTTATCACGTAATACGAGTACGTAGACTATCGCAAATTATATTAACATAAGAAAATGTTTTTTGAAGTTAAGCTTCTTTGCGCACGTTTGACTTGGAGATTAAGCAGGTGAATGCGTGACAAGGACGTTACGGAAAGTGTGATTGGTCGAGGCGAGACATAAGTTAATGGAGATAGAAAGAGAGAGATACGTTTCGTATATTACTGTAGGGGCAAATAAGACCGCCGGGCGCCACTAGAAATATCTCCTGGTAGAAAGAGCGGCCGCGCGCGTTCACTTAAAAAAATGGGCAAAAGAGAGAGATCCGAACACTCATGTAATTTTCTTTCTCTCAAGAAGTTTTACTTCAGTCGTGTGGTCTAAAGCAAATTTGTTTTATCGGCAGGTGCACCACGTGTACCGACTCTGCAGTTATGATTCCTTAACATTCTTTGATAATGACTACCATCTGTATTGCCACCAACCACGTTGAATTTCGTTCTCATAACAAGTATTTAAATTAGCAAATGAAATTTGTAATTCAGGATTAAATTTTCATGTAAAACTTGAGTTTCCTGCTCGTACGTACGTTGTAATTGACGTATGGAATCTAATAAACCATGTAAATGTTGGTATTATAATAAAAGTTCACGACAAAATCTCACACACACCGACACGCTACCGACAAAGTTTTTACAGCCGCACATTACGTTTCTGTAGTCGGCCGTCTGTCACACCATTGTATAATATTAGCAAATTATACAGTGGACCGCAATAAATCTTGGTTGGTTACAATTAATTACTATAAAATTGTCTATTATACAGTCTTTATTTTATAAAACTAGCTCCAATATTTTAGAAAGTATTGATAATTTAGTTACCGAACTGGTTTCATTGCGGCCCAATGAATGCATCCTACTCGTTATGTGTCCAGTTCAATTGCTGAACTTGAATATTTTCCGCGATGCGACTGCCATGTGACCTGTACCACCCATTTGCAATATCCAAGCGAGATTGAAGTTCTGTAGTTACACGAGTTGCATTTTTAGGCCTTCCCGTAACGATTTCCAAGATGCCAAAATGAAGTTTGGAAACCCGGACCGAACGGTTTAACGTGCTCTCCGAGGCACGGGTAGGTCTTATCTTAAGAAATTGCCACCCATCCTAAAACTGACCTGACTAGTGTTTGCTTTATCTTTGCAGTGTGTTAACCTAACCAGTTACTACTTAGGGTAATTGCGTGATGGTTATATTATTATGTTTATACTCGTATGTTATGGAAACGAGTTGAGAACGTTAGAATATCTCATATTATATTAAAATTTATCGCGTCACTTAATTAAGTTTTATAATTATTTTCATGTTTCTCTAAGTACGCTTCGGTGTAAATGTCATCTTAAAATACGTATTGTCTATGTTATTAACATAACGTGTACAACATACCCCTAAGCAATTATTTTCTGTAACATTGCCGTCAAATTCTAATTCGGTGTAAGAGACATACTAGCAACAAATTTGTCGCTTCTCGCAACAATGCGCGTTTAATTACTACGCTACACTTGACGGGCGTATTACTTGCGTATTGCGTTACAGTACGCCGTCCCCGATTTGATACGCTAGGGTTACCCAAGTACGTTCTTAAGGGTTTGTGGTTTTAATGTTCACTGCCGTATTACATTATGAATTACAAAATACACTTGTATCTGACTCCAATTACAAAATTATCAAAATTGAGTAAAATGTCAAAGTTATTTTAAATTTTCCTACCCCTTCTGGAAGACATTTACGAGCGCCTACCTTTATATGTTAAATATTCGAAGATACTTCCTCATACATGTCTGAAAATATATTTTCTAAAGATACATAATAATATCATTGTATTGGAACAAAATAGAACCTTTTAGCCCAGCCCTGCTCTCGGTGAACTTAATTATTCCGCCACCGACATCGCAATGTCGTACACTTTCGAGCGAGATAGAACGATATTACTATACATTGACGATTTCATAAGCACGCCACAAAATACAAGTCAGCGATAAGCTTCGATGTACAGCGAACTTAGTGAACTTTAAGTGAGACAGTGCTAGAGAGTTGAAGGAGGTTCCTTGTGCGTATGTCTTAGCTGCCATCTTAAATAGTAATGTCGTGGTATTTCTTATCTATGGTTCAAGAAATGTTTGTCTATTTAAATTTGTTAATGATTATGTGACTGCAGAGATTGTAGGTAAAAAGCCTTTGACGGACAGACATATCTCACGTTATAACGGCTGGAAATTTCTTAGAGCATGTCTTCAACACAGTTGAAAACGGTCAGTAAGTATGAAGTGGTTACTTCCGGAGACATCAGGTAGCAAAGATGGATGAAATACCTTACTTACCTCATTTTATAAAGCTTCAGTATTTGATTTTTTTTCGGAATAACATTAGAAATCTAGTCACCAAATCCCAGACACCTGGCACGGTTGCAACCCCTTGCCCAGACTCCTATAACCCTGAGACTGCCAGACATGAGTCGTAATTTAAAAGTTGTAGCTACATTATTTCTGAGTGATGTAAGCAGTAGTTTTTTTTTTGGGCCTATGTTCAAGACCGCGGCCGCTTTTACGTCTGTTGCCGGGCGTCTTTGGTACGCAGAAAGTTTTTTCAGTGGCGACAGAGCGGCGGTCAATATCGGTTCAACAGTTTCGCGGCCAATTGCAATCGCAGCCATTGAAACAAAAAAATATTTTTCCCCTTATACGTAGGTCACACTATAAGTTTTGCGTAACTAAAAAAAACAACATGTTAAAACCAAAATATTATGTTTATTGCTTTTCAAAATACTCTCCTTTACAGTTTAAACATGTTTTCATGCGATCGAACCATTTTTTAAAACAGGAGAACCACAGATCTGAAGGCATGTTTTCGGCGTGCTGATTGAACGCTATCACTGCCTCTTCGGAGTTGGTAAAAGTGAAACCTCTCATCAAATCTTTGATTTTGGGGAAAATACAGAAATCACAGGGTGCTATGCGCAGGATGGGTGACGAGATGTGTTTTTTCGGAAGCTATAAATGACTTTGTTTTGTTGGTCGTGTGTGAAGAAGCGTTGTCATGATGTAGGAGAACGCGGCTTTTGGGTCGTCTTTCGCGAACTTTTTCTAACACCCTGGGTAAACAAATGGTAGAAAACCACTTGGCATTAACACTCTTTTGATCTTCAAGTGAAATTGTACAGATGGGACCCGTATCTGAGAAAAAAAACGCGATCATTTTTTTACCAACGTTTCTCGCCTGCCTCACTTTTGTTGGCTTGTTCTCATTTTCAAACACCCATTCACAAGATTGCTCTTTTTTTTCGGGTTCAAAACAATAAATCCACGTTTCGTCTCCTGTGACAATATCATAAACAGCATTAAAATGTGTGGTCGTACTTACGCTTCTGCTCCGCTGTCAGTTCATGAGGGATCCAACGACAACAAAGTTTCCGAACTTTCAATTCTTGGTGTAAAATTTTCTGGATTTGACTCATACCAATCCCCAATAGTCTTCGAATTGTGTCATAGGTATTCCGCGGGTTTTGTTCAGTTAACCGCTTAACAGTGGCCACATTATTTTCGTTAACGGCAGTTGAAGGCAGCGCTTCACGAAATTCATCATGTAAAGAAACTCGACCTCTCAAATTCAGCAAACCATCGCCTCACGGTGCTCAAACAAGGTGCTTCTCTCCCAAAGCATTTTGAAGACGAGCGGCACAGTCTTGCGGAGAGAGAGAACTTTTAAAATCATAAAAAATCATCGCTCTAAAATCTTTTCGACTTAATTCCATTTTCGTTGCATACGTTGAACTTTGATGTGTGATAAAAAACAATTGACAAATGATTTCCCGCCAATTGTTTTTTTTTGTTATTAAGAAGGTTGCAACGTTTAAAAAAATATAACATTCGAAATTCAAATAGTTCCGATTAGCTAAAAGTGCAAAACTTTTAGTGTGCCCCATGTATTAGTAGGTATAGATATACATATATTATAGTGCCCAATAACGGCATTAAGGTCATTTACTATACTAGGGCTACCTAAAAATATGGGTATTATAAATGCCTCTGTTAACCCTTTGTACAATAAAGGCGTGTGATAATAGTGTCTGTGTGAATACATTTCTGTAAGAAACATCGTGAAATAAAATCCCTTTAGCTACCCTTCTCACTCGTTCTATACAAAGTAATAAAGGTACCACCCCCTCAAAACGTGTACCAAGTTATAATAATGAATACAATATACATAAACTATACGATCTCGCCATAATACCCAATGGGTCGTACCTATCCAAGGAATTGACCCTTCAATCGAGGGATTCACATAAAACTATTGAAGCTTAAATATAGAAAGGGTATTGTAATAAAAATGTATAGATTTTAATCTGTGTGTACTTTGGTTGGCTCAGTTCAGGGTTCCGCACCAAAACGGCAAAAAATGGGAGCTCCCTTAAATATTTATTATATTAGGCAACAGAAATACATCATCAGTGAAAATTGTGCGCTAGTCAGACTCGCACTTGCCCGGTTTTTCTTACAATTCATTCACTGAGTTTTTTCACCCCAGTTGGTGTCAACTTTCTAGTCTATACCTAACTAGCTGATCACCACGGCCCGCGTGATATAGTTTTCTCGTCCCCGATTCCCGTGGGAACACATTACCAGGACAAAAAGTATCCTATGTTACTGACGGTTTAACTTTGAAGTATGGAGGAGTATCACTTCTACAAATGGTCACCTATCCTAAGACCGACCTCACTAGTGTTTGCTTAACCTACGCAATGTATTAAGCGGTTCCCATCGAGCTGTACCTGAGGATTTTTTTTTGAAATCACTACATATTTATAAAACAAAGTCCACTCCGCAGCGTCTATCTTATCTGTTCGCGATAAACTGAAAAACTACTGCACCAATTTTCATGCTGCTTTCACTATCAGATAGAGTGGCTCTTGACGAAGGTTTTAGTATAATAATTAGTCACGGGTGAAGCCGTGGGAGTCCGCTAGTATTGTATAAATTTGCTTTTAAAAGAACGAGTTTACGTCAATCTTTTTTTGCGATAGTGTAACTCAGCTCAGTACCCACTTTATTGTAATTCAAGACTCGTAATATAAAAGAATTATTTTATATTATGAAATCCGGGATTTCTTTTAATATTTTCTTTCGTAAATTCGCCTATTACTAATGTCAGGAAACCCCGTTTGGGGGCAAATGAACTTTTGTTGAAGGCAATTTTCCTGTATAGTCGGTCGGAAAAGTGTTCCTTTGTTCAAAATATCTTCGTTGAAAAGAAATTTGTAAAAAGAAATCCTATTAAAAACAATACTATCTTAAAACATAATTAAGTAATTAACAGAAGTACATAATATTAATCATCTTTTATAATTGTATGTTACTATCTACCAAATGTCTAAATCTAGCATGACTAAAGGCTGTGCAGTTTGCTTACTAATAGTATAGTAGTGGACGTCTACGACTTCGTTCATCATCCCGGTTTCATTTCGTTTTTATTGCTTCCCGGCTCCTCTAAGACTTAGCGTAATATATTATGGCCTTTATCGATAAAATAGGGAAAACAATTTTTTTTTTCCGTTTCAACTAGTTGTTCTTGTGATTAGCGTGTTTACCTTAAGGGCCCAGACCGCGCACGGACAAAGTCGATTTTGAGCGACAGCAGCGCTAAAGTTGCCCAAATCATCCGACGGGCGGGTGAATGACCCAGAGAGACCGCGATTTTGAAAATGTTTTGCGACAAACGTTCCACGTTGAGTTATTGTTATTGAAGTTGAATATTTACAGCATAACAAAAATGTTGAATTATTGGAAATAAACGACTGCCTATTTGTAAAATATTCCAAGAGTAGTTTTCGTTATAAAATGATCCTAATTACTAGATAAATAAATAAGAGTAGTTTGAGACACAATTTTTATGATTTTCTATTTATAATAAACAATCAAGAGCAGGTCCGGACTGACCTTTTTGTATTCTACTTACCTAAAATTCCAACTACGAGTATGTATTTATTTGTAATTTTACTACCTAAGTTTATTCTTATTTCGTAAAATTTTCATTCAATAAAATAATTGCAAATTCAGTAGGAAGTACGGTCGAAATAACATCACGCCTTTCCTCGCTAGTGTTTATCTCTACGCAAGGAAATGTGCCTATTGCGTAAACTCAAATACTTTTTGCTTACGATCACCTCGCAATCTAAAAAATCTTCTAGGGTTGTACAAAAAATTGTCAATAAATGAAACACAAGTATAAAAATGGTTCATATAATTAAAAGTAAGTAAACAATAACAAAATATGAGTCGCCACCTAAAAAGCGTGCTAGGGTTGTAAAAAAATTAGTTATAAACAAACATGAAATTTATAAATTATTCATATACTTAATTAAACGAAAGTAAACAATAACAAAATATGAGTTCAAAATTCTAATGTTTTTTTCATTTTAATGATTATTGATCAAATTCTGATTTCTACTAATTTGATGATAAAATCAATTGCTATTGCAAAACCTATCAGAATGAAAATGTTACCAGCTGCCCGATTCACGTAATAAAAACCGTAGCGTAGTGACTTAAAAATGTCACTTCGCACACTTTTTAACCGACTTAAAAAAAGAAGAAGATTCTCAATTCGCTGTATTTTTTGAACCGATTTTGATGATTCTTTTTTTTATTTGAAAGCTGGTGCATCCCGTGTGGTCACATTTTAATTTCATTAGGATCGGACCTTGGGTTTACACCAGGTAACTCTTCAAAATCGTATAGGAATTGTATAGAAATTGAGCTATTGGAAGATTTATGACAATCCAAGACTAGATAAGTAAGTGCGTTAAAAACAGAAAACCAAAAGGCGATTTCTAAGTTTCTAAGTTAAAACGACTTTTGAACTGGCGTGTTTACGTGAATCGACCGGCTGGGTAGTTAAGTTACCTCAGTCTCTTTCAAAATCATTAGACGTTCTTCTCTTTCAAAACACGTAAAGCTCTTTCTTTCCTCTCTTTAATAGCCTCTATGACATTGGGCGGGTCACGAATAGGCATGCTTCGTGACTGCCGAGGATCAACTAATTCTGGAAGGAGGCAATCGTAATAAAATCTAACTAATTTCATCTCCATTTTCTCCTTCCAAAATTTGTCGTCCTTTTCTATAATATAAACTTTCATAGGTACAGTAGCACCAAACCAGATGCCAAGCATGCAAACGTTTCTTTTAGTTATATGTAGCTGTCCCTGAATTTGGAAATACCAGTAATGATTTTTATTTATGACATAACCCTTGGAAGCCTTGTCCTTAACCCAAAAGGTATGTTTGGCCATTGCTTCATCAAGAGTCATGCCAGCTAAAGAATGTGGGCACTTAATTTCAATTAAACCGTTTGCATAAATGCCATCTGGTGTAGTACCAAGAAATTCATATTGATCGTCGACGAACAAACCGCAACCTTGTATACTAATATTCTCTTGAATTTCTAACTGTCTAATTGCAGTTTCTTCGTTTTCGATACCGTACCGTACAGCAGGCAAACTGAAGATATTACTACCATAAACGATTTTACAAACAAAAGCAGCACAACTTGTGCTCTCTCGTTTTTTACAAACTTCCCCGAACGATGATGAGGTTAGTAATTTTCTCCTTGTACTCATCCACTCAGCACTACTTCTTTGCAAATGGGTCGACCTTTCAAGCTCCTCTCTTTCAGCACAAGACAACTTTAAATCAACTAAAAAAGATGACTTGGCTTTCTCATATAATTCTGGACTCAGATCAGGTTTTTCGCAGTTTGGTCCATAGTGAGCGTCTTTCGATACAGCGCTGTGGCTTTTTTTCAATCTTAATTTAGGTTTAGCAATTAAACGGTTTCTACGATTACTATTTTCCACTTTCGCGATCAAAGGATTAGGACTAGATTTAAATATGACTTCATGAGTTTTACTATGAATCGATCCCGTATTAAAAGACACAACAGCAGCTGCGCATCGGCCCGCATAAGAACCACGGGAAGAATAATTTACACGCTTACCCCCAACTAATTTGGCAATTACTCCGTTAAAACTTTCAACTATATTACTTGTGCAATTATGAATTAAACTTCTAGATTGATATGACAGTCTTTTACTTAAAATTTCTACCGCGTCCATTAATCCGCATCCAACAATTGCTGGAAGTAACCCAACAGGTTCTATTCGACAAGTGTCAGGTCTACAAAAATACTCCTTGCAATGTTGGTGATTACCAAATACGTGTTGTGGACCATTTAGGATATCTTCACTAAGATTTTTTATTTTTTCTTCGAGTGACTGATTTTGATCCCCCCAATATTTAATCGCGCATTTTACACCCGTTCTTAAACGCAAATACCTTTCTTTTAGGAATTTCCGCAATTCGCAAGGATACTTAGTGTCTTTCGACAATTTCTCCAAGCTATTGCAGTAGTTTCGTAAAAGATGATTTTTGCATTCAATTTTCTCTACTATTAAATTATCGTACGGACGCGAATCTAATATTTTTTTATAAGTACTGGAATCGCCGTCTGCTACAAATTTATTATAAATTACACCGTGATCAACAAAGGAACGTTTAAACCCCTCAACTATAATGGTCGATTCCATCCCGGTAGATGATCCTGAATAATTCTTGAAACAATGGTGTTCCGGGGGCTGACTGTTGTTCTTTGCGGCTCCTGCACAGACTACGCAGTATTTATTTTTAACTCCAAAAAACAATACTTTATTAGTTTTAATGCCAATTATCGCAGCTGCGCCGGATAAGGCGGAAAAATTCTTACCATAAGATCTCTTGCTCCAACAACCGTCAACAGCAACAGATATTAATGGTGTACCATTTTTATCAACACTACCTATAGACACTGCGTACTCCGCTTCTTCCTTGACAGCTTCTGCCATGGAATGTGCTGCTGTCTTTTCCCACCAATCGCAAACCGTATTATTAATTTCATTGTACAATGAAGGTGACATGATTGGTAGGGCTACTGCGGCACTTAATGTTTTTAACTGAGAGTAGCTCCCACCAGATGATATGATACCAGACACAATTTGATGATTCACTTCCATGCTATCTTCTTTCTTTTCAACCAAACACACAGTAAATTTCATATTACACTTACTACATTTTATGATGAGTTTTGAGTCCAGACCAACTTTTACTTCACCTATTATACTGAGGTAACTTAACTTACAATCCATTGGACCGTGGTCCCCTATGGCCTGAAGAGCTTTAAAAAAAAAAAGAAATATCCACTACTCTACGCCCAACTTCCACTTCATCCACCTTTCCCTCTTGACGGTTGTCAATAACTAGTTCCTGTAAAGAAAGATAATGGCTTGATTTTTTTTATAAAAAATAATTCAAAAGGTATGGGCCAAATTTCTTCAAACATAGCTAAGAACTCCCTTAGAATACATCTTTGAAACACATAACACTAGATCAAAATCTTAAACGTTTTTATCAGTCTTCGTCAATTATGAAAATGAATAAATAAACATAATAAAAAACTGGTTGCTTGTAAAGTCGCTTTAGGACGATAATTTTACCGGATAATGTCATATTATTATATTCTCCATCGCTTGTACTGCGCTCTCGCTTGACCCTAGCGTGACATAATGTGACACTTTTTTGTGCGTCTTGCCGGTGTTCATCGATTTATAAGACGTTATCACGTCATAAATTTAATAAATCCGACTATATGCATAAAAACTCAAAAGGTAAAAAGAAAACAAGTCTACGGTCTTGAATTATGTTACATTAAAATAAATAAGAACACTATTGTAATAAATCGAATTCAACAGTTGAGACCCATTGAAATCCTCACAGGCTCGAAGATATTCCTGACTAGCTAAATGTTTCTTTAGAAATAGGCCCCGACTGCTAAATACGCTATATTACAATGGTGTTGTTATTTATTTTTATTAAATATTTTTATTACACATTTACATTTTTTAATCTGTCGGGTTTTAACATTTTTATTGTTTATTTATTTATATTCATAACTGACGAAGACAAATTATAAAAGTGCAAAAGAATTCGTACAATATTATGTTCGTGATGAACAGAAATTATAAATTTCCTTTACGCTATACGTATTGGTTTTTTATGGCGTCACTTATTCTATGTCACTCGGGCTTAGAAGACAATTCTAATGATACTAAAAACATTAAAATCGGTTCAATAATTTTGAACTTATCGTGCCACAAAGATATATTACTTAGTATACATACATACATACGTACACCAGTCGCGTAAAAGATAATATTTTACAAAAAAAGTTCTTGATTTTGGTAAAATACGAGATTTGAACGTGAATTTTCTTTTGAGAAAGTAATTGAGAAGTATGTGTTTGTCTCACAATGAAAATAATAAATATTGCAAAAAAAAAACTGTAGGTACTGAGATTTTGTCTTCGCCCATCACTAACTAGTTTGTTTATTTATGTAACAAGTCTACAAGAATTACGTATAACAACTTACCTCTATACAGCGCGTAGCAGTGTTGCTCGGAGTCTCAGCCTGAAGGTTTTCTTCATTTTCAGTACTGGAAATATTATTCATCAATATCCACTTTTTATTTATTTTGTAATTTTTGTACAACCCTACGCCAGGCACGGCGCGCCTCTTTGGCGGTAGGTATGTCGACAAAGCCGTGCAATTTCTGATAGGAAACATACCTACTTCCACTTCCACATATTTAGACATGATGAACATGAAAACTAATAATACTGTAACTAATAATAGTGTAAGCAAACTCATTGCTTTGAAATACATAAATATATGAAAACTAATACTATATTATGTAATAAAATTTATTATTATGAAAATTGTTCCTATAGAAATTGACTTTATTACTTATATAGATATTGAAATTACGTAATTATTACCTACTGGACATTGTAATTTTTCTTCTTAGACTGACATACCTAATTGTGTACCTATCTATATAATAATATAATAAGCCTTTTATTTCCAAACAACTTAATATTAAAAATACAATCTATACGTACTTATATTTACCTTTTAACATTAAAATTAATTTATTACAATTATGTTACCTTCCATTTCATAATGATAAACTTTTTGAGATTTTATTTGTTTGTATTATTGGTGTAATATTTATTTATTTATTTATTCATCATTATAAAAACAAATTATTATTTTTTATCTAATTAAAATATTTATCTGTTTCTTTATTCTTTATTAAATAGCTACTATGCACTTAAACAAAATTCGCATTAAGTAAGTATAGATCCAAAATTGCATGCATTTCATAATAAATTTTACAATTATTTCTTATGTACCTATTACATTCTATATTATAACATTTTACAATCATTTAGTTCATTATAATTATACCTATATTAGTTCTATTCAATAATTTCTATTTAATAATTTCTATTTAATAATTTCTATTTAATAATTTCTATTTAATAATTTCTATTTAATAATTTCTATTTAATAATTTCTATTTAATAGATTCTATTTAATAAATGTAATGCACTGACTTGACTGACAGGTAGTTAGCATGCCTCCAAACCTGTCATTTGGAAACCCATTTCTGGGCATAGGCCTCCTCCATCCATTTCCACAAAGTCCGGTCTGCCGCATGTCGCGTCCATGTGACGCCAGCCGCATCCTCGATGTCGTCTCTCCAGCGCTGGCGAGGACGGCCTCGCGCGCGTCGGGCAGTCTCATCGCGCGGGTACCAGTGTAGGACGCGTTCCGTCCATCTGCCATCCGATGTGCGCGCTACGTGGCCCGCCCATCTCCATTTTAGTTTGCAAGCTAGTGTGGCTACGTCGACTAGTTGTGTCCTGTCTCTTATCTCCGAGTTTCGTATGCGATCTTTGAGTTTAACATTCAGCATGCTTCGTTCAGTTGCTCTCTGAAATACTTGTAATTTTCCTATGACCTTCGATGACAGTATCCAATTTTGGCAACCATACAGCAATGTCGGAAAGACCGCCGTTTCCATGGCTTTTTTCTTAAGCGTCATAGGAACTTTTGCCTTAAATATCTGTTTCAGGGACCAATACTTGTTCCAAGCCAGCCTAATTCTTCTGTCTACTTCTGTTAGTGTCTGATCTCGGAAACATATACTCTGACCCAAGTAAATATACTCCTGTACATACTTTATATCTAGTCCAGTGATTTGTGTAGGTATTTTTGCGCCATTTGTTAGGATGCATGTTTTTTCAACGTTTATTTCTAATCCACATTCGATACTTGCCGAGTTCAGAGTTTGGATCAAGTAGGTTAGTTCAGTATGACTTTCACTTAGAATTACGATGTCATCGGCGAAACGAAGATGATTTAGCAGCTCCCCATTGATGTTGATACCCTTTCCTTTCCAGTGTTGATAAAGTTTGCAAAATATATTTTCTAGCAGCGCTGTGAAAAGGTTTGGAGAGATTGGATCACCCTGCTTTACACCTCGTAGTATTTGAAATGTATCTCCAATGCGCTCCGTTCGCACTGAGGCCGTACTATTCTCGTAGATATTATTTAGTATTTGTATGTACTTCGTATTAACTCCTTGCGACTCTAGTGCTCTCCATAGTGCTCTATGTGAAATTGTATCGAAAGCCTTTGAATAGTCAATGAAGGCGATGTAGAGTTCTTTATTATATTCATTGTAGCGCTCAACAATCTGCGTCAGAGTGAATATATGGTCCATAGTTGAGTATTTTGGCCGAAATCCTGCCTGTTCTCTAGGTTGGTGTTGTTCCAGCGTGTTTCTTATTCTTCTCAGCAGAACACTTGTGAATATTTTGTATGTAGTTTGTAGTAAACTTATTGGCCTGTAGTTGCCGATATCCAAATGGTTACCTTTCTTATATAATAGGGTAATTATTGAGTTTTCCCACTCTTTGGGTATGTGGCAGGACTTCAGAATATTGTTAAATAGATACGTCAAGATGGGTGTCAGTGGGTCGATTATAGCTCTGATGACGTCATTGGGAATACCATCTTCTCCTGGACTTTTAGCCGATTTCAATTTTTTGATGGATTGATAGATCTCAGAGTTTAGAAACGGCATGACTTCTGGTTCTCGGTGAGTCACTTGTTGGTAGATTGTACTTGAATTTTCCTCGGTGTTTTGGTATTTTAGGTTTTTATCACTGTAGAGATTTTTGTAGAAATTTGTTGCTATTTCAAGAATATCTTTTCGGTTTGTAGACGGCGTGTTGTCCCTATGCGATAGAGCTGGTATCCATTCTTTTGTCAATTCAAGCCTTTTCTTTGCTCTTTTAATGGAGCCTCTTGTTTTTATTTCGTCTTCCATGATTTTTAATTGATGTTTTTGTTTATTTTTGTATATTTTTTTCTTGATCTTTCGGTATAATTTTGTTAATTCCTTTTTATCATTATTTGTTTTATTTTCTTTAGACTTCAAATTGGTTCTATCCTCTATAAGTTGGCGTATTTCATGAGTAAACTTGTATGAGTCTGATTTTTTAACATGTGGCAACATATCCAGACTTTTCTTTATGGTGCCTATTATATTTGTATAATATTTTTGTGTCGTGTCAGCTTTTGTACAGCCCTGAAGAAGACGTTTAAAGTTATTTTTGACCATTTCTTGCTCTTCTGTAGTAAGTTCACATTTTCGCCGTCCATAAGACTTTCTACTTTTCTTGGTGTCGGTGTTTAGGTTCAGAGAGGCTCTAACAAACCTATGGTCCGATGGATACGATGTCCCAATGATCTGAATGTCATTTATTAATTTTATATTTTTCGTTAAGATAAAGTCAATTTCATTCCTTACTTTACCGTTTGGTGATATCCAAGTCCATTTCTTTTTATTATTTTTTTTGAAGAATGAGGTCGCTATTGATAATTGATTTTGGAAACAGAACTGTATCAAAGTTTCTCCTCGTTTGTTTCTTTCGCCGTAGCCCCACGGTCCCATTACTTTTTCATCTCTACACGGTTGACCTATCTTAGAGTTGAAGTCACCGATTACCAGAATGTACCCAGATGCACTATGTAGAATTTCTTGTAGTTCTTCATAAAATTTCTCAATTTCTATGTCATTTGACTTAGTCGTAGGAGCATATACCTGTATTATATTGATTGTGTATCCGTCAAACTCCAGATCTAGTCGGCAAATTCTATCGGATTTCGCTACAAATTTTTTTATATTGTGTTTGAATTTTTTTGCTATCATAAAGCCGACTCCATTTTCACCACTCTTTCGTCCAGTGTACATCATAATATAGTTTTCGCATTCATACATTTTTGTACCTTCTTTTTTTACTTCCGATAGTCCAATAATGTCCCATTTAATATCTTGCAGACAGTACTCCAGTTCATTTATGCGACCCACACCGACTAGGCCTCTCACATTGAAAGTACCTATGTGGAGGTGTGTTTTCATTTTGTTTATATGATGGATGGAGGGTTGTGGTCTTATGCTCCCGCGGGGACCAACCGTATTGGGAGATTTGCTTTTATTTACAACTTTGTTTGGAATCGTATGATTTTTGTGGAGAGGGGCCCGAGGTAGTTGCTATTGACACATGTTAATTTCTTCCAGTTCGTCATCAAACGTACCTGTGTCGCTTGTTTGTGAAACACCTCTAGTTTTCATGAAGGCTTCTATTATGGGTTTCGTTTTCATGACACTGTGGTTATTTTTATATTTTTTGGAAATTCCATAGTTAATGGACGGGTTTGGCTGTCTTTTATTGCATGTGCTTTTACTTGGTTGGATGTCCAAATTGTTTTTGTTATAGGTTTCAGGTACTTCAAGTATATTTCTCGGGTGTTTCTTTAGTGTAATAATTCTATCGTAACGCAATGCTACGTTTTCGCCTGATTCTTTCCGTGAAACAAATTCTGCTTGGAGTTCCCTTCTTTTTTTAAGAACGTTTTGTGTGTAGTCTTCTTTTATATACATGTTACAATTTTCCAATATTTTTTTATTTTTTAATATTTGAATTTTTAATCCCATAGAGTTGGCTGTCATTACTACCGGCCTATTTCTATTTTGACCATTGATTTGTCTCCCAATTCGTTTGACCATCTCTATGTCCCGTCTCTCACATGTAATTTCCAAGTTCTCGTTAATGATTTGCAACATAACTCCTTCCAATTCATTGTATGATTTTTCATTTTCGGGTATACCAAAAAATACAAGATTTTTCTTCTTCAGTTGTTGTTCTATTTTCTCTATTGTTAATTTTTGGTTTTCAATTTGTTTTTCCAATTCATTGAATTTTAATTCCATTTTTTCAAATTTTATATCTATATTTTTGTTTATGTCCTGTATAATAGTACTTTGCATTTTATCAATGTCCTCTCTTTGGGTTTGCATTGTTAGTTGGATATTTTTGAGGATTTCCATAATTCCTTCCATGGTTGAAGTATCTTGTTAGTAATATTATAATACCTTAAGAGCTCGTATTGGTATCGAGTTTAATTAGTAATGTAGAATAGTACCATCTATTGGCGAGTAGCGGAAGCAAATAGTAAGTTGACTGTAACTTAGATGGCACTATCGACAATATTCGATCTCCAATGTACCGAATTATGAAGTTTGCATATAAATTTAGCAGTTTATGATTCACTTGTATGGGTTTAAATGTCATGAATTGTATAAATGTCAATAATTATGTTTCGATGATTTCACAAGAATGTTCGTTTCAATGTTTATATTAAATCCAATATGTCACTTCAAATATATTTGATCTGTCACTGTTCAATGGTAATAATATTAGTCCACCCACACTTCTAAATTTATAAATGTCGAGAAAATATTGTTTTAAATTGTCTTATTTACATTAAATTGTCCAAATACACATATATCCAACAGCACACAGTCATTTATTTGCATATAGTTCTTTATTTATCATGACACAAACACTGATGGCTAGCAAAACATGTCCCTTTTCGTGTCCGTTGATATTCACTTTGACGTTGGTTTATCACTATTGTTGGTATTTTCCACAGTATTTCTTTTGTTTTTGTAATAATTTTTTGTACTGATTAACTTCCAATAACTTTCACGCACTTTAAACCCTTAAATTATTTATAAAACAATTTCTTCTACGGAGCCGATACGAACCGTGGCACAGTAGCGCCCTCTCTAATTACATGTCAAATCAATATTTACATGCTGTTGTAGGTATATGTCTGAATCAGGCCATCTAAATCATTGTACCTATTTGCTTTGTAATGTACCTACCCTGTTCAAAATGAAAATAGATTATATTATTATTACTACTAAGACATGATAAGCATACACACAAATAAAAGTTATAAAACTAGGATTTTTACTTGACACTAACACAAATCTAGTAATTTTTTTCTAGGTATTTAGGACAAGACGTAGTCAAGTAGGCAGGTAAATAAATAAGTAGGGAGGAACTTACATTTTATTCCGAGATCTTTTGGCCTTCACGTTTTTATAATGCGTACTAAATTTTCTTTTCGCTGGCATGGCACTCCGCAAATTATCCTGCGAAAAGAGACCCTCGATTACCAATTACGTTTATGATACCTATTGCCTTTATCATGTTGAAAAATCTATGTATGTCGTGCAGAGAACTATATACCCCGCCAGTTCATATCTCGAGAAAATAAGGTGGGCAGGGCTTTGATTGTTTCAAGCCTGAATTGATACCTACTTTACAAGGTTCATAAAATGACCTACGCAACAAAGTAAATAATTTTGTATTTCTTACGATTTATATCTAGTTCCATCATGGTTTTCTTTCAGACTTTCATTATATCGGTACTTTCTACTTACTGAAAGTAAATTAGTTATAAAAATATTGTACTTACAGTTTTTCACAAAAAACACAAATTCACAACACGTAATTTTGCTGTAGCATCCGACACGCGTGGAGTCACTTTGAAATTCTATGGCGCACTGGCGATTAGTAACCGTGCTATCGGGACGCGCTTGAATTTCCATACATTTTTCTATGGAGAATTTACGTAAAACATATCTAGATTTTAGGGCTTTAAAAGGGGAAGTTTTTGTTTGTAAAGGTACAAAAAAAAGTACCACGTTATATTTATTGGTTTTTTCAGTGTTCAAAAAGTGTTTCTTTTTATCAATTTGTGTTGATTTATTGGGTTAAATCTGAAAAATACGAAGGCACGTTTTCGCATTTTTTCTCAATTTTGTGCGTTTGTTGACGTTTATTATATAACAACTACAGGGTTTTAAGAGTTAAAATTAGCACTAACATAATTTTTGGTCTTTCATTTTAATATATACAAATTATCGTTGTTATTAATCATATGTAAATAAAACAATGGTAAGTAAAAATTTTTTTAAGAAGAACTTACCATTGTTTTGTCATGGATTTTCGCCAAGTAACGCCTGTTTCTATCCAATATATGTAAATAGGTTAAATATGAACAATCGTAACACTCTTTTCGGTGATTTTCACGATCTGGGCCCTTAATAAACAAATAAACTCTGATAATATTAGTGTAAATTCACAATAATGTAGAGAATATTCAATTAATTTAATTTAACGAATCAATCAACGGATTCCGATAATTACTTTGCGTTCGACGTGCGGTTATATTAAGTAGGTAATTTAATAAAATAATTATATTAAATTCAAATTAACTAAACTAGCGAAATTTATTGCATCCAGCTACAATATCACACATTCGTACATACCTGCTTTTAGATAGACATAGTAGACACAAGTTACAGCCCATTTTGACTAGTAACTTTATTGGTCCCCCCGTCATAAGATTAGTCTATTGATGCCTACCACAAATCTGCTTTTGAATAAGGAATTTGAATCTTAAATATGTATGTTCTATTTAATTAAAAGACAATTACATTACATAATATATACATAGGGCTGCGTCGGTGGCACAGTGATATGGGTATCCGACTGCCGTTCTTGAGGTTCCAGGTTCGATTCAAGGTCGAATCATATATATTTGTGCGATCCACAATTGTTTGTTTCGGAGTTTAGGTGTTTTTCTTTCTAATTATAATGTGTACATATGTATTCAGAAATATATAAGTTTGTTTATGTAGTCTAGATCCCATAGCACAAGCTTATATTCACTTAATATGGGCTAGACGACGTTGTGTGTTAATAGTCCAAAAATATTAATTTATTTATTTTATTAAAACTTGAGTTTGTGACAGTACCCGATTGTCATGGCGTCTATCTAATTCGTCCATAAATCATCATCAGGAGCTTGTTTATCAGCGAAACTGGGTTAACTCTATTATTTGGAACCAATCTGGGTTAGCAACTAGAAATGTGCCTAATAACAAAATCTTTTCTGATTTATTCTTTGATTTCGGACATGGGAATTTGGGGGAAAAACAACATTGATAATTTGCGTATTAGTATTGTATATAGAAACTTTTATTAACACCTAGATGATGCCCGCGACACCACCCGCGCTAATACCCGCTGTAATAGTTTTTGCCTTCCCAATTGCCACGGGAACACATTAACGGGAAAAGAGTGGCATTGAGATTTCTTGCCTGATTCTTCCTCACTAGTACGGTGTATTGCGCGGTGCTTCGCGCCGCACCACGTCATAGGTTTTGGCTTATAACTTTTGACCCCTTAGGGCTAGGTTTCGATTTTTTGGCTTGCCTCCAGATCGAGGGCTATCCATAGAGGGGTCAACCATCATTGGAGTATAAGCAGTTCTCGAGAGCTAAGGGGTACATTCCCCATTTCTATATATAGATAAGGTCTACCTGTGGCTATGCGAATCTGGCAGTAGGTGCATGTAAATGAAGAATTTTGAATTTAAAAATTAATCTTCTGTAGGTATAGGTAATAAAAATGAATGCTGTTCATTTGTCTCGCTAAAACTCGTGAAAGGTTTAACTGATTTGGCTTATTTCGGTTTTCAAAATTAAATATTTTTAGAAGTTCAAGGAAGGCTTAAAATAATTTATTATGCTTTCGATTGTCGATACTTGGTGGAACTTTATAGTAATACATTATGAAATAAACTCAAGGTACATGCTTCACAATTTTGTCAATTCCTCAAGATTGTTTGTTTGATGTTATGTGATATGATAAATGTAAACCATGTAACGGAAGTGAGTTAGTGTAAAAAGAACACCTTTGATAATGCCGTAGGGCGAAACCGGTCAGGTGTCGGAAATAAAAACTGTGGAGCATGTGTTCAAGTGACTTTATTTCATAATGAAGGTTTAAAAGGTTTTTTTATTTATTTTGAGGGGGTACGATGTTTGTTGGCAGCGGTAGTATTCGTTTAAAACATTCCTAACATTTTCTTTTTGTCACCAGATCCACCTGGTGCTCCGTACATCGAGGGTTACGCAGAAGGGGAAACAGTTCGACGTGGCCAGAACTTGGAGCTGGTCTGCAGAAGCAGAGGCGGTAACCCACCAGCCCAGCTCATTTGGTACAAGAATGGAGAACAAATCCGTATGGCTTACAGGTGAGTTATTGTTTCTACAAATACAACTACAGTGGGCCAAGAAGTTGTCTTACCAGTTTCGATTTAATTTTCTAGTCAGAGATTCATAATTATGCAGTTATTTATACTCATAGGTACTAAGCTTTATTATGAATGAATAAGACATTAATATGGGAATCTAATCAGCCAGCGACACATTCAGAGTGGCAACCATTTTTTTGGGGTTATCTACAAATTCCAACATGCAATCTCGATTCATATTTTGCTATCCGGGATTGATAATTTCATCATCCTTTCAATGTCAAATTGTATGAATATCAATCCCGAAACTAATAATAATAACTTTATTCAAACCAAAAAGAATACATAGTTCTCATTATTAAAAAATATGTAAATGACGAACGATTTGAGAATGACAGGAAGACTTATCTTATTCTTTTTGTTTTGTTTTTGAACCCTACCCCTTAAAGTAGACTACGCCTGTATTTTAAGGAGCTGTTATCAGCCACGGGTTGTACATTTGTTGTCTTCGAGTTAGCAAAAATCTAAAAATCTACCTACGCGCGTGTGTGGGGGGCGAAAGGGGGTGTTGTGTGGGCGGAACTTATTATAATTATAAAAAGCAAAATATATACCCATCGAGATTGCATATTGAATTTGGTAGTAAGTGACTATACATGGTACTTCAAGACTATTCTTTACTAGGAATATTATAAAGCTGAAGACTGTGTTTGTTTCAACGTGCTTTTGTTAGGAAATACCGGTTTAAATAAAAGGCTAAATAAGCATCACGCTACGACCAATAGGAGCGGAGCAGTGATGAAAGATAAATGCAAAAACCGAAACGTTGACCAGATCAGTTGCATCCGTTACTAGGAAAGTAATTTCTTTGCTGGTGCATTACTTCCATGACTTGTAGAACAAGAAGAAGTGTCTGTCTATCTGTTTGTCCTGGCTAATCTCTGGAATGGCTATACCGTTTTTAACGGGACTTTTACAGGCAGGTGACTGATGTTAGTAAGATATAATTTAGGCTACTTTTTATCCCGAGAATGTGTTCCCGCGGGAATTGGGGACCATAAAAATATTTCACGCGGGTGAAGTCACAGGCTTCCGCTAGTAAAATATATAAATCAAAACATTCACCTCACTAAACTATCCGTAAAACCAATATCTTTTCTATATTGATTTCAGCGATCGCAAGCTTGTTCGATGTCTTGTTACTGAATTTTTCAGTATATTATAAATATTTATGACTCCAAACCGAAGACGTGGCAATGGTTCGAACAGGCGTTAGGTAGAAATATTTGAACCGGTTTTATATTTTATGGAGTTATATAGTGTTGTGGAAGAATGTGTTTTGTTGAAGATATGTTTTATAATCCTTATATTCTCTAACATCTGTTTCTGAACTGTAGTTACATAGTCAAAGTGCTGATTCTGATATCTTTCGTCACTAGAATATATTACAGGGATAAAAACACGTCACATATTAACACAAAAACTGACTTGAAATTGCCGGAATGAGAACAAATTATTGTTAAAATGTGATCAAACTGAAATACGATCAAAATTTGGTTCCATTTCGGTGATTTGAAGTCGGTTCCTGTGTCAATTTGAAGTCGGTTGCTGTGTCAATTTGAAGTCGGTTGCTGTGTCAATTTGAAGTCGGTTCCTATGTCAATTTGAAGTCGGTTGCTGTGTCAATTTGAAGTCGGTTGCTGTGTCAATTTGAAGTCGGTTCCTGTGTCAATTTGAAGTCGGTTGCTGTGTCAATTTAAAGTCGGTTCCTGTGTCAATTTGAAGTCGGTTGCTGTGTCAATTTGAAGTCGGTTCCTGTGTCAATTTGAAGTCGGTTGCTGTGTCAATTTTTGACGTGTATTTTGCTTTCCAGTCTAACTACGATTCGGCTGAACTTCGATATTTTCCGTGAAGCGACTGCCAACTGACCTCCACAACCCATGAGCGATATCGAAGTTCTGTAGTTAGACCGCGAGGATATTTGATTTAGGGCTCCAACTACCCCTAACGACTGCTAGAGTTGTTTGTATGACAAGCGGGACCGACGGGTTAACGTGCTCTCTGAGGCACGAAGAGGTCTCAGTGTCCAAAGAAATGGTCAGCCATCCTAAGACCGGCCTGACCTTTGTGTTAACATTGTCGGTTACCACTAAACCACGAGCCCCTCCCATATTAGTTGGATATATCCAAATATTAAACATAAATATGTGTATGGTGTTGTTTTGCTCTTACATTAGCCATGATTGATCTCCGCTGTCACATAATAGTTGGCTCTGTGACACCAAGTGTCGTGGTGTCGGAGATTATCCTCTGAAAATGGCAGAGCTGTTTTGTATTCAGCTATGAGTTCTATGAGTGTATTCATATCATAAGTAATAATCTTTTGTGTCATAAATACTAGCTTATTTCGAAGGAGAAAAGAAAATGTCGTTGATTCTACTTTACTAACCTTTAAAAGTTTTTTAGGGTAAAACTGAAACTCTATTACTAAGACTTCCCTGTCCGTCCGACTGTCTCCAGGCTTGTATCTCATGAACCGTGATAGTTATCAAGTTGAAATTTTCACAGATGATGTATTTCTGTTGCCTCGATAACAACAAATACTAAAAAACAGAAAATAATAAATATTTACGGGGGCTCCCATACACCAAACTGTTTTTTTTTGCTGTTTTGGTACGGAACCCTTTGTGCGCGATTCCGACTCGCACTTGGCCGGTTTTTTGTTATTTTAAAAAGTTTCACAAAGATCTTGAAGACATAAGCGCTTCTTAGTAATAAGGCCGCCATTTGTACATGTTTAACTTGAATATTTTGTTATATATGTTGTATTGGTGTACAAAGAAAGTTTTATTCTATTCTATTCTATTCTAAGCCAACTTTACCTGCAACTTGTACACCTGCCGATCAACAGACAAAGAGTTGCATAAGTGTATCACAGACATTTTGCCCGTAGTTTGTTTGGTGTGACGTCACCAGTCAGAATCTCATTTCAACCTATAATACAAGTTTGTTGCGAATCTACGAGTAACCATTTTTGACGGTTTAACCTCGTATGTATCTATTTATAGAATATTTTAATATTAAAAACGTTAGTTGCACAGAAAACTGCGAGTTTCCTTCAGCTATTCGTCGAATACAGAGCTAAAAACGTAATATTTGTCAGTCACTGGAAAATAAAATACCTAATATCATTGTAAGAAAATATTTTAGATAAAAAAACCGGTCAAGTGCACGAACAAAACGGGAGATGGGAGCCCTCTTAAATATTTATTGTATTCTTTTTAAGCTATTGCATAGCTTCTATCGCGGGCATTGAGCGTGGAGACCGAATCAAGAAATTCCGTAACGAAAACATAACCTAACACAAAAAAAACACGGCTGACAGGCTGACGTCTTTCATATCGTTTTATATTGTAATTTATTTGTTTTGGTGCAAATTTTATAATAATAATTATTATTATAATTATTTTTTTCCTTTTTTTTATTACTTTTATTATTATTTTTTTGTTTTTTCTTTTTTTTTCTTTTTTTTTGTAATACTTACTATTATTATAATTTCTTTTCTTTTTTTTTTGCAACTGCAGTTCTCAGGCAGTCTTCGAGTGCCACACGTCTTTTTTTTTAGTATTTGTTGTTATTGGCAACAGAAATACATCATCTGTGAAAATATCAACTTCTACGGTTCACTAGATACAGCCCAAGACAGACGAACGGACAGTGAAGTCTCAGTAATAGAGTTCCCGTTTTACCCTTTGGGTACGGAACCCTAAAAAGGAGTTTTATCAAGACACTGCTTACCCCCTCAGAAATGACAATGTGTGCATAATAAATAATTAGATATCTACTCAAACCACTTACCATTCAAGACTAAAGTAAAACAACTTGTAATTTAATACCGTATCGATAAAACGATGGTGAAACTTCCAAAGTTTGTTCCTTTCAAAGGAAAACTTGTCATTATATTTCTTCTTAAAATCTGCTGAATAATAGCCCTAAAGATATTCGTTATACAGTATACAATACAGGGGCAGAATCAGCATTTTGCCTATAAAAAACATCCCACCCCTATTTGGGGGATCGTATTAAGCTGCCAACAGATAGGGCGTATGTCCTCATGATTTATGTAAGCTGACGGCTAGGGATGTTACACTATCGACATTTTATTCGACTACAATACGATAATATCGCAAATGAATTAATTCTATTTATGAAACCATTTGAGTAAAAAGCCTCTTTTACAACAACATAATGTCACTCAGGGGTAGAGGTATTCAATACGCCCACATTTCAGCTATCACTGTTTGAGAAAGCCTTGTCAATCTGTCACCAATCCAATCAACCTTAATGTTTGTTACCGTAAACTATAAGCAAAGAAAAAAAGTATTTCTCCGCTCATAGAGAGATGAGAAAATGAAAAGAACATAGGAAAGGCCCTTGTGTTCTCTTGTCAACTCTCACATAGCGTGCAAATGAGAAGGAAGTAATTACCCGAGTCGAGCTGGCGCATTCGAGAGGGAAATAGCATGCTTTTACCACGATTAAGAAAACAGGTTAATGGTTTTTTACGTGTTACGTGTTCTAGTTTATTTTTAACTGCCTCATCATGAAATAGCTAACGAGCTTCTGACCTCACTACTAAAAAGGTCTAACAAGGAATACCAAGAGGATATCGTACATTTTTCTAGATTTTTCCAGACTAAAATCACAAAAATAAAGTTGCTAAGTAACAGCTGAATAAAATTTTTCATCGCAATTGATTCATGTTTTTTTAAACAAGGTTCCCGGTGCAAGTACAATACGACAAATAACACTAGTCAGACTCATAATGCCACCATTTTTATCGATGGTAAAAACATATTCATACACATTTCCATGCAAACCTTTTCCTGTATCGATACCAAGCGTTTGCATCCGTCGCTTATAAAATTGTATTAAGACGCGCCTACCGGCTGTGAAATCTGATTTATGGGTCTCACTAACTGCATTCGCTAGGGTTGCGAAATATCGATAAATATTTTCCGATCGCGCACTTTCAGAACCTATTATTGTTTTATTTTATTAATATTTATTTTGTTATTTTTAGTTATCGATAAATATAATAATATTTCACATGACTTACATTATCTTCTAAACACAATTTCAAGTAATTCCATGGAGAAATGTTTACCAAAGATAATTGGTGTTTACGTTACTGAAACCAAACATAATGAAATGGCTTAGTATAAGTAGCTGTTTCAACATTTACTATCAAAACTATAATTGCTTATGCAATGATGTTCAAAATTGGTATTTATTCACGACTTTTATCTTGAAAATGGGTTATTTCATTAATGATTTTGTTTTTTAGAGGTTTTATTTAAGTTATTATATCCTTTAACTACCAACATATTTTTTTTATCTTACTAGTACAAACGTAGGGTCTAAGAGGCCGTTATTATGACATTAATTTTGTGGAAAATATGCGTAAATGGCTATCAATCTATAGTTTCTATTGTTAAGTTGGGCTCTTGTTATAAAAGAAATACAAATCAACTTCAGTTAATTAATTTCTTGGGTTTTTACAATAAGAATTAGAATATACATAATTATATACTAAAAATATTTACATTACAAAATATCGTTTAAAAAGTCCTCCGCGTCATTGCCGATTGGGAAATTTCCCAGAATACTGGCTGTGTTGCCACGGTGGATGCACTTTTTGGGTTGGGTTTTTAACTAAAAAATGACTACTAGACTAAATAATATAAAAAAAAATGTATTATATGAAAACATTTTATTACATGAAACTCACATGCTTAAAGCCCTGAAATGACAAAGCAAATGCCAGCAAAATAAATCATATCCGCAATACATATTAAGTGATTTCAAATTTCCTGCAACATAATACAACATACATAATAATATATTCCAAGCTCTATACAAACTTGCAAAACAAATCAATACGATAACAATTCAATTCAATCTTCCGAATCTCTAACGTTGCGGAAAATAGACTTATCGATAGTCGACGAAGCATCCCTAGCTTTAAAAAGTGGTTCTATCTCGATAAAATCTTACTTTTTTTTCTCTTTCACTTTTACCTGACTTGAGTCCACGTGTCGATTTATATTGGGGGTGGGGGGGGGATTAAAAGCTTCTTTTTTTTTACTTTTGTTTTTGTTTTCCTCTTTGTTGTGGGTTTCTTAGGTAAGATTATTTAGGTCAATCAACTTGTATTTTTTTTCTAACACACTCAATGTTACGTCTTTATCACAGCAGGGGTAGACAGAGGTGTTTTTATGTACCCACATTTTGCCAGTCACTTTGTTGAACCCACAGGCAGCCTTGTCTGAGCCAATTGGAAAGAAACTAATAATATAAAATAAAATATAATATTTTATTCAATTCTCTCACATAGGCACAGTGGTTACAATTCTGAATTTTTTGCGTTAATTTATTCCTGTGCGAGAGCTGGAGTCTGTACGAGGTACGGAACCTGGGTTACGGATCTCCAAGCCCCCAGTATATTGTAGGTAGTACATTTACTATGCCGGCGAAAACTTGTGTGATGAGATTACCTATAATAATATTAAAAAGAGCAAATATTTTGATAATTTGTGTGCATTGAATCCTAATCCGAGACTTTTTATTATTTTTTTCTTATTATTTTAATTCCGCGGCCGCTCTCACGTCCGTTCCCGGGCGTCTCTGGCTCGCACGCAGAAGGTAGCGCCACCATCCAATGGCGCACTGCGAATCCGAGACTACTGGACCAATTTTTAAATTTCTTTCACTTAATTAAAGTTTTATTAGCAAGTATCACAGGCTATAACGCTTTGATCATTAAGAGCGGATTAGCATTGAAAAATTATGCAAAAACTACGTTACCACGCGAAAGAAGTCTGTAAATATTAATATTAAACATGTTTTCCAACTACTCACAAAGAAAAAAGCGTAATTTTGTTCTTTCGTATAAAGTAGGTATTACTATGTACCGTCAGTATGTTTCCTCAAAAAGGTGAGCCCAATAAGAGGTGGCAGATTTTCGTGAATCCTCACTGAATACCCAATTATGTAAAGTTTGGAGACAAATAAAAATATTGTTTTCTGTAAGTAGATGTTGTTATTGAGTACTATACCAGTGAATCTGATGTAGGCATTTAGGAAGTTACATATTTGAGGTTATTCCTGTACTAGTGGACTTGCTTGACTAATTCTATACACAGAAATCTTACTCGAGAACCACTCTATCCATTGGTGAAAACCGTATCAAAATCCATTGCGTAAGTTTTAAAATCTAAGCATATACATCTATATATAGAAATGGTGAACGTAATTTTTGTCCCCCTTAGCTCTCGAGAACCGCTTATGCTCCAATGTTGGTTGACCCCTCTATGGATAGCCCTCGATCTGGAGGCAAACCAAAAAATAGAAAATTTGACCTAGCCCTAAGGAGTCAAAAGTTACAGGCGCGAAGCACCGCGCAAGACACCGTACTAGTATGGACAGAAGCGACTTTGTTTTATAATAATAATATGTAGTGATTCATTGTTGGTGTGCAATACACATCTACCAAAACCAAAACTTATTATAAATAAAAAGATTTCTATACTAATATTGTAAAGAGAAAAGATTTGTTTGCTTGTATTTTTGTTTGTATTGCATAAGCTTAACTACTGAACGGATTTTAAATATTCTTTCAGTAATATGTAGCTACATTATCCCTGAGTAACAAAGGCTACTTTTTATCCCGGTTATGTGTTCCCACGGGAATCGGAAACGGGAAAACTTTATCTCGCGGGCGGAGCCGCTTCGATCAGCTAGTCTATACTACTATTATAAAGAGGAAAGATTTGTATTTTTGTGTGTATGTTTGTAATGAATAAACTCAAAAACTACTGTGCCGATTTCAAAACTTCTTTCACCATTGGAAAGCTACATTCACCTTAAGTAACATAGGCTACTTTTTATCCCGGTAATGTGTTCCCACGCGAACCGGGAACGAGTAAACTAAATCACGCGGGCGGAGCTGCGGCGATCAGCTAGTATGTTATAAAGATGAAGATATCTAAGATTGTAAATCAGATAAATCACTATTTAATATTATAAATGCGACAGTAACTCCGTCCGTCCGTCAAACTTTAACGCTGAAACCACTAAACTGATTTTAATGATTATTGATGTATCTTAACAAGTCCTCCGGAGTGCCCCAGGGCTCCCATTTGGGGCCGTTGTTGTTTGTGGCATTCATCAATGACCTAGTCGAGCAACTCGACTGCCATTTCCTGCTATATCCTGATGATCTTAAAATCTACACTGTTGTCGAGAATGTCACAGACTGCGAAAGGCTTCAGATGGATTTAGAGACTATTGACAAGTGGTGTGTCGATAATAAAATGAAGCTGAACGTTGACAAGTGCTGTACAATATCTTTCACAAATAAAAGACAGAAAATTTTACACAATTATAATTTGAATGGTCAGTTACTTGAAAAGAAAAGCATTGTCAGGGATTTGGGCGTGATGTTTGATGAGAAGTTATCGTTTCATGCGCATTACGACCATATTATAAGTAAAAGCACCAAGCTGCTTGGATTCATACTTAGGGTCACAAAAGACTTTAGAAACCCTAATAGTTTACTTCATCTGATTTGTTCCCTGGTTCGGAGTGTATTGGAATATAACTCGCCCATTTGGTCACCTTTCTACGTGACACACATAAACCGAATTGAACGAGTTCAGAGGAAGTGTCTCCGAATTATTGGCTTCAGATATGGTTTTAATCATACACTTAAGTCCTATGCGGAGAGGCTACGGTGGTTTGATCTGCTTTCCTTAGAGTCGCGACGTGAGTGCACTGATCTTATTAGTCTCCACAGGCCTTCATTCTGAGATACATTGTCCCGAATTACTATCACAAATCAACATAAATACTCGATTCAGGACTCGCAATTCTCATTGCAAGAGCTTTATATTTGACGTGCATCTCAACAACACATCTTTTTATAACCCGGTGGTGCGAATGTTGCGCACATACAATGATCTTCTTCCACGCTACCACGACGAAATCGACGTATTCGACTATAACTCACTAAAATTTAAACGCAAGGTTAGGGGTGTTATGTCAAATATTATTGTTGTATAAATTTAAATTCAGAATTGCACCAGATATCTGCTAATTGCATGGCTTTTGTTTGTTGTACTTTTGCCTCATTGTTTGTCACTTTATTTTTTATGTTTTTAATTGGACAATGTTGAGTTTACATATTTAGGAACTTAGTTTAGATCTAAACCTATACACATAATTTTTATAACCTTTAATGTACTAAGTTCTGTTTTGTAAACCTAAAAATAAATAAATAAATAAATAAATTAAAGCCTAAATAATGTCTTCAATATAGAGTTTATTAGAATACAAACAACGCAACTGTATAATTTTACGCCTCTTAATTTAAAACAGACTATAATTTTCATATGGGACCTATCGACATCTCCTGGGACCAAGTTATGCAGTACGTAGTTCAACTGCTGACAGGCGATATGGAACCTACTTTACCCAGAAATAATACTAGCCCCTCAGAGTAAAGTTTGGTCCTATAACATTGACTGGCATGTATGTGATAGGAACGAGCCACAGAATAGGGAATAGTACTTACATACAGAACTTGCGCTCCGACGTTAATTAAAGCACATTCTTTTGTTTACAGAGAACATAATTCGAACGTTAGGGTTGTCCAGTAAAGTAAAATATATACCAGCATAATTTTACCAATAATTATGACGTTAATGCCTCAATATCAACTCTATGGTCAATGCCGTGTCACAAACAAGAGACAACCCTTACTGATTTACAACTTGTCTGTGACGTCACGTATTTTTTGCGGTTGTTAGGCGAGTGACGGCTATGACAATCATAGAAGTTCACCATTAGCGTAGATACCTTTTACGTGGGGCCAAAAATTAACAAGTGTATAGTAGTAGTCTATAGGTACTTCTATTTAAATGAAGAAAAATTATGATTGTTTGTTTTCTCGAATAGGATCCGTAACTGCAGAACCAATTTTGATAACTCTTTTTTCAAATCTTAGGCGACAAGTGTAAATCGTTTGTGCGTCTACTCCTCCGAAACGGCTCTACCGATTTTGACCAAATTTGGCATGCTGGTCGACATCATACCCGGGAGTGTATATATCTGAAATCATGAAAATAGAGCTGACCACGGAGGAATAATCACCGAAAATGTCCTGGACATCGACGAAAAAGTTCTTTGACATTTAGCTAGAAATTCCAAAATTGGCACGCGTGTGCAAGACATGCAGCTGGTGGGTTCGGAAAAACGATTTTCGAAATCGGATGCACCATCGAGGAATAATCACCGAAAAACCAGATGATTAAATGGTTGCCATGGAAACACGTGCGTCAACAATGAAAATAGATTTTTTTTCATTCGATTAATTAATTTAAGTGTTCGACTCTGATACAGAAATGTAATAATGTAAACATTTGCTCCGCTCAACATTTGCAATTAGCAGCATGCATTGCATACCTAGTCTAATATGTAGCTACATTATCCCTATTGCTATAAACCTATTTTATACCCCGGTAATACGTTACCGTGGGAATGGGAAATGACAAAACTGAGACACGGTTATCAGTTAACACCTTATTATGCATCACTAGGGCGTCAAGTTGAGGGCCACTCTCTATAGTATTGTGTAGTGTCTAGACGTCGTCGCCAGACACCTTACCATCAGTACGTAGTACGTAGATCCATTTATAAAAAATGCATCTACCCTTAGGAGATATAAGCGTGATTAAATAAATATGTTAAAACAATGCACATAACGCCATCTAGTGTCAAACTAAGCAGAGCTTGTGAAGTCAGATACTAGATAAACTGATATAAATACTTATATACATTTTTTTTTGTAAAATACGTACATATTATTCATAGGAAACAACCAGACTTAAGCGCAAACGTATGTGTCATCACACAAAGTTTGTCCCGACCGGGAATCGAACCAGAGACTCCGGCGTCGAAAGCAGATGCACTACAGACCACGCCACCAAAGCAGTCAAAAAAAATTATATGAATATATTATGTCCTAAAGTGCTACATATCCAACACGCATAACACTATCCATATATCTTTTTAAAACGCTACAAAGTAGGAAATACGACACCATATATTCCGCTTAAAGGGAAAAGGCTTGAAACATATATTATGTACTATATCTATATGTATATAACGTCTAATATGACGAGTGCTTTGAAGGTTTCGCGGCCGGAATATAGAATTTGTTTAAGGTAACAAAGATGGTATTTATGAAACGATTTGCTGTGACATGTTTTTGATATTTTCCTTTTAGGAATAAATCAATAAATGTTCAAAGTTAATACTATCAGGCGTTACTTTTCGGAAGTCCATAGTTAAATAAAATAAATCTAACTACTTTGCAATATTCCGCCACATGCAAATTACCCAACTCTCGTATTTATTCATGCACAAGTCCGCCCTCCAATCCCACTTAGGCCGAAAGAATAGAGAAATAATTTTGAAAATAGAATAAATATGAGAGTTGTGTTATCGTGCAAAAAATAATAAAAAACCTCGACACGTGTTTCGCCCCCAACCAGGGGCATCATCAGGAGATGTCGATGGCTCGGCGCACGGCGACCGAATGAGCCACAACTCGTAAACCGCACCTATTTGTGCATGAATAAATACGAGAGTTGGTAATTTGCATGTGGCGGAATGTTGCAAAGTAGTTAGATTTATTTTATTTAAATGTTCAAAGCTTTTTTAGGGTTCCGTACACAAAAGGTAAACCGAGAACCCTATTATTGAGACTTCGCTGTCCATCCAGTTATAAAGTTGAAATTTTTACAGAAATATTTCTGTTGCCTCTATAACAACAAATACTAAAAAACAGAATATTATTAAATATTTATGGGGGCCCCCATTCTTCAATGGTGATTTTTTGCCGTTTTCGTACGGAACCCTCGTGCGAGTTCGACTCACACTTGGACGCTTTTTACACCATCTAGCTAGCGTATAGTAAGCTAAACAAACTTGTGTTATCACGGTTGTTGATTTTTCGATTTTCCATTGTATGCCGTATCCTAATTACGTATATAATTACTGGGCCAATGTGGCTTCATACTTCACCTCTGCAAACCCACTTGAGATATAGCCGGACTGTATGTAAAAAAACAAGAAAATAAAACAAAATTAAATTATAATAAAAATCTTTTTCCGTCTCAAAAAAACGTCTCATAATGTAATTCAGAAGAACCTTCCGACGTGGTCCTAATCTGTCCCATTTATCAATCTGTCAGCCCTCTCGAATAAGCTGTTGTGATACCAGAATTATCACTTATATGCTTAGAAATTTGATGATGACATGAAAAAGAAGGAAAATATAAATGTTAGGAGCATTTTTTTGTTATAAGCTAGCGAACACCAACGGTTTGACCCGTACCAAATTACGTATATATACTAAATCCTTCCTCAAGAACCACTCTATCCATTAGTGAAAACCGCATAAAATCCGTTGCGTAATTTTAAAGATCTTAGCATATTTATAGCGACGGACAGACAGCGGCTGCGAATGATAAGGAATATTATTATGCTGAAAATTAAATGTAGACTACCGGTGATGTTAACATATTGCAAAGGTTAAGCTAAGAACAGCCGGGTCCGTCTTAGGATGGGTTACAATGGGTGTTTTCACATTGCACGATAACGACATACGATATCGTGACGATATTGTAAGTAGCAGCAGTAATAAGATTGGATGGAAACAGGCGTTACCTGGCGAAAATCCATGACAAAGTAATGATAAGTAAGATGTTAAAACTTTTCAAAATATAATAGCATTATTTTCGCAAAAATAAAAGACAATAAAACGTCGACAATTGTTTCACCTCTAAACAAGGCATTATCAAGACTGTCTCAGAGAGAACACAGCTGTTCGACAATTGTTTCACCTCTAAACGAGGCATTATCAAGACTATGACATTAGAGAGAACACAGCTGTTCTCTCTGAGACTATCTCAGAGAGAACAGCTGTGTTCTCTCTGAGACAGTCTTGATAATGCCTCGTTTAGAGGTGAAACAATTGTCGACGTTTTATTGTCTTTTATTTTTGCGAAAATAATGCTATTATATTTTGAAAAGTGTTAACATCTTACTTACCATTACTTAGTAATAAGATTGTAAATTGCAATATGAAAACGCCCGATATCTTGCGAGACTAAGATCTGTTAAATCCTCAATAGGAACATCTATGGCAATCGTTACGGGTATCTGGAGACTTAAAAATTCAGACTGATCTAACTACAGAACTTCATATCATCGTTGGGCTGACCCAACGATTTCTTTTGGGGGACCGGGAAGTGCTTGCCGCCGTCTCTACGAGGGTGTGGTACGCTCCATGGCGCTCTATGGAGCGCCTATTTGGGCGGATGCCCTCAACGCCGCGAACGTAGTTCAGCTGCGACGACCGCAGCGGATCGCGGCGCAGAGGGCTGCACGGGCGTACCGCACAGTGTCTTTTGAGGCGGCGTGCCTATTGGCACGAAGTCCCCCGTGGGATCTCGAAGCAGGGGTCCTTAAGAGGGTCTACGAGGAGGGCGCCCTGGTGCGACAACTAGGAGGTCGCCCGTTGCCGGAGCAGGTCGATCGCTGGAGACAGGAGGCTCGCGACGATCTGTTCCGGCAATGGGCCTTGAGATGTGAGGCTCCCACCGCGAGCCGGGTGCTCGTGGGGGCCATCGGTCCCGTGCTCCGCCAGTGGGTGGAGCACGCGCAAGGGGCTCCGACCTACTTCCTCACCCAACTTCTCACGGGTCATGGCTGTTTTGCCAAATTCCTGTGGGAAGTGGTGGGGATTCTGTCGGAGCCCGTTTGTCTTCATTGCGCAGGCGGCGCCGTGGACACGGCAGAGCACACGCTCTTCGTGTGCGCCGCCTGGGACGCGGAGAGGTTGGCCCTCACGGGCACTATTGGAAGAGTGGATTCGCTGCCGGCCTTGATCCAGTCTATGGCCGGCAGCGACCAATGTTGGGCCGCCGTCGCTTCCTTCGCTCGGGAGGTGATGGCGGCAAAGAGAGAGGCCTTGCGTGAGCGGGAGCGTGCAGGCCGTACGCTCCCGCCCCGGCGGGCACCAGTCAGGGGGCGACGGCGGATTGCCTACTTCCAAGCCCCCGACTGATAGGGCCGTGGGCGGTTGGTCGGGGGGCCCACCATCCACGCGAATGGCCCTGAGGAGTCCGACGCCCCTTATGTGTTTCGGGGGCGTCGCTTCTGTGTCGATCAGGGGGGGCCAGCCCCCCCGCGATGAGCTCGAAAGAGCGCCCTTTTGCCGGGCCGCCGTTGCTTAACAGTTCCTGCCTATCCGGCGGCCCGGTTAAGGCGAAGGAGAAACACCGTGGATAGGTTTTAGTGGGTAGTCCGGCCCGTTTTCCATCCTAGGGCCGGGAGTCCCACACGAAGCCGTCTCGCTCCCCCCCCGCAGCGAGACGGTGAAGTGCGTAAATGCATCACCGACCACGTTAAAAAAAAAAAAAACTACAGAACTTCAATATTGCCAATGGGTCAGAATGATAGAAGTCGCTTCATGAAAAATATTGAAATTCAGTCGCATCGCAGTTAGACTGGAAACTGACCTCTATCAGGTTAGGATAAGGCTCAGTAAATGATGATTAGTACTACAATTTAGTTTTGCGATCAACCTGTATATCCTAACTCCAAGGTATTAAAGAAAACTTGCTAACATAATCAGTCGAGGTAAAAGTAAAAGAAAAAAGTAAAAGAATATGTGTAGAAAAGAAAAATAACAAAAGAATTCTCAAATAACGGGAAATTACAAGAAATTCAGTGGATTTAAAAAAAGATATATTTGAAGCAGTTAGCGCTTAAAACATTTACCCAGCTCTGAGATTAAGTTATAAATAACGCGCCCAAAATTTTAGAGAGGAAATTTATAAAGTGCCGTAATTTATAAGCTATAGCGGGTGGTCGCAATTTATCGAAATGAATTTTTGGTCGAAGAAACGTTGGAAGTTAAGTGCTTTAATATCGTAACTTTAAGAACAAGTTGATACTTTATATATTGTTATTTTTCGTGCATTTTTTTTTCAACTGCATAACATTGCCCGCCTAATATAATATCTATCCTAAGTGCGCTAAAACAGCAATAAGCTTGGGGCGAGCCTTTTGACGGTTCTATCTATTGCGCGGTGGGTTAGTGCTAGTATTAGTTAGTGGCGAAATGTGGGTATAATAAACGTCAATATCTAGTCTTTCGGGAATAAAGATGTAAATTGTATTTTTAAGTCCGAAACGCCCAGGATTTTAATTGGCTGTGCCATAGCGGCTGGCACTTTAGATTTTGTTGTCATTCATCAATATTTATTTATTCATCGCAAGAAAAACCGGGTTTCAAATTTTTTTCAAAACTTCACTTTTTATTAAATTCATTCGGCCATTTTGAACATAACCAATTATATGTGTGCCCGGTGACGGCTCTAGACGTGGGACCAAACTTACTGGCAAATTGTGGGTGTATAATGCACCTCTGCCTAACTCTGCGGGAATATAGGCGTGATGTGTTTGTGTGAGTGTGTGTGTAATAATTTGGTTACAAATTCCATAAACGGTGTACCTACTTGTGTAAGGGTAAAATGTTTTGTTATAGTATTTTTATTTTAATATAAAACTTTACGAAATCAAAACTCAAAATGATAAGAATGTCCATCACTGTTGCAATATAGACTTTGTATACAACAACTTTAAATATCTGAAATAAGTTAATTTGTGTTCATATTTGTCACCACTGTCTTAGTATTTCCTAGAACCTATTTTCTAGTTAGAAGGAATAAATTTTACGAATTTTGTAACATTTTTATTACCGGCGTATTTTTATTTAACACACCATCAGTTTGTGACTTGTACCATACCTCACATTGCCTGTGTCTTCCACACGTTCCACACAATTTGATTTATCTCAGTCATAATAACTAAAGGATATCTTTCCACTTCATATATAAAATACAATAATAACCATGATTTTCTTTTTCCGTGAGATATAATCCAGTAGTTTAGTGGTAAAATCCCCTTCGGCTTCAAGGACCCACTCTATGTCGACCTAGATTATTACATTTGTACCTAGCAGCCTATGAAGTCTTAATTTTATACAAATAAGAGCAGACAAAATCATTTAATGATACGTAAGACGCCCATATCCCCGAAGGGTTAGGTACACATTACACACCCACAATTTGCCAGTATTTTTCCATCCGTTTGGGAGCTACGATGCCACAGACAGACTTACAAACACACACACACACACACACACGTCAAACTTATAACACCCCGTTCGGGTTTCCGTCGGGGGTTAAAAATGGCCAAATGAATTTAATAATCATTTAAATGCTTTAAAAGTATTTATCATCAAAATCATTAAATATGCCTACATTTAACTGGTTTTCAATGTTACCATTTCTACATTAATACCCAGATTTTACCATTTGCTTTTTAGTTCCATAGGGGGCAAGTTTAGTGCCGTTGCCGAACACCTTAAACTATACTTGGTTACTGGTTGGCTATAATGGTTATTGGTTAACCATTCTCTTATCGGAACCTAAATTCCAATAGACACTTACTATAATACGTTCGGGGTACAGAGGTTCATTAAGCCTTTTCCTAAATCAGTTGTGGTCGGCTTTCCAGTCGTAACTGCTCGCGACTGAACGTCGACATTTTTCGTGAAGCGACTGTCATCTGATCTCCACAACCCATGAGTGATATCGAAGTTCTGTAGTTAGAAGTTTAACGACTCCCATATATGTTTGTATGACAACCGGGACCGAAGGCTAAACTTGCTCTCCAAGGCCCGGAAATTATAGACCTCTATAAAGTTTCGACAAAAGAATCATAAATAAATAAATTAATTAGCTTAAAACAAGACAAAATAAAATTTTAATTCTCTCCCAATTAACCTTAAGGTTTCCCATTGAAATTATCTATAAAATTATCATTATAATGATTAAAAAAATACTAAAATTTAATAGGTTTAATTATAGTTTAGAGAACCAGGGCTTTTTATATTAGAGTGTAGTGATGAATGTTTGTAGTGAGTTCTTTGTCATCGTTCAAAGCCACGGCCGTGGGAAGATCCATATCTTTTGTGAATGATTCCCCTTTTCTTAGACTTGTCTGGGAGTTGGTAGAGAACATTATTATTATTAGAGAATATTATTAGTCTTTCGAAATAAATGGAATATGCATCTCAGAAAGATTTTTTCAATTTGAACCCGCAGTTCCCGTGATAAACGCGCTCAAACAAAAGAACTCTTCAGCTATAGGTACTAATACAGATCAGATACTTTCTTATTATTTCAACATCAAATAAATACACCTCTTGTCCCCTGGGATATGCTGAAACTTTCATTTGATACATTTTCTTGGCAGACATTTTTCGCTTCTTCGACTTTCGTAACATTAGTAATAGGTTACTATAACCCAGATTTTTTTTCAATAGGTATGTCTAAAATTTATCTAAGTAGAATTTATTAATAAGTAGCGGACGCACGCGGCTTCACCTGCTTGACAAATTATAGACTAAAATCTATTTGTGAAAGTCGCACCAAAGTCAGTTGCGTAGTTTTAAAGATCGAAACATACATATGGATAGACAGCGGGAAGCGACTCTGTTGTATACTATTTTAAGATTACTAATTTCATTTCCTGACAAGAACAATTATCATAAAACAGTCATTGTAAGTAAAAAGGGCGGCCTTATGGCGTAAAGACATTTCTGACATCCAAAGTTTACTAACTTTTGTGTGAAAAGAAAAACATGTAAGCGATCCCACCCTTAGAAAAATAAGCATTCAGAGTATGAAAGAATTCGGAAACCAGTCGAGCAGTTGTTGGGTTAAGTTGTTTCAAAAATACAAATCTTTGCACTTAATATTATAAGTTAAGATTATTAATATGCAATAATAGAGTAATAAATAAATGCGCCAAAATATAAATCACGCATATTCGTCCCGCATCATTCCCGGTGCGAAAGTGCCCATGATGCTGGCAGCATTGCCTCACTGTATGGCAATGGACAACCTTTGCACTAGGAAATACCCAAAGCGAGAGTCACCAGAGAACATTAGGTCAGTGCCGCTATAAAATGGATAATCTTGTAAGTATAAAATATATCTCAATGAATTTAACTTTGTAACAAGGAAGTTTTATTGGCATTTTGCCAGACCTCGCGTCTAATAAATGGAGGGTTTGAAGCAATCGGCACCTTTACTTTATGATATGACCCAGTAAAATGTTTTATGTACAATTGAAAATGTAATAATATGTAATCCACTCACTTGTGATGAGTGGAAGTATATTTTTTGCTGATAACCGCGGCTCTCCCCGTGTGATGTTCTCGTTCCTATTCGTGATTCTGTGTGTATGTGGGTGTATATGTGTGTAAATTGATACACTTTGGGATTTACGGAAGTGTAAAAGTGTACGATAAACGACAATAAGACATGTTAATCAATGAAAAACAGAAGCCATACATATATCATAACGCCTATATCCCTGAGTAAGTATTCCACACTATTTCAGTAATTTGTGGATCCCACGTAACAGGGGACAAGCCTATTATCGTTGCTAAAGAAAATCCATTATAACATCTACTTTTAACCACTCTGTAATACAAACCAAAATTTCCAACAGCCAGCACAGAACTTACACACATCTACAAAGAATCTCTGCAGTCCGAGTATTCTAGTTATAAAATATGTGAAAAATAGCAGAGATGTTTTTGAAGTTAACCAGTCACAAAAATTACATGTGAAAAATATTTTTTGGCTATATTGTAAAGTCGAATTTTTTCGATACTTCCGATTTCAGAAACTTAAACCAAGGTAAATCTCCCGATAATTCTAATAGCAATGTATATTTATATCTATATATATAAATATTCTATCACTGTATATTGAAACCACAACGTATCAAGTTAGTCAAATGAACGGACGAGTGATAACAGTCGTTGTTACAATTAGGAACACTTGTGGCAGCTGGTAGCTTCCTAGCTCGACCCGAAATTGGTCAAGTGTAGGCTTGAGTACGAAATACCTATTCTGTGTCGTAACAAGTAGGTACCCTTTGTATAGATATACTTGGTTCCTCGCTTAAAGCCTTTGTTTAGACTTAATTTAATCTTGTCTAAGGATGTCTGGAGTTAAATGTTAGGTTAAGGAAACGATTTGTGGATTATTTATTTGTATGTATCAGTAGCCCACTGAATCCCACAGCTGACTTTTCCCATGACTCGCTGTGTCCACCCGCCCGGGTTATTCCTAATAACATTTTGCTATCTACCAGTGAACATCCTAGTAATTTCGGTACGACCGTTTTTACGGACAGACAAATAAAAATTGACTTTTAACAAACAGACATTTCAGTTGTTTTAATTTGTTTAAAAAGCAATATTATTTGTTAAATAACTATTTTGTATTGTCTTCATTATATTTTCAACAGACTTCCAAAAAAGGAGGAGTTTCTCCACTCGAGGGTTTTAACTTGACGGAATACTCCTCCTGAACGGCTGAACCGATCTTCCTCAAACTTTGCATGGTGGCAGTGACCATGCTCGTGAGTGCATATATCTGAAATCAGAAACATCGAAGTGACCACGGAGGAATAATCACCGAAAAACCTGTTCCAGGAGGACTTAGATAGTTATACCGAGATAATTACACATAATGCGCGCGCCATACATATGACCTTAAAAGAGGTCAAATAGATCATCAGTTCAAAAAAAAAAGAAATCAGAAATGAAAAAAAAAAAAGTCTCGCTTCAGTTCTTGTTGCACCGCGACCCACTACACCTAGTTTATATTTGTTATCTCATCTATATATTTAATACGACAATTTGTCTGTCTGTCTTTCCTTCCGTCGCGTTTTTCAATTTACATACATTTGCATGAATTTTTTTTTTTTTTGAGGCGATACAAAGTTCGTTGGTATAACTAGTAACTTTAAAAGCGGTATTTCACACTATACCAATATTCCCATCGAACGTTCCCTATAACACGACACCATGGGATAATTTTGTGACCACAAAACATGTTTGTATCCAATGAAGTGTAGTTTTAGGTTACAATGGGATAACAAACGAGCTATTACGCTCCCTGTCATGGAAGGATGAGCAGGATAGCAACCAATAAGCACTTAGCAATAGGTTCCATCGCATCTTAAAATTTTATTTTTCTTCTATTGAAAGCTAGAATAATAAAATTCATAAAATAAAGAAGTAATTTTTTTTAGTTTATGGATTTATTTAAAAGCTTCGGCAAACTTCGTATCTCTTCTCAACCATTATAACTCAATGCTCTCAACGTTTAAACCTTTCCTGAAGTTTTGCAAATATTTTGAGACCAAAATTAGGTAGCCATTCTTGAGTTTTAGTGAGATAGATTATATAATATAAAACAAAGTTACAACAACAACAATACATTACGTAATATTAAACAAAGTCACCCGTTCTGTATGTATGCTACTTTCAGATCTTTAAAACTACGCAACTGGTTTCGATCCGGTTTTTACTAATGGATAGAGTGGTTTTCGAATAAGGTTTTTGTGTACTTTTTGTTAGCTGGTGAAGCCGAGGGCGTCCGCTAGTATAGAAAAAGAAAGATGGAGATTGAAGCGGTTAAATAAAAAGTCACAACAAAAAAAAAGAAAATTGACGTTGCATAAAACTCTTCCGAACTATAAGGAATTGGTAAGAATTTCCTCCGAAGTACCAAACAACGTAAGAACTCACTTAACATCACTAAGTAATTCATGAAAAAAAAAATCTCAGCTCAATGAAGACTGGGTAACACTCCTTCTAGCATTAACGAACTTTAACGTTCAAAAACTAAGGAGAAAGTTGGAAAATACCGCTTAACCGCATCTCTATATATTTATAAATATAATACACCTGAAACCAGCCCAGTTTCAAAACTTTCTTCGTCTTTGAGATAAATAATTTTTGAACGGAATACTCTGGGATATTTAAGTTGGTAACACTTTGGCTGCGTCGTAAACAAGACAGTTTAAACCAATCATTTAGGAAGAGAAATCTTCCGTATTCAGTCATTATAATACTTTTTTAGCTAGTCTCATGTTCGATTATACTCGTAATTTCAAAGGTTGACATATATAAAGCCCATGATTGTAACAAAGGTATTATAAAAAATTAAAACAGTTATTTTGTGATACACATTTTGTACGACTTTTCTGCAAATCTGTATCGTAAAAAACTTTTTAAACACAGTTGATAGAATCATAGTTCATCATAGCATTTCTATATTCACGAAAGGGTAGGCAGAGGTGCACATTACACAGCCATTGATTTTGTCGGTCCCACATTATAGAATATTCAAAACCACTCTGTAGTTTAAACCACTAAATATAAGAAATAATTATGCATTTTTAGTGAATTCTTTACATTGCCTGTTTGTATTTATTTTCCGTAAAAACTAATAAAAATTATCATACTCATTGCTTTAAAAAGAAAGATTAAAATTTACTTTTTAGTATTCAGTACACAAGTTCATACAAATTCTTACAATAACGAGATGGGTCATTTACCAACTTGTCTTTACGTTCGCCAGGCGCCGTGGGAACCCCACTGGAGCATGAATTTCAATATTAACACGGAAACCTCTCTACCGTATAATGGTTTATTTCATAAAAAATCTATTTCATATCCCTGTTTCTATCAAAAAAGATTTAGCGCTTTTGTGCTGTGGGATTATATTTACTGGGTTTTTGAACCGTTCGTTCGTAAAATTTGAATGACGATTATTTTATACGATTATGTTATAGAGAGATATACAACAGTGTACCTACATGAAAACTAGTTATGCTGTCATTAAAAGATTCCTCACAAGCTGATTTAAGGAATTGTGTACCATTTGTCGAATCAAATATTTGTGTGATCCACAAAATGTGTGTTTCGGAGTGTGGGTATTTTCTATGTTATGTATTTAGAAATGTATAAGTATGTTTATCAGTAGTCTAGATCTCATAGCACAAGCTTATAGCTTAGGTTTCGGCTAGGTGACGTTGAGTAAGAATATCCAAAAAATATTAATACATTGTATGTATTGTGGTTTCTATACGTTAAGCCGTCGGTTCCGGTTGTCGTAGGGGTAACTAGTTGGAGCCCTAAAACAAACATCCGACCGGTCTAACTACAGAACTTCGATATCGCCCATGGGTTGTGGAGGTCAGATGGCAGTCGCTTCACAGAAAATATCGAAGTTCAGCCAAATCGCAGTTAGACAGGGAAACCGACCCCTACTAACTGCATTGGGAAAAATCTCGGTGAATGATGACGTATTGTGTTTTCCATGTTTACAAATGGTTTGTCTTTAAATTTCGACCATCAGTTTAGGCACCTATTAGTTTAAATACAATGTTATATCAATATGTGGTTTAAAGTTCCATCAATAATTGTTTTATTTTCTTTTAAAAAACAATGGTAAGTAAAAATTTTTTTAAGAAAAAACTTTTTAGCATTAATTAATAGCATTAATTTTTCGCAGAATCAAAAGGACAACAAAACGTCGACAATTGTTTCGCCTCTAAACGAGGCATTATCAAGACTGTCTCAGAGAGAACAGCTGTTCTCTCTGAGACAGTCTTGATAATGCCTCGTTTAGAGGCGAAACAATTGTCGACGTTTTGTTGTCCTTTTGATTCTGCGAAAAATTAATGCTATTAATTAATGCTAAAAAGTTTTTTCTTAAAAAAAATTTTTACTTACCATTGTTTTGTCATGGATTTTCGCCAAGTAACGCCTGTTTCTATCCAATATCCAATTATTTTCTTTTGTTACAGAACAAGCGGCCGGATGTCTGAAAATGTCCTGTCATTCAAGGCTGATGCGTCAGACAATAAGGCACGATACACTTGTGAAGCGAAGAATATTATGATCAGTAATACTTTGAAGGCGGAGATCGACTTGACTGTTCTCTGTAAGTACTAACCGAATATAAAACAAAGTAGGTTTAAATAATTATAATAAGAATTGAAAACGTCCTAGGGGCTTGCTTGAACCACTGGCTGACTGACCTTTCCATAAGAACGCTCAACCAACAGATCATGGCACCACAATAACTATCAATTCAAGAACTATCGTTTATGCGGATAATATTCTAATAATATTTAAAAAAAGTTACCAAGCTTCCTTTAAAAAATACACAAACAATTCCAAGTAGGTTTTTTTTTATTACGAGTACTTTATCGTGATTACCGCTTTGATTTTATGAAAATATGTGATCGTATTTAGAATATCCTATAAGTCCTATGGGAAATGAACATCAATATCTACAATGTACAATATCTACTCGGTTTTATCACGTTCAAAATACGAGTTTAATGCATAATTATTTTAACTGTCATATTTATATTTTACAATAGCCGACGGCTGCGGCTTCGCCCCGTGATCTAACATTATAGCCTTAAACCTTCGTCCTTTCATTGATGAAAACAGCATGATAATCGGTGCGGTAGTTTTTGAGTTTATCACGAACAGACAGACGTGGTAGCGGACTTTGTTTTATAATATACAGTGATAGATAGTCACGTTCGTTACTCCCAAGAATCTAAATCAGTTTAGTCGCAAATATACGAGTACCTCATAACATGAGACACGACATAGAAGTTATAACAGGACTTGACTGAACAGACATCTGACAGTGATAGGAGTCAAAGCCGACCCCGAATGCCCAGAGTGCATGGACAGCGAAGAAACAAGCTTTCAAAATTCAGTCTAAAATACGAACAAAAAGCAACAGCTTTCAACATAAACCAGATCACAGGTAACAAGCCCTCAACTCCTGTTGTCTAACCCGTCATGGATCCAATATCAAAACGAATGATTCTCAGAGAACCCCATCTCCTTAGACGAATCCTTTGACAGTATAACTCTATCATGGGGTCCTCAAAATGCGGAGTAATTCTTGTACTTATGTTGTATGGTACAAGTGATAGAAGTTAGTTGTACTTCCGAATTAACAGCTGTTCACTAAATGCACATGAAAGTATATACGGACTGACAATTTTTTTTTTTAAGTTTTGTCTATCTGTCTGTTTGTTTCGGCTCGACTTATCTCTGGAACTTCTGGATCGATTTTAATATATTTTTTTCTGCTTGCAACCAACAGTGACCATCAAACTGTGAGTGTATTAAATGCCTCAGTCCACCCCAGCGGAGATTAAGACATGATTTCGTTTTATTTGTTACTAGCGGACGCCCGCGTCTTCGTCCGCATCACAAATTATATACTCAACTCTTCCTCGAGAACCACTCCATTGGTGAAAACCGCATTAAAATCCGTTGCGTAGATTTAAATATCAATGAGCGTTTTTTTCTGTCAACGTTCTTCCACCAGTGTGCGGATCTCATCCGCATTGCGTGTGGATGTCAATGTCAAATTTAATACAATTATGAAATGCGTTGCATGTCGCGCAGGCCGATCGCACGCCGGTTGCTATGGTAACGAGCTAGTCGCGAACTGATTTGACGTTGACAGTGCCCTAGCAGACAGAGGAAGCGACTTTGTTTTATTCTATGTTATTAAGATAATTCTTTAGACTTGTACCACATCCCAAACAAGTATCCCGACATCCTGTTTCATTGTTTATTTACAAAGTAGGTAGGTACCAACCAGTGTTCACTGAACCCTATACGGGTCCGACATTTTTATACAAAATACTGTTGCTTGAATTGTCAAAGACTTTTGGTGTTCGAACTTTGACTGCCAATACCTACCTACTAAAATGACCCTCGGCTCAACACCAAATGAGTAAATTAACCGTAAAAAAATACCTTGGTTGGTTTGCTTGGTTAACATAGTAGCTGTTTATCGACTTAACTAAGTTACCTAATTGATTAGTTAATGCATACTTTACTATCAGACGTTTATAACAACAAATAATCCTACTAATATTATAAACGCGAAAGTTTGTGAGTATGTATGGATGGTTGTTTGTTACTCTTTCACGTAAAAACTACTGAATGGATTTTAATGAAACTTTACAATAATATTATATAACTTATACACCAGAATAACACATAGGCTACAATTTATAAAGATATTGTGGGAATTGTTCAAAATATCCGCGGCGCGACGTGAACGGGAAAAAATACAAATTACCACGCGGACGAAGTCGCGGGCGACCACTAGTAATAAATATTTTTGAACATTCTCACACAACGTCATCTATGCTAATATAAGCTGGTGATATGGGATCTAGACCACTGATAAACATACTTATATATTTCTAAATACATCGAATCGGAACCAGTGAATAAAACTTTTTAGTCCATATTATGTTGACCTAAACTCAGCTGAATCTATCTGCGAAAAGCGCAAATAAATCTGTTCAGTATCTTCGGAGATTAGCGTGTATTATACGGACAGATAAAAATTCAAATAGTTTTTTTTTACTTATTTATTTATTTTATTTATTTATTCATTTATGTACACACAGCATAAACAATATTGTGAATGGAAATATTATATACATGTATACAAAGGCTCCACTTATCTGTAAAGAGATCTCAATCTCTCAAGATCCAATGGGCCTATATAGGACAGGAGAAGTGAGTTCAATCAGATGCTGGTGTGTGTGCAGGTTGGTACGGTTGTAAACTTAAGGTTAATAAACTTACATACACTACAACTACATAAATTCACATAT